>WUAM01000065.1:6218665-6230892 GCA_024336885.1 Actenoides hombroni | reverse complement strand
TATTTTTATTTTTTTTTAAATAGTTATACTTCAGATGTACTTCAGTAAAAAACCAAACAAAAAAATCCAACAACAAGTAAACCAACAACTATGTATACCTACTTGTGTCCCAGTTCTTAACATTTCTTAAATAATTATTCCATGTTTTCTGCTTTCCAGGGAGAGGGAGGATTGAAGGGAAGTGTATGCAAATTCTCTGACATTAAATTCAAGGACCCAATTACTAGCATTGTATATTGGGGTCACTGAACTACCCAAACAGAGAATTGTGGGAAGGAGGAGATGAATCCAGTAGCTACCACACTCTGAAAGGGTGAAGCACTTGACAGTGTCTTCTAGTATATTAATAGAGTCCGTCCAGCCTTCTATAAGAGAATGCAAAATTCAAAGGTAATAGAAAAGCAATACAAATGTGTTACAGTGACACCATTGATAACACTGTGAAATTTAAATACCCTGTGAATGGCTTTAAATTAACAGCTCTTGGAACTGTACCTTGTAAAACTCACTCATACGTGACTTAATTTTATTACATTCCTGTTGCACATACAGTGCCGAAATTATACATGTGAAGAACAATCATAGTGGAAAAATGAATTATTGTGTGTGGGCAACAGGTAAGATAATTGTGGTTAAACAATGTAATTATGATAATGATGGTGTTAGAAAGCTGTGAATCAGTTGCTGCCACTGCTTTGCTTTTTGTTTGAATGCTTTTCCATGAAAGCTGTCATTGGCAGAGAGGTTCTTTGGGAGAGGATGCGAAGGGGCAGGGGGAGGGAAGATGAACTAGACATTGATTAGATGCATTCCTCATTAATGCCAAGTACATTTCTGTGGAGGCACGACATATGCTGAGGCTGCAAATGTAAGAAGCAAAGCAGGTAAACAGTTAACCTAACAAGGGGCAGGACTAATTCTTTAGCAAGGGTGGGAATCCTTGCAATGAATAATTATCTAAGGACAATCTCTTAAACCTGATTTAATTAACATATGACCCGGACTGTTTCTTTGAGAAAACATTTGGCTATATACTTCTTAAATAAGACTGTGTGACCCAAAAGTATACAACTAGTATTCTTAATGGTTTAGCAATAATAATTCTGCCCCTGAAGTTTTGCCCACTGTTGACCAAAATGCTATGGAAAGATATACGTAAGTGTCAATGGTACCTTCATCAAATGAAGGTTTTCTTCCAAAATACAGACTATAAAAAGTGAAGGGAATCAATATTTTGGAAGTCAGAGCTGCCTAAAGTATCGAGGTTTTGTTATAAGTTTATTTAATTTAAATATTTATTTTTTTTTTAAATTTTCCTTTATGTGCCCACAGTTTTGTAAGACTTACTCCATCTTTTGGTCTGCAGAAGCAGCTGGAAATCTTTTCTGTAATGAAACACCTGATAAAAACCTCATATATACTCTCAATAGAATTAAAATTCTAAAATTTAGTGCGTGTTGTTTCTCTTGAAGTGACTTCAGCAGGGAAGAGGAATCATTTTCTCTGGGGTTTTGTGGGTTGGTTTGGGTTTTTTGGTGTGTGTGAAGGAGTTGTAAAAAAGCTATGCAGTGGACCGACAGAATTTTAATCTTTCTTTCTAGTCATGTACTATCAGATGTAAATCTGCCGGGCTGGAAGGCAGTGAAGAGTCAGGCCCCTAGGGAATGCAATTCCTGACTGAGCGGTCGGACAGTGAGGCAGGAATACCTGCCTGGATGGCTCTTCTGGCCACGAGATCTCTAAGGATCTCGTTAGTTCTTTAAAAGGAGATAACTTTCTATCTTCTCACTGCTCTCCACTGGTAGCTCTGATTTCTCTCTAGCATTTTATATCCAAAATGGCTAAATTGGCTGTTGTGAAGATTATTCCCATCGTTGCATTATCTGCATCCAAAGTGCATTGATGTAAAGGACAGACTTTCTCAGTGAAGTACTATACATACTGATTATTGCTTTGGAGAATCCAAAGAACATTAACAGGGCCCATCTTCTGAGATAATGGGAGATATTTTTCCTTTTCTCCTTTTTGTGGTACACTTTTTTGTCTAATAGCCTTAATCTTTATTGCTTTGCGGTATATAGTGCTTGCCATAAGTGGCTATCAGGATTGATTAAATGCCTCAGCTACACTATTTAATCAAACTCACTAGCTGTCGCTTGCTGTTTACTACAAAATCATGAGATTATTCCTTAAATGTGATGCAATAAACCCAAATAATTCATAAATGATATGTATACAGTATTGTATATCTTTATATCTTCTCTCCGTTTAACTAAGGAAGAGAAGCATGGGCAATGTTGACTGCCCATGATAATTTTGTGCTGTAGTTTTAAAAAGTAGCACCACATAAAAAGTATTTTATTTTTCTTAATATTTGTGGGAGAGAGAGTTATTGTTATGTCTCTAACACTTAAAGTCAAAGATGCATTTAACTAAACCCATGACATGTTCACCAAGGATTTTTTTCAAGATAGTTTTTGTTTTGCTGTAAAGCTTCCAGAAAAAGATTAGTGGAACCAACAAACCATTGGAGCCTGTTGATTGACTTGGGGTGTACTAGGAAACCAAATTCCATGTTATAAGGATTACATTTGATGGTCTTCCAAAGAGAAGCATAAGGTAGTGTATAGGCGTATATAGATAATAGGTAATTTCTGAAAATAATAATGAAAAAATGAATACAAAGAAAACAGTGAACAAAGGAAACAACAGTGTGAATTGCTTAGTGCTAAATTAGCAGATTTCTGGACTAGTAATAGAGGATTAAATCCTAAAATAGTGGTGTACTTTGTGAGAATGGGAGGATGTATGTACAAATTGTAGGAGTAGGTTTTATTATGACTTGTGCTTTCAAACTGAAATTGGAATATCCTAGCAAGACACTGGGGATTGAAGCTGTAAATGACAGAACAGTTCAAATACCTTGGTATTTGTGTAGATCTAATCTCAGCTAATAACGGTACTCCATTTAGGGAATTGCTAAATTCAAACAAAAGTCATCCTGATTAACTGACATTCTGTTGTAGTGGAGACAAGATAAAGAGTAGAGAAAAATGAAGAGTATATCAGCTTTAAAAAAGTGGCTGACATACACTGAAAGATGTTTCTTTCAGGGATAAATGCAGTTTGTTCTACTTTATCCAGGGAGAATGGGAAGATGGGCAGGGTGGTATATGGCAGGGACTGACCAAATGGGAGCATTAGAATCCCACACATAAAAAGGGTAGAGAATAAAATGTCATGACATGCTCCATGTGCCAAGTTAATGTTGGAGCCAGGATTCATATTCTGCATTTACAACAAAACTGTGTTACCACAGTTCATGTCCAAACACCTGAGATTCACTAGCTGTTGATAAGGCAATTCTCTTCCCCATCTCATCCTATGATACACTGCATTTGTTAACATTCTGGCAAACATAGGTGTAAATTCAAAACTTTCCCTGGGCAGAAGTAAGGCTGGCTGTGGCATCACACCATGCTCCTCACCAAAGGCCTCAAAACCAACCAACTCTGAAAGAGCTGTGCCGTTGCATCACCTTCTAGATTACATTAATTTTTTTTTTTTTTAAGTATCGGTAAAAAGTATCTATTTAATTTGAAAGTTTGACTTGAGAAATATGTGAAAAGATGTTCAGCCATAAATATGGTTTATTAGAATTTAGTTTACTTCATTTCATTTGTTGCTGTCCAAATCAAAAAGCTAATTAGGTGTAGCCCACTGCTGTTTCCAGAAGAAAAACTACAAATTAAATTAATTAGCACAAATTGTTGACTAGTTTTGCTATGCAAATAAGGTTAATCTCTTCATGTTTATTATTAAAAACAGAAAAATAAAAATTAAAACAATTAAATACATTTAGTTGCCAAATGTGGAGCATCGTTGTCTTTAAAAATCCAGAGATAAACTGTGTGTCTGAAGGTATTATAAAGTGGAAAAAGCCTATTTGCACATTATGTGATCATATAGAGATAATTTACTTTACATTTCCCCACTATAATTCTATTACATTTAGGGGCTCATTTAATAACACTTATCTGTCTGATGTTAAACTAGGCATGACATAGCTAGTCCTGCAAAACTGTAATGCTGGAGTGCAGTTTACCATCAGTGCTTGGAAAACTCAAAACAGTATGCACTGGTCCTCCTTCCCTTGAATTCGTTAAGCGTTATAAGTATCTTACTTAAAAATAGCAAGAGGGAAAAAAAATGAAGCTTGAAGAAAGCAAAACTGAAGACCCCTGTACAGTCTCTATGAAGACACAAGAATCCTTACGTCCCAGAAAACAGTTGTCTCACTTGTTTACAGCTAATGGGGTGAATGTGTTAATGTAGTCTTCTGTCAGTGTTGTGAATTGTGAAGCTTTCGAAAACCTGGGGACCAGTTTATGGTTTTTATGAAACAATATTTTTACAAAGATATTTAGGACATAATTCTGCAGTAGACTGCAAATTGGGGAAGCTTGAGTTGGTTTGGCACACAGGCTTTCTCATCTTCCACTTGCTGAATGAGTTCAGAGGTGTTTTTAATAATGCAAAATAAATATATGTTTAGTGTTTGAAAAGCTTAGCACCTATTGCAATTTGTCTTAATAATATTTTTCTAAATATTTAATGTTGATTACCTTTTTGTTTATGCATACATTACCTTGCTAATTATGGTTGTACAAGATTGATTAAATTTAATGAATTATTGAAGTACACCTGCAGTGTTTTATATAGCTAGCCTCAAGAGGTGAACAGTTTTAGAGCCGTACTAATAACTGCTGAGGCCAGGATTTGCAGCCGCCTAAAGAGAGGTAATGGGACTTGTTTTAAGTTCTGAGAATGTGAATACACAGAATCCCTTATCCTCAGTGTGGATTCCCTTACCCAGCTTTTTACCCAGGTGTATCTGGAAATATGGAGGTTACCCATTATTAAGATAGTTTGTTTCATATGTTGTTTTGGACGATTATTAACTTGGGGTCCAGTTTCTCCTCTGAAGCACCTCTATCTTAATGTGAGATCTGAGCACTGTGTTTGCATGTGATGCTTGGATCTCTGCAATTCCCATGAAATTCCCAGTCTAGAGTGTTCCCTCATTCTTCTCCCAGCATGATGAGTTCCCTACCTCCCCTACCTTCTTTCACTGAGCTTTCCTCCTCCCTCTTTAAAAAGCATCCTCACTTTAATAAGGCAGCCTGCTTTTCCTTCCTTTTTATGAGCTGCCTTCCCTGTAGGTCTCCTTAAGCACAGCCATAGGTAAACACTTAGGGCTAAAAGTCAAAGGAAGAATTTATAATTCCAGAAGGTTCAAGAGTCCCTAGGGAAACTCCTTCCCTTCTCCTTTCCATCCTTTCTTTATCGGTCTCATAGAAAAGCAGTTCTGAATGCCTGAGCACAAAATGACCTCTCAGCAAATGCCCTCGACAGCTCCTGAGAAAAGGTCTTGTCAGAGCCATCATCCTTACTTGTCCAGTGGTGAGATGTTGAGAGGGACACAAGTGGACTCTGCCTGGCAAGGACCCCTTTGAATTGCTTAAATCACTGCATTTAATAATGTTTCTGCAACCTCATTTCAAACTAAGAGCAATGGAGGCCTTTTATGTGCTCTGGAAATAGTGTCATTTTACAAAGGAGTGAATGACATCACTGATTCTACTGTATTTTCTTATGACTGAATCTTGACTATATGGAGAAATATCCAGATAAATCAGTTAAGCTTTCTTTGTTTTCCTCCTTTTCTTCTCACTAATGAGAAGAGCTGTAGCAATGGGAAGAGTTCCCTTAGTTAATTGATAATTTTCTAGCTGACAGTCACACCGAAGTCCTTGGTGTGAAATGCTAAGAAAAAAGAATCCCGAGTGAAAAATCAAAACAAAATAGAATAGTAGAAAATAGCTATGTTTTGCCAGATAACTTATCAGTATAATGATTTAGACTCTAGAGTTTGCTTCTCAAATAAATGTCTAACAAGTAATTATTTTGCATCTTGAGCAACAACTGAAAAGGAGAAAAAGAAGTGCCATATTACTGATTCTGACAGAATTTTTGTATGCAAATGGAAAGGAAAATAAACCTGAACCTTTTTGATAAGTACTGGACCAAATCTTTACATCATATCACTTAAAGTAATCGCTTTAAATTCCAAATGACAATAGTGGGGGGAATATTTTGCCTATTCACTTTCTGAGCTGTAGAACTGTAGGATTTCTACTCCTTCCCTGAAATATCTTCAGTTTAGAATTCACCCACTAAACCAGGAAACATCCTTCTGTGTGAGTCGTGAGGATTTCCCCATCCACACTTAATAAAGTTTGTATCACAAACGGTGTAAAAAAAAACAGACACAGCAAGTTTCGTTGGCAGTGTTTCTGCACTGTACAATTGCAGACATGTTCTTACAGTGACTGATCAAAATCCCCCTTCTGTGATGTATTAAGTTTTTTCCTTCGCTGTTCACAGTTGGTGTTAGCATGTTAATATGACTTTAGATGATGGAGGTTAAAGACAATGTAATGCTCCTTGTGCTTGAACGATAGATGGTTTATACTGAGATATAAAATGACCTGACTTGAACTTGACACCTTAAACTTAGGAACTGGGGGCTGAATTTTCGTTCTTTGGCTGCAATGTCACCTCCAGACCCTCACACATGGGTTTATTTCTACCCTTAAAATATTAGAATGACATATTACTCTTGCTTTTCCATCATCTTCCCTTTAAATTCACACATGTGCATTAAAGTGTTAGAAATTCAGTGCAAATTCCTCCTCCTGGGATTATACTGAACGGTGATATTCAGTTACTGTACCTTGATGTCAGCCTGACTTTGGGGGAAGCTGCTCTGTCTCCGTGCACAGAATACCCAACTCAGCTATTACCATGAGGATCTGAGGAGGAAATTTTGCCTCCAATGTCTGGGTGCCACTGGGATTTCTCATGCTATGTATAATGCATGATGCAAGTTGCTGCAGTTTTTCCCCCTCGTTTTAGTCAATAGCTCTAATCCTTTTGGCCAGACTTCTGCGGCACAAATACCTACAAAAAGACTGTGCCAACACACGGTAATTGCTAATGAGTGGATTATTTTTAAATTTTGTGGTGGAGGTGCTAGGAAGGCCTGATGAAAACACAGTTTGCATTCATGTAAATAAAAGGCCTGTTGTAAAGGAATTTTGACCATTGGAAAAATGTGATCCTGGACATTTAATCTGCTGTGCACTGCTAATTAGAGTGTAGAAGCCATATTTTAAAGTATTTATTGAATATTCTTTGAGCAAATCATAGTACTTTCACAGCAGCTTGTGCTTATAAAGGATGCGGAGTAATTTTATTCATTTAACAGTAGATTCTAGATTCTGCCTTGGAAAATATAGCTCAAATTTATGTGAATAGATATAACATTTTGGATGCTCCAAGACAGCAAAACTAAACAGCTTTCAACAAAACATTAGTTACCTTCTTTATTCAGACACAGACCTGATTATGTCATGCATCAGGTATAAGTTTTCCAGAATTGGGCTTGCTCGCAGCTGGTCCTGCTCCTCCAGCTCCATGTGCAGGATGGAGCTGGTTGACCTGACTGATATGGCTACTACCTGGGGCAGAAACAAAGTTAACATCCTGGCTTCTCCTCTGCTGCATGACTGAACAGGCTAAAGTCCAGATCAATTTATTAGAGCAGTAATTTGTGTGGCTCAGAGTAAAAGCTCCAGAAATAATCTCTCTGTATTTTCAACACTGCCTCTGTAGTGTTGGAGCGTCTATCTATTCTGGTGTTTCAGAGGAAGGCATCATTGGACTTCCTTAGCCCAGGGTTAGAGAGGTGACAGGATAGGAGACAATTGTTAACTCATCCTGACTGGGAGGAGAAAGGAGCAGGCATTTGAACAAAAACAAGTTAGCATCTCAAAATGACAAAATTGATAGAGCTTTTTGTAAAATTCAAAGTCTGAACATATTTCAGGATTAAACTCCACTGAAGGAAGAATTGCCTAGAAAATAAGATCACAGTTTTTAGTCTAAAATAAAGTCTGAAGAGAATAACCTCATTCCTGTCTAGAAAGAAGAAAAAAAAACCCTTAAAGATATGTACATTCTACTCATTAAAGGAAATAAGACTACTTAATATCCAACCGCAGCACAGCCTTACATTCTGGTCCAGTTTTATACACTGGAATCAATCCTGTTTAAGGTAATGGGCCTACTCATAATGCATATTCAAGCAGATAGTGAAACATCTGCAAAAGCAGGCCATAAATGAGGGAACAGCTCTGCAGGCTTAAATGCTTGAGAGCTGGGCATCTGTCTCTCCCTAACTTGACAAAGCTTTAATTTATTGTAACAAATGATTCACCAGTAAAATTTAAGTTTTTCTGGATATCAGAACAGACTTTCAGTCCAAAGGTTCTAATGAGGTAAATAAAACTGTGCAAACTTTTAAGTATGAACAACTAGCACAGCTTGAAAGTGGTAGGCCTGGAAATTCACCTTTAATTCTTTTGAAAATTGATGGTGAAACGCATGTAATTTTAGTCTAAGAGGTATTTTGGTTGTTGATAACAGTGCCTGGAGGGGGATGATGGTTTTGGTTAGGTTCTTACTGTGAACACCAATGAAACTGTGGGGCTTCTGGGGTTTTAACTTAATGAAGTGTTAGTAATTATGGTAGGACAATGTGCCAAACCAGCTGTAAGGCAGCCTAAGGAATGAAAGTACATTCCCCACCTTTTGCTTCAACCAAGGCTGATTGATACCTGCAAACTGAGATTTTCCCTGGTGAGTCTGTTTTCAAAGTTTTGCTTAGTATAAGAATGGTGGAAAAAACAGGCAGGAGTTTGATGAACTGAAATCGATGGCAAGGGGATTTTTCTCTTACTACAGAAGCAAATAGGCTGAGCAGTTAGCAAGCTGTAAATCACAAGGCGGGTAAGATAGCAAGGGGCATATACTAGTATATTATATGCAGAATATGTCTTTTTTTAAAGGATATTTAAATATTTGGTTTTCACGCTGCGAACTACTAATTTTACACTTCAAATATCACAAGAAAGATGCTCAAAATGAGGAACTGTTCTTAAAAGCACTGACCAATGCTTTTCTTACGTAAAATCTCAAGAGCTAAATGTTGTTATTAAGTGTCTACAAGCTGACAACCTCAGCAGCTGGAAGTAGGGGTTGTAAAATAATTGAGACATTAAGTACAGAGAGGGAGGAAGAAAGGCTTCTTTGGGAAATGCCAAATCATGTTCCTTGACATTTTGGCAAAATAAATATAATTCTTGTCAAAATTGAGTATGAGCACTTGGTAGGTGCCACATAGAGTGGTTGCTGCTTTTCATGGAGATTTATCTGAACTGACACACTGTTCGTTTGCCGCTCCAGCTGAGCTCTGCACTTAGGACCTGTAAATATGTTTAATAATGATATATACTAGGTTGTTTGAAATAATTGTAAATATAGTTCACCTGGACTGCATGAGGTGAATCAGCTCTGGACTGGGGTGGTGAATTACAATTATTTCATCTCACAGAGTTCAGAAATTTACTTGAGTAGGATGTGCCTGGAAGTGTTCTTCTGGTCTGGTCCACAGAAAACATGATGACTTTACTCTCTGGATGCCTCCTTAGGAGCTCAAGTAGTTGAAAATTGTTTTTTAAGCTCTTCAAGTAATTTATTCAATCCTTAGTCCTGGTCAGCTTCACATATAGGGGGAGTTCTTGGTTTAATTTGGGTTGAGATGCTGGTAGATAAAATAGCAGGAGTTTGGATGCACGTGTCTCTTTCTCATTGTTTTCATGCCCTCTTGAGAGGGAAAGGAGAGAGGCTCCAGAAATTCAAAGCACATATGGTGCATGTCTCTGATGACTGAAATCTTCAAACTTGGATATGATGCATGAGATCAGCTCATGAGTATATATTCTTGTCTGTTATCGAACAGACAACTTAAGTGTTGCTCTTGTTCTTTCACACCTACAGCTTCTGTCTCTGCCAAGATATGTTTCCTTCATTTGTGCCCTTATTTAGCATGCTGTCCACCTACTATCTGCATTTTCATTATGTATTTTAAATGAGCAATAAAATAACCATTTACATAATGAATACACTTACATTGATATTATGTTATATAATTTAGAGATGGTACTTAATTATAACTTGTTTATAATTAGGTCTCTTGCTATGTCAGCTAGCTCTTCTGTTATTTATAAAACTCAAGAACAGTAGAAAAACATGACTATTTGAATGTGAAAATAATCTTAGTTATTGCCTATTGTAACCCTTTTGTGCCCATTTCCATTTATCTTGGGCTATTTCTGTTTTACTGGGATGAATATTCATGGTAAATACTTAGAGTATTTGCTGGTGAGGTCATACTGCAGAGAAACTGCTGCTGTTACCAGTTTTAGTTTGGATTTCATTTTCTAGTTGTTTCAGATCAGGAGGTACGAATGTTTGGGGGCTCTGTTTTTGTTTTTTGAATTGTAGGCTAAACAAAGTAATGCAATTATTTTGGCACTTTTTCTCTTTTAAAAGCTTATGACTGATATGCACATGTGCTTCTAAGAGATTTGAGCATCCAGGTATCTTCTAAGTTTCTTTGACGATCCAGCTTTTATTTTCATGATATTACCAATTGTCATCTTATAAAATCTTCCTTGTGATGCACTAAAATAGTTAGAGACTAAACTGTGATGGATATATAGGGACAGTCTGTGAACGAAGATTTCAGCCTTAGAGAGAACTGATAATTTCAAATATCTCACTGTTTTAAGGAAACCAACTTGAGACCTTTGAAGTAATCATTCATTGGCTCACCACCTTACAAAATTAAGTCTTTTTTTAAAATGCCGGATATGTGCTTCTGAAATTAGTAAAAACTATTGGAGTGTTCAGTCTATGGTTTCTGTCTGTGCTGCTTCTTAACCAGTGTTATCACTGAGGGCAAATAGCACTCTTGTTTAGAGAGGAAAATAATTTGAGGTTTCACACATTAGCTATTCCCAGTTTGTTTATCTTTTGTTGAAGCAGTGACCTACCATGTCTGTCTTTACTGAGTGTGGTTTCCATAGCAACTAGCTGACTTGTAGCATGTCTATGTTCTGGCAGCAGCCTAAAATGGTCTTTAACCACATATCGTGCTAGGAAGAGCAATAGATCTGCTAAACATTAGGAAAATATCGATGGTCCAGTATTGAGGTTCAGCATAGGGGAGCCTGAGAACTGCTGCGCTCCCTTGCTCAGGCTGTGACTGATGTGTCATGTGAAGATAGACCCCAGAAGATGTGTATATATACAGAAAGTTGAATTTGGGCTTACGTGGTGAAAGTTATTTTTGCAAAGGTCATAAACATAATCAACAAAGAGAAATAAGGCACCCCAGTAACTGCAACCTTCAGGAGCTGTTATCGATGAAAAATGACATTGTTTTTAAACAGGGGCAGGCAGTTTTCACTAAAAAAGTGAGTTCTGTTTGCTTTGTCATATGAGGTCTCTCCCTTGGGGAAAATGCCAATTCAGAAAACATATTTTGGAATGAATTGTGATCCAGTTTGGTAATTCTTCTTTTTAAATTAAATAAAGCATACTGGTCCCTGCAGGTTTCCCTTGAGAAAACTAAGACAATCCTATTCAGTTTTTATACCAACTCTTTTGCTTCCAGCAGAAAAAGATAAAATGTGTAACGTCTACAACTTCCCTTGCAGAACACCGTTTTTACAGAGATAGATGGGAGGTGTGGACATAGCTTGGAGATCAGCTGCCCATTTGGAAAGCATGTTTCAGAGAGGAAACAAAATAATTGGGAAAGGTCTGCTCTCTGAAGTAATTTTAGGTTTAAAGATTAATATTGGAAAATCATGGAGGGATTTTAGATAATTTCATAGTATGCTCAATGGACTTCCATGTTTTAACAAGATAGAAAAGTAGCAGATATGTATTAATAAATCAGTTCAGGACAAAACAGCAGAAGCAGGTTGCTCTAAATTGTGATGAATTTTCCTTTAATTTTAATTCAAATTAATTAATTGGCTCTTGGATTATCACAGTTTGTTTTCTGCTCCAGTGCAGAGCTGTATTTCTGAAGGGACTGTGCTGTATTTCAAGTAGTACAAACTGTCCTTACTTTTGCTTCTATTATATAATGTTTAGCTTATTTATTATAATATCATAAATACCTTTCTAGCTTTCTGCTTTTTTTTGCTTGGTTCTGATTGGAACAGGCTTCACATGACTATGATTTTTTT
>WUAM01000065.1:6167449-6218578 GCA_024336885.1 Actenoides hombroni | reverse complement strand
GAAAAAGATATGCTTCTTTATTTTTTTCTTTCTTTCTAATTTTTTAAAACCCATATGAATGACATAGAATAAGAAAACAATAAAGAAAGAAGTAATTTTTTTAATATATTTTTTTTGTACCTTGAAACACATGCAGAATCAGAGAAATGTTGGTTGTGAGGGACCTCTGGAGGTCTCTGATCTAACCGCCTTCCAAAGGAGGACTACCTGCTCAGCCATAGTTTTGTCTACCAAAGTTTTTAAAACCTGCAAGCATAGAAGAAATACACAGTAGACATTTTAAGGTTATGTACCAATCTGATCTGGTGTATTTAGAAGTCAAGCTCAGATCTTTTTGAAGTATAGAATTAATAACTGTTGATGCTGTGCTTTTTCTCACATGTCTTGTTCAGAGTAATGCCCAGGAAAAAAATTGAAAGACTCATTGCACATAAGCTCTTAGAGAAGTTTAGATTTCTGAACATTGTAGCAGAAAGACGTTTTTATTCTGTTCTTGGAGAGAAAGGACTCCTTCAGTGTTAACTGAAGATCTGCATTTTTGTTTTCTAAAAATTTGAATACAAATTCAACATAAATCAACCTCTTTCTCTCCCTAAACATGCTCTGAAGAATTATGGCCAAAATCCACAGCTAAGATATGCCTAACTTGGCAGCTTATTTATTGCTTTATTGATTAACATTCAGACAACAGCAGCAGTAGTGAAACACAGTTCAGTTTTCCATCTCTTTACTCTTCTTTTTCTCTCCATGGATTGCCCTGTGTATAATCAGTAGAAAATGTCAATTGTTCTGCTATCTTGTGTCTCAAAGAACAGAATCAAGATTTTGGGCTACTTAGCTGTACTTCCAGCATAGCATTTCTACAAGGGAAAAAAAAAAAGAAAAAAGAAAAAAAGAAGAAGTATATTTTTCTTAGATTGCTTTATTTGAAAGCATTATTATTTTATTATTATTCATACAAAATACCAAGTGTCTGGTACTGCAAAGAATAAAAGCACAAAAACAATTGCCAGATGAAAGTGCTGTTTTGAATGTATTGTGATGTTTTGATTTGGTACAGTAGCGTTGCAGGTATCAGTCTGTTAGAGTCAGCACATGTAAGAATTTGTGTAAGATGTGTTCTCCATAGGAATAATTTACAAGAACAGAAGAGAGGGCATTTGGTTGAAGTGAATCACTCACTCTCCCTTAATATCTACCTGTCTGGAAGAGTTTTGTAAATGAACGAAAGTTAGAAAGACAAATGCAGGTCTTTTGAGAAGTCAGTATGAAAAGTATGAACAGGACAGGTTAGACGTGAGGTCAAACTGCATACTGCTGTGGTCTCTATATCACCATAATGGAACAATGACAATTCTCCGAATCACATCTGGATATAACATATAGAAACTTGACATTAAAATATGCCACAGAATAGAGCTTCTGCCACCTTTATGGATACATCTGCCCAGCATGGATCAATCCTAACCCATATACATTATGTGCAGTAAGTCAGGGCATTCTGCAGCAGTCTCTTATTCCTCTCTCACCTTGAGAGAGGTGTAGATGCTTAGATCACCTTATATACAAAACTGTTTGATGGATAATAATCCATTTAGTATAGCTCTCAAAATCACAAGCTGCATTTGTAGCCTTGTATAATATGTGCAAGATCTAACTCCAGGCAAGTTCAGTGAGAAGTCAGTAAGTTGCAACTTCAAGCGGTCACTGCAAAAGCAAGCTGTGCAGAAGGGTCAGGCTGACCCCAGGAAGTATTTTCTGCTGTTGATCACAATTTATTGAGTAATACTAGAAACACATTATCTTTTCTTCTAACTATATGCCATGTTGCATTCCAAGTCTGACCAAGCAGTTCCTGGTCTTTCAGAAGGTGATTCTAAGAGAGTTCATCAGAACTTCTCATGCTCCTAAAGCATGTAGTTACTGTACTCATTTCAGTAAGAAAAGGTCTGTGAAGCTGGTTGGTTTTAGTTAGATTGCCATGCTGGCTTTTTGTTCAGTAGGAGTACACTCAGAATTAAGTGTGAGCAGCTAATGGTAGAACTGAAAAAAAGAATGGAGGATAACAATAAATTCATGGTTATGTGAATAAACACTCCCAGTCCCTGTTAACAGATATGTCAGAGTGATGCAGGACTTAACTAATTTGAACAACACAGGCATGTCACTTGAATAGGACTGCAATGTAGTCAGAGTCGTTGCTATCTGGAACCAATTATACACTGTACTTGAAAAGGTGAGATGCTGTGTTACACCCCAGATAATGAGGGAAAGATAACCAGGCTATTGTTTAACGTGTACCACAAGTATTTAAATAGGAAGACCAGAGGAAGCTTTCCCCATCAATGAAAAGCATGATGTAGAAAGAAAGAGATGAAAGTGTCCCACTGGCTCTCTTTAAAGACTGTGAATTAGCTCTGAGCAAGGTGTTAATTAAAAAACAATCTGGAAGAAAGTTCCAGGACTGGCATTTTGCAACAAAACTTGACTCAAGGCAATTGAGATGCTTATCTCGAGTTAAGAGAATTTTCCTATAAGCCTGGTTTGGTGTGTTTCAAATAAATGATGCAAAACAAATATCAGCAAGGATCAATGTGTTTGTCACATCAAAACTCCACTATGTGCTTTACATTACCTGGGACTGACAGTAGTCTGATTTATCAGAGTAGCCCAGACATAAAAGCCTCATTCTGGAGTTCCACTGACAATTTTTCTAAACCATCTGTGGAGAATATTTTGTACCTTTTCTCTCTGTCACACAGTTTTCTAAAAATAGACAAAGCAAAAGACTAAATAGAATTGCAGAAGTTTTAAGACACGGTGCTGCTTAATGTGATCGCCTGGGTGCTGTCTCTGCTTTGTGTTGGTTTTGTGATTGGTCTATACAGTAACTTGCAGTTCTCAGGTGTGATGGAATGAATAGAGATGTGCTTCAGGAAAGCCTGTGAAGCTCATCATCTTTATTTGAAACCAAAGACCATTTAATTAAAAAGATTTTATCATTATCCGTGTCAGTTATAAAAAATACTGGTAGTGATCTGAGATTACAGGAGGGGCATTGTATTCCTCGCCAATTCCTAGCTTTCTTTGCCAGGCTCCTCTGGTCTGGGGCTCTCTGTAAGCATTAGACAGGTCTTTTTTCCTCTCTCTGTATCTTACTTCTGAAGCCGCTAGGAATTAGGTGAACAGAGAAACAGGAAGGCAGTGTGCTGGGTTTTTGAGAAATTAATAATAAGGACTTTGAAATGTTCAGAGTGTGGTACAGTAAATATATTGGAAAAGACAAGCTAGTAAGTGTTTCACATAATTAATATAGTTGTGCTTTTTTTACCATTGTTTCTATGGCGTATCCATGCTGAATCTCACAGGAGGCACCTCTTTTCTATTAGCTGAATTTTAACTAGTGTAGCTTCCCAGCGCTGTGTGAGATTTATGATCTTATCTCTCCTCCAGTGTCTCTATAATTAAGCAAACCTAGGGGTAAGATTTAGTCAAATGATGCTGAAATTAAACTCATTCCACATCTTCTGAAAGACTCCAAACTTTATTGAAACCAGGATATTGAATGTAAGCATGCTGCATTTTAGCCTGGATTATTCTTCCTTGAAGGCTGATGGAAGAGAACAATTTTTAGCATTTCTGAAAGGTAACAGATCCACAGCAATAGAAAACAGCTGCTCCTATATGAAGCCTCCCTATGTATTATTTAGAATCCAGAGATGCTTTTACATCTTCCCATCTATTGCTATGCTTATTGGAGCATTGTATTGAGGCAATCTGCTATGAAAGTCTACAATGTAAAGCACTAGATTAACTTCAGAGCTTGTAATCTGTTTGCACGCTTTACTGCTTCAGTTTGAAGTGGCTCTAGAGCTTCTTCTCTGCGCAAAGGGCCTGTTGATTTTGCTGCATCTTCAGAGTTTGAGTCCTTTTTTCTGCTGCTTTGACATGTAAAATTGTTGCTGTTATTGCCTGGTTTATTACCATCTTTATTATTGTTAGTATAACAATTCTACCTGATGAAAAGAGTACAACATACCATTGTGACGGGCTAAAAATTGTTGCATTTTAGCAAATGAGGAAATGGGATCATTCATTCTCTCTTTTGCAAAGGAATTGGGGAAAATATCCTTTGTGGAGTGCTTTGAGATCTGCCAGTACAATGTGAAATGTATATGTAGATTGCTATTTATAAACATAAAAAATACAGGTGTCTTAGAGTTAAGCACAGGATTGCTGTAGCTATTTGAATAAAGAAGCCCACATTTTATTAGATCAGATAAAAGTTCTGGAGGAGGCTAAGAAGTCCACCAATGCCTGCAGTGACACGTGATTCACCATGCGTTGGAGAAGAATGTTTTAAAGTGTTGATAGGCAGCATAATTGTGAGGCATCAACTGGAGAAAGTTAACAACAAAATTATGGCTGAACTCAGAGCAGTCACTGTGGACTTGACATTCCCACTGTAATTACGAGATGTGATGTAATTTCTCTGACTGCCTTTGAAAGTCTTAGTTTTAAAGTATATGTATTCCCTTCTCAGGCATAGTTTTATCTATGCTGCTTTTATTTTTCCTTATTTCTCATCCTTCCTTTGCCGTTATGCTGAGTGTTGGCTATGAAATACCATTCATGCTTGGCAATTTTAGAGAATTCCAGTTTGTGCATGATGCTGAGTCCAGAACATTACCAGTTACTGACTAGCAGAAACTTTTGACAATCTGTTAGAAAAGATCTAATTCTTTGGTAGAAAATATTTAAAATAAGCGTTGTACTAAACTGTTGCTTATCATGGTTATCCCAGTACTAATGTACTACCCTTCTGAGGATGCAGAGTGAGTGTTCTTCACCTTCCCAACACTCCCTTTCTGCTTGTGGAGGAGACTGGGAGCTGTTGCAGAGTAGAGGTGAGCTGTATGTGGAAGAGTGGAGGGAAGCATCACTGCCCCATGCAGTACTCCCACCAGAGCTGCTCGTACCTCTGCAGAATAGTTTCCAAGCCCTGTGTTTGGAGGAAAGGGAGGATGGCTGTGTTCATTTAAAAGTAATTATTCCTATGAACACCATAATTGGAAAACTAGTTATCAGTTAACAGATGCAGATACTTACAGTACTGAACTGAATGGAAATTAAATTAATGTAAACATGATGTTTCCAGAATTATATTAAAATGACTTTTCAACTTTCTGCATAAATTTTCAGTTCATTATTGTCTAAGCAACTGCATTATTCTGTAGCACTATATCAGGAGCTATCTTTCCTGAGGTGATTCTTTCTTGAAGTGATGGGCTGGTATAGCTGCCTCAGGATTCAGCTCAGAAGTGGGCAGTGTGGCAATTAGCAGAAGGGCAACAACTATATATCAGGTAAAACTTACTCCATTTATCTGCCCCTGTGAGGGTATGGGTAGAAAATTCCTCTGTTTTGAGTTGCTGCTGCTGTCTGAAAGGCATGACAAACTGAAATGGACATCCTGATCTTATAGGTAAGGAGAGCAATTTTTCATGCAAGGGAAACACCATAAATGATTCATAGTACCCATATTTCTCACGGTTATTTCCTGTGGGTGTAGAGAAACAGGGATTAGAAATGAATGGCAGTGCTTACTGCTCATAAGGGGTTTGCCTGGAGGTGATTTTCCTTCTTTAAGCTTTAAAATTAACTCTGTAGATGCCAGTCCTATTAAAATATGAAAACCTTCCATAAGCTTCATATATATAAGACAGGAAAGATGTGCAACAGGAGGGAAGTAAACACAGCCTGAAAGTGTCTTGTAATGTGCAGAGCGTTTAAAAAAAGTGGCTGTGGTGTAGCACTAGCACGTGCTGAGAAGCTGTGAGCACTGAAAGTAGAAGTGGTTGAGACATGGAAGAGAACTGTAAAAACAGTGAGTAGTTGTTGGTATTCAGCAGAACTTTTCCAGATGACACCTGGCTTCTGGAGGTGATGGAGTCCATTGAGATCCTTCAGTCTCAGGGACTGCTGGTGAGTGACAACTTATGGTAGGGAATGGGCTGTGAGAAGTCAAGGGCTTGCAAGCAGGATTCTATCAGAGTGACCTCATGTGGAGCCTGGGGGGTTGTTTGGGCTTTTTTGTTGTTGTTTCGTTTTTGAAATAAATTTCTCTCTCAATCTATTTTCGAAATGACTCAATCTTGGTAACCTGGAGACAGAAACACAGAATCAGTCTGTGAAATAGTTACCCCACTTTGTGATGGTCTCCCTGGAGTGAGAGGAGCTGACCTGCTAACTTTGATGGGAATGAAATTGCTCACACACTTAACTTGGTCTTTGTTATAGCTGTCTGTAGGAACAGGGCCAGTGGGCAAATGGTATTTTGCTATTTGCCTGGGAACAGAAATTTTAATTATTTTTTTTTCCCCAATGTTATGTATAGTCTGTGACAACGCTGAAGCCCAAGTCTCCCTGAAACCCACTCAAGCACTTTAGACACGGGATGAATCCTATTTCTCTGTAGTGCAAGTACAGTTAAATGCAAAGCAATGCACGTGGGGGTGGGTGGAAACTCTGTCCTTAATTTTAATGGAGATTTATGTAATATAATATAGCTGATATTGGATTATCCCCCAAGGGAGAGGAAATATTGCCAAGAATAAAAATGTTCAGGAGAAAGATCATAGATTCTATCAGTGAGCAATTAGAAGCTTTTCAGACTCAGTGTGTCGGCTAGCTTATATATCTGAGAAGTATATGATAAAGTAGTTATATTTGCCCAGACTCTGTAACCTCTGGGAAGCTGGGTACTGCAACCCACTCTTCCTTTAAAAATCTTTTTATTACAACTTTCACTGTTTAAAAAAAAAAATTACATCTGTCAAGTAATGAGAAAGTACTTGAAGATATTGGAAAATGGGCTTGTTTTGATAATTTAATGTGTCATTTGTAATTGAAACCTATTTTAAAGCATCCATCATTCCCCTTCTTTCCATTGTTCTGTGTGTCAGCACCAGAAAACCACTAGTTTCTACAGCTTTGCTTTTCAGAAGACCTCTCTCTCTGAGAGGTTTCATCATTATGTGCAGGATGCATATTCAGCAATCAATAGCTGTCCTTTGCTCTTTACAATAGCTTTGGTAATGTCTTAAATCTGTCCAACTAACTGACATTAGGCATTTTTTATTGTGCTAAAACAAATTTAATTGGTATCATTGTCAGTAAAACCCCCAGTAGCCACAAGGGTTAGGTTCTGAAGCACCATGCTGTGTATGTACTCAGACACAATGAAGTCCCAATGAACATGTTCCACAAATGCCACATTTTTTTCAGTAAAAATTTTAGAGCTAACTTCATTCCTACCTGCATTTTCAAAATTATTTTTCTGGCGCTGGCAAACTTTGTACCATTCGGGAATAGCTCTAGTTCAAGCAGGCCTGAGATGTCCGTATGTTTAAAGTTCTGTTAATCATAAAGCACATTAAGTTGCCTTTAATGTCTAATTTAAATTTTCTATTCTGAGCAGCTGCTGAGCTGCTCCACAATGGTTGCACATCACTAAATATCAACGTACTGCAAAATGAAAGATTATGTTTATAAGCTGTCCTGCACAGGCACTATAGTATTGGAAAACCCCTCTCAAAGCCAAGCTTAAAGCTGAAATCCTTCTCTATAGGAATGGAAGTCAACAACCCCTCTTGATATCTCCTTATACGATTATAATTGTTGACAGAATAGCCTTTTTTTTTTTTTTTTCTTCCCATCAAATTAATTTCTGACAGGATGAACCATAGTGCTTTTCTTACATTTTTAGAAAGTGTGCATGCTTTAAGTATGACTTCAAATTTCAGAGGACTTACCAATGTGAAAGTCTAGTATATACTTGTTAAATTCTGCTATGCCATGGTATTTTCCCCTCAAGAATAAGGACAAGAAATAAGACAAGTCTTAATATTTAGTTTTATTACCAAATGTTTAGTTGTTGTTTATTTTGGTGTTTAACAGTGCACACAATATGGTGATTTGCATGATTCTGAGAGTATTGGCTAAATAATTATAGAGGTTCTGAAGTAGAGAAGTGATTACCTGTGAGTCTATATGATCCCTTCATTTGTCTTCTCCAGAACCTGAAGACAGCTCTCAATGACACTGCTGTGTGTTGATTCTCTAGGGAAATGAATACGAGCTTGCTCTAGGCAGCTATTGTTAATTCATTTTTACATTTACATTTAATAAAGACTTTCTGGGTGAAATTCTTATTCTAGCAAGACATGTTCTAAGGTCCTTCATAACCACAAATAGCTGAGGTGTCTTTTTGGACTTTAATCCATATGCTTTAGGAAAGACGTCTGCTGTATAGATAACATCTAGACCAAAACATCCCACCAGAATTGGTGAAAAATCTTGATCATCTTCAGTAAATTTTAAATGCTTTTTGTTTGTTTTCTTGTTTTGTTCTTTTATTTTATTTGGTTTTGCTTTATATGTTCTCCAGTATATCTTCATTATATTAAAAATTTTGCAAAATTTGAGTGATTTAATCCCATGTAGAAATTCTGAATGAAACCATATGTTCACCTAACTCTGTTTTCATCTTTGTAGGCCTTGATCTTAAAAAGGCTTAACTTTACATGCTGTACTAGTACTTAAATATAAATAATCTTGTTGACTTACTGTGCTTATATATGCACTTAAAGTTTGGAAAATTAGGGCATTAATGGTAACACTTGCTTAGGATGGGATTTAATCAAAGAGCTGTAGCTATGTAACAGAAGAAAATTTTGCCAAAATCACAACAAATATAGGCAGAGGAGAATGTGTATTTCTTCTTTCTTTGTGGCTCTTGCCAAGCAGCAAAATCATTTGCAAAACTTTTGTTTAGTGCCACACTTCCGCTTCCTTCCTGATTATTTTTTATTTATTAATGGCTTTGCCTTACAGTTGAAAAAGCAACTGTTTCAGGTGTGTTGCACCGAGAAGTGCTCTCATGATGAGTCATGAGCAAACACAGGCAGTCAAGCCATGAAATTCAAGATTAGTTTATTGTATGCAAATATGTGAAACTGCTGTGACCTTCCTTCAGTCACCAGCTATTTCTGTTATCCAATACAGGTTATATGTGGTCATTCAGAAACCATATGAGAAATTTTTGAATAGGTAGGCTGACAATAGAAATTACTACAAAGAAGTTCAGATGTTCATAAATTGTATCTTACTGGCACTGCTACTTATAGAACTAATAGAAATGTCAGTCATGGTAGCTGGCAGGATAGGTTTTATTTAGGGAAATCAGGATTTTTGAAGTCTGTTGCTTTTTATGTTCCTGCTATACTCAGACTTCACCCAAAAAAACCCCCTGTATTAAAAAAACACGACATAGGACAAAGTCACTGTTCTTTTAAGACAATGGGTCATAAACGCCCAAGTGTAGAGTGGATATTCAAAATGATGAGCCTATCCAAAATCACAGATCTTCCTTTTCCCTGTTGCATATCTATATGTCAGAGCACAATTTCTGTTCATGAGAGACTGGCAGATTTTTTATTTCCCTGGCCACCCCCACCCTATTGGTTTGGGAGTCTGGCTCATCTTCAGACTGGAAAGAGAGCTTGCTTTGTGATTTTGTTTTGTCTTTGGTTTAGACCCAGGAGAGCAAGCAGATCTTTTCAGATGAATTGAGAATTGCCCTTAGTTAGACTAAAATGTCACTTGCTTGAATTCTGAGATTTAAATAGCTTCTAAAATAAAAATAATTAATGACTTGTCTGTTTCAAACCTGTCTAAACCCTTGCTGAATTGCTCTGGGTCTGATTCTGGATTCCAATACTGCATTTACAGCCTTTGTCTAATTACATTTTAAAGCCATAAACAATTCAAGGGGAAATAGTTAAGGGAAAAGATATCTATGCAATATGCTCCTTAGTAATGAAATTCAATGTGGTATTGCTGGCAACAGGTTTTACTTTTGAATGC
This sequence comes from Actenoides hombroni, assembly GCA_024336885.1. Lineage (NCBI taxonomy): Eukaryota > Metazoa > Chordata > Aves > Coraciiformes > Alcedinidae > Actenoides > Actenoides hombroni. The sequence goes on along the minus strand of WUAM01000065.1, from coordinate 6,208,651 downwards.
ATTTGCCATGTTTAACTGCATTTATTTAGCTTTTCAATATCTTATCCTAGCCAGATTGTTGTTGTTGTTGTTATTCTGTGCAAACAGAAGAGAAATCTGAAAGACTTTGGAAGTTATATCTGTGTTTACAGGAAAAAAAAAATCACAACTTGTCCATTCTTCAGATGAATAATCCATTGAAATTGCAAATGCTTTTTGAATGATCTAGCTGGATCTCCAGATGTTCCTCTAATTGCATCCAGAAAAGCTATATTCACTCACATATAAATCTCAAAGCTCATTTGAGAAGCTTAGGTAATTTATTAATTCACCTGAATTGTTTCTTCCACCTCTGAATTTAATCTGATGAAAATTCAGCTCTTTTAAATGTGCCTTTATTTTTGTCCTCTAGGAAAACAAATATTTGTTTGCATTGAAAAGCTGCACTTAGCTGTGGTAAATGGTTTCTTTGAATCATGGACAGAAGCTTTATGGGACTCCTTCTGATTCCACAGGAGTCTTATTTTCATTTACTGCCCTACTAATCATAAAAAGTTGGCATTCACTGGAAAGCAAAGTGACTAATGTCATCTTACTGTTCTTCACACCACAGCAAGAAGCATATTCCTTTGATCCAAATTGCCATTAGAATTGCTGTTCAGATAATAACAGTGGGAGATTTAGCTTAGATAGTAGGAAAAAACTCCCTCTCTAAGATTACATGAGGACTTGCACAAATAATGTAGAAAGCTCGCTATGTCTCTTGTACTGGAGTTTTTAAATAGAGGTTAGACAAATATTTGAGAAAAGGGTACAGTTGACCTTGTTTTGTGGTAGAAACAATTGACAAGATGACTTTTGGACTCCTGTGCAGCTCTGTATTTACATGGTCACGTTCTGAATATGACATGGCGTGGACTCCATAGTTATATGGCACTCGTAGCGTGATGATATTCAAAACTGGCATGCTTTGTGTCATGGACTGTTTGGCGTCATTTTTCTGTAGGTACCAGCACCTGCACCTTTCTGAGGTGCTGACACTGCAATAGGATTGTGTTTATGTATGTCAGCACTACTTTGGAGAATGGGCTGCCAGGCTGTAATCTAGGAAATGACAACTCAAAACTCAGATCCCCCTTCTGCTTTGACTGTTCAGCCATTTTTAGACTGCTAGAGACTACACTTCTTGGTCATGGGAACTTGGATTTAATGCATGCAGAAACAATTGAAACTATTCATATGCTTGTTCCATGGGTTTAGAACAGAATTATTTTTGCCTTGCCTGTTTTATATTGGCTCCGTGTACAGTACCAGCACATTGAAGCTTCAGTTTAATTCACTTGTCCTCAAGAGGAGCATAAAAGCTTGTATATTGAGAGGCCGAATTTGAAGTGCACTCCAATCTGAAAATACTTTATCTTTTATGCATAAGTGTAACACTGATATACATTCAGCAGGAATATTGCTATTTCAGTTGCATCTAAATAGAATAAAACATTGGGAACAGTCACAGACATGACAATTACTTTCCCCTTCTTTCTGATTTAACGTTAAGCTTTGGCTACTGAGAATTAGAGCTGTTGGTAGTGATACTTTTAGTGAAAATAAATTCTCAGCTAGGTAATGCATTATCTGATGATTTATTTATCTTGAGAAAAAATAAATCAGAGAATTATTTTGAGAAGCAAAAAGAAAACTAAAGCTATTGATTTCCAATCTGAAATGACCACCTCTGCATTTTGATGCAGAGGAAACTATTTATGGACCTGTGCTCAAAAAAGGATCACTTTAGCTCATGTAAACACAAAACGTTCAGACAAGGTTTTTAAATCAGATTCTAGTAGCTGATGGAAGCATCAAGGTGTGCAATTATGGTTAGGGAGGCTCAGAGCAGGTTTGAAGAGAGAATGCTGTTGAACTCTCAATAAGAAATGTAAACCTGCATGTCAGAAATAACGCCGCCCAGTTACATTAGCTCAGCAAGGTGTGCAGATTAGAGTGTGGGTGTTCCTCAGAGATCTGCCTCTGGAAATAAGGGCAAGGCATGATGTTTTCTTAAGATATTGAAAGAAATGAGGAGATACATATTTAATCAAATGTTTTTATGTCATTGCCATGATATATTTTTTTTTAAAGAGAGCTTATCTATATATTATCCTCACTTCTGAAATAGCCTTATCACAAGATACCACAGCTGAACAGGTCAAATCTATTTTTGCTGCACATAGTATATACATTTTAGTAATTTAAAAAAAAAAACAAACAACAATGGCGGTAGGATTTTAAGCTACTTTCAATAAAATACATTCTTGGGCACCTTGCTGCTGAGTCATTTGTCTCATTACAAAAGGTCTGTTTAAAAAACCAACAATGACAACAAAAATAATGAAATGCTAGCTAAAAGGCTGAATTTAAATCAGACTCTTAAGTTTCAGAATGACATGGGAGAAGCGAAGACAGTTACCTACTGACATTGTTTTTGACAGAGAAATGAAAAAAAAATAGTATTAGTCTGTGCTGCTAGGAGTGGATAGCAGAGTCACTGGGGGCTTGAGGATGCATATGAGAAGGATAAGAGGGAACAAACAGCTCAATATCATTTTGGGGCCATGAGAACATGGACATGATCAGGACAATGGTGACTAACACATGTGGTGTCACAATAAGTTGCTTTTTAGTGATATGTGGTGTCACCTTTGACTGAATTACCAGGTTGAAACAACAGTGCTACACAATCCTACAAGGAAGGGAGGTGGCTTTGCAGCACAAGCATGGACAGGCAACTGCAGGCAGTGCAAGCTGGTTTGGTGTATCTGCTGAACCTGAGGTCTTGGTGTTTTCTAGTTGAGGGGATGCTGATGGCCTGTGAGCTGTACACTGGCCACAGAAGAGCCCCAAGATCCTTGTGAACTGATTGAATGCTGTTCACACCTTGGTTGTGTTTGAAAATTCTTATTATAAGAATTATATTTAGTTCTCCTGAGATTTACTTTGTGTCCTCTCCAACTTGTGTTCCAGTTATATTTCAATGAATGCAATCTATGTTATATGTTACAATCACTGTTTTTATAAATATGTTATTGTGGTCTATAGTATGTTACTAGTTGTCTTTTGAAACATATTTATTCCACAATAGGTGTTATTACATTGTTACTCGTTTGAAATCAAAAACTTGGATAGTCTTTAAATTACAAACCAACATGTTAACATATTTTCCCCCTACTCATCAGTACTTGGCAAGATTCAAGATCTAGTTTCTATCATTTATTTCAGTATTACTTGGCATGTGCCATAAATGACTACAAAATTAAAACTTGGCTTCAGTAGGGAATAGATTAACAGATTTATAAGAGAGTTCTCTTGTAAGAGTTTACATCTACTGATAAGTGAAGTGTTTCAGAGCGTAAAAGCCTAGTGTTTAGATAAGGTAAATAAACATATTGTTCACAGGTTAACCAAGGAATAAAACTAGGACTGACTGTAGTCTGGTGTGCTTTATCGCGAACATGATATGACATATCCTTACGTGTTTTACTTCATTGAAAAAAAAGGAGCCGATCAACATTTTATGAATCAACTTCTTGTAGAAAAGCTTTATTTGAGAGTTGTATGTCCTGAAATGTTGTTCTCTCTCTGTTTTACCATAGTTTTCACTGGTAATAGAAATGTAGGGGAATACGAGGATTCACAAAAGAAGGGGCTTTACTAGAACATTTTGATTATTCATGAAACTCAAAATTATTTGTTTCCAAACCCAAAATGTTGCAGAAAAAAAAAATTAAAAAAAAAATAGAAAGAAGAGCCTCATTTAGAGAGCTTAGCAGTGCTAAGGTGTACATGCACCGCTCATTTGCATTGCACGCTTTTTTTGTTGGAAGTGTAGGACATTTTAAACCAATTTTATAGCCTTTCAAAGACAGAGTGAATTCGCCTTACAGCCTGGGTCTAGCAGTATATACCCCACACACTGCTTGCCCTGAATTTGAGGATTTATATTTTGTTTTCTTAAACAGCTTGCACTGTGCAGCTACTGCAGATGTGTGCTGTGCAAAAGAAAAGTTGGACAAATTCTTTTGATGTCTCCCTATGCTGTTATAATTCTTGACAGCATAACTATTTATCAGCAAATGAATTCCTAAAGGAGAAGCAGCATATTGGATTTCTCTGCATTTTATTTTTCATGGAATATAGCAGAATCATCAGTATACACATCAGTGGAGTGCAGGGAGGGATTTAGTAAACTGAGAGCTAGCTTGCTCCAAAAGCCCATGTTCTTATAATTAAAATATTTAAAAGATTCTAAAAGTCACAGTACTTATTTTTCCTAAAGAGGCTGATACACTGCTATATTGTGGTATATATGGAAGGTACCTAACTAAAGGAATAAGCCTTTCTGCAGTTGCTAGAAGTAAAGAAATGTGTAAAACTGACATAGTTGCTTTATGCGTGTCGATAATATTTGGCTTTAAGGATACCGGTTATTTTAAAAAATCTTCGTACTACATATAAAGGATATTTTTCATGAGTAAAGTACTCTCCTAACTTATTACAGGCTTTCCATATGGACACTGTCTCAGTCACAGTGTATTTCGTTTGTTTGTGTGCAGAGGAATTCAGTTGCGTGCATACTGTAACCGTGCCTCTTGGTGTGTCTGGGAGAGTTCCAATTTGTGACTCAAATCCACAGCTGCCTTGAGCTACCAAAATAAATGAAAGGTCTGAAATCTTCCAGAACAGGTTGCTTCACTGGTTGATCCTGGGAAGGATGAATCAGATAACCCTTAGGGACACTTCCAGCTCTATTTTTCTCACCTGTTCCAAGATAAAAGCTCTCTCTTACCATGATGCCGATTACCTGATTTTGTTTAAAAAAAAAATAATTTAAAATTCATATCTTTTGAATCTGCTTCGCCTGAGGCCCAGAAGTAGTCCTCAGTGACCATTTCAGTGCACAGAAGATTATTAAAATGTGGAGAATTCTACATCATGTTACTTAAGCTGAGAATTTTAGACATAATTGTTTTGCTGCAGGAGATGAGAGATTGCATTGTAGTCACCTTTAGAGGCTTCTTTTTTCTTGCTTTCTTGCTTTTTATTTTTTTTTTATTTCTTGTAAGATACACTTATTTTGAAGCAGAGGAAGAGGTGGGAGAAAAATACATTGCAAATTCTTAAAAGTATTTTTAACTAAACTCAACAAATATCTTGGCAACCTCAGTAAAAGCCAAACTGTTTTCTAATTTTGACCTTTTGATCTTTTGACCATTTGATGCGAATTCATCACAAATATCTTGAGAAAACCTCCTTATGGCTTGTTTACTAAGACAAAATAACCCTACCATGCTTACATTTGGTGACCTACCAAAAAAAAAAAAGATTAAAAAAACCTCACCTAGCTTTCTAAAGTACCAAAATGTTGTGCCATCATAATGCCACTAAAAGCTCATCATGTATCCCAGCTGTCCCTGTGGTTAAAGACAGGTATTTTAATCTGACTTTGTGAAGGTTGCTTATTTGCTTCTTCAATGTGGCTATTGTTTTATATAATGCTAATTTATAGCTTTCTTTAGTGTTTTCACTGGGTATCCTTACAGAATTATGGAGCTGCCAGCAACGTGTCTGAATGCCACAAATGAATGCCCCAGTACTCCAGGCAGTTGTTGGCAAATTATTGCTGAAGGTCCCATGTTGTTCAGAGCAAGCAAAGGAGTACTGTTTGCATAGTGCCTTTTCTGTAATAGTTGGGTTTAGTGTTCTCTGTGTGTGTGTGTGTGTCCCAATTGCTGCTTGAGGTGTCAGAAAATCGAACGTCTTTGAATTTTTTATCTGCAGCGCAGAGCTAGAAAGCCCTAACTGATGTGCTTTCAACCTCTGTGCTCTTGATTCCAACGATGAGAGCACCCTTAAAAAAAACCAAACCAAACTAAAATGAGAGTCCAATGTTTGCATATGTCATCGTTGCTCTTGGTCAGTAAATTACTTCAAGTATATTCAGATGCCTGAAAGCAGTGTTTCCAGACATTTGCACAAGTAAATTTTGCATAGGAAATGGAATTGATCATGTTAAAAGCTTTGCAATCCTGTGCCAATTCGAGTTGTCCTTTGGAGAACTAACCCTTTTGTCTTGTGTGATGGACTTTTGCAACAACTGCTGAGAAGAAACTGTCAGATTTGGCTGTGATGAGATTGAATGAGATGCTGAACGTCCTCATCTGAAATATGATTAAGACAAAAACCAGTTTCAAGACACTTGAAAATTATGGCACTTCACACATTTTTCTGGGAAGGAAGGCTACCAGGAATTTAGGATAAAGTAGATTTGGAGTTGGAAAATTCATTTGCACATCTTGTTCTGTTGAACCGATGAAAAAAATAAAAATCATAGTATGCATGCATTTGGCTGGCTGTGGTACTGAGCATATTTATAAGCTGAAGAGATAGCAATCAAAGTTCAAATGTTCCACAGAAATACCATTTCAAAACACTGTCAAGGAAAACTGAAGGACAAGGGAAATTTGTGACATTTTACAATACTGGCAAATTTAAAGTAGCTGAAAGGTTTAGAATTAGGTTCTGATGTGGTATAAATCATTACTTTCAGTGGCGCTCAGACTCTTCACACCAGCAGAAATCTGACCATTAGACTGCAAGTCATTTTGCTTTTTTCTGATTAGAACCAAAACCAATGTCACTAAGTGCTCACACTCAAAAACAAATATCCCTTCCCTCAAGACCCAAAGAAACACAGAACCTCTGTGAGTCAAGGGTGGGCTGAATGGAACTGAGAAATGCGAATTGGAAGAATGGAGTTAGTGCTGAGTCAAAAGAAGACAGTAAAGGAGTGGAAGTTTACTGGGGAGAAAAATCCATGGCCTTCATTTTTTTTTTTCCTATCTGTCAGGAAGATAAATCTTGCACTTCGGGGTAGTGTTTCAGCCCTGTGCACCCCTCTCTATCCTCTTTAGAGACACAAAGCCTCCACTCAGCACCAGAGGTTCAGTACATCTCTCCTCCCCATCCTCATGGGCAGTTGGCTTCAGGTTAGTGCCACAACAGCACTTGGTTATAAACAGACAAGACTGAGAATATCAGCGTGAATTCCAAGCTCAGATCTCGTCCTAAGCCTCAGCCCCATCTGGGGGATGTTCTGAAATGCAGGCTGCCTGCAGGCTTTGCATTACGTGTCTCCATAGAGAGCTCCTATTCCCTGCCTGCGGTTCCTCCTCATGTTCTTCCCTGATTTATATGAACCTGCCACCTGCATATATTTAATTAATTTTCTATTTTTTCACATATATTTTATAAGGGAAAATGCTTTCAGTTTTCCAGGATAGAAAGAGTTGCTCTGGCAATGAGAGTAGGGAACCAGCATCAAAACTCCTTTTCAGCTCATTTTTATTCTTTGCAAAGCCACAGATGTGGAGCACTGGAACAGGTTGCCCAGAGAGGAGTTCCTGAAGACATTTAAAACCTGCCTGGACATGTTCCTGTGTGACCTGCTCTAGGTGGTCCTTTTCTGGCAGGGGAGTTGGACTAGATGATCTTTCGAGGTCCCATCCAACCCTTAACATTCTGTGATTTTGGGCATATTTGTTGGATAGCTTTTCTAAGGTTCACAGCAGCTGCATGATATATTTGCAGTGCCTCTTGCATGTACTGATATAAGCCTATATCTGTGATGTAAATGAATAAATGTATCTGTGGCCCATGCAATTAAAAATGAATGACCATGTAAAAAAGATCGCGAAGTTGTTTCCATATGATGGTGATAGCCATAAAAATAGACCATTGCACAGCAAATGATCGGTGTATAGATGTAGTTTTCTTTCTACTTTAAAATGACAGTTGGCTGAAGCTCAGCCCCACCTTTTCCACCTGCTTGAGGTGTTATTATGGGGTTTTTTCCTAATACTGAACTAACATTGAAATATGAATATATTCTTTATTCTTTGAAGTTCTGGTACTTAGAGGCAGTGGTTGTGTGTCTATGGGGGTGTCTGTAGGTGGACATTGCTGTTCAACTGATGAATTCACCCATTAAAATAGTAAGAGGGAAGTCCTGGCTTCATTAAAGGAAAGGCAAAATTTCCATTACCTCAAAATTCAACCCACTGTCAATGGGGGATGGCCAGTTGAAGCAGCTTTGACTCATCTCACTATTTATTTTTTTTTGTAATTAGTTAAAATTGTCTGCCCTAATGATGCATTGGTAATGTTTTGAAAGGAGTTAATATTACTTTTCTCTGAGGAACAAGAACAAACAGCTGATTGTGGTGTTAGGCAAGCGGAGAACCTTGTGCTCGTGTGCTAAGATTTTTGTCCAGTGACCAAATCAACCATGAAAGTTGGTTGAAATCTGTCAAGGAATTATTCCTTTAGAAATAGTTTAATAAAATATTGGACATATTGGGACTGTGTAAGGTTTTAAGGAGCTTATTAGGATGCCAGCAGGATCCAGTTGCTGATTTAAGTGGAATTTTTACAAAATGATAAAACAAATTGGTATTTAAATTCAGTATAATTTATTCTCTGCTCACAAGGATTTATTTTTTTAGTTGAATAAGCACTCCAAAGATGTTTGGGGAGAAAAGGAACAATTGGTAGAGAATATAAATTTCTAGAATTGGTCTCATTCAGTGATAGGCATTTAGTATTTTATCAGAAACTCAATGAAAGCATTAGTTAGGAAAAAAACATCTGTCTTCAAATATATGTGTATGTCACTGTTTAGCTGATTGACAGTAATAACCATTAACAGTCCTTGTACTGCAGAATGTTTGTGATTCTCAGGAATATTTTTGTACAAGAGTCTAGACTTCTCATGCTCCTCCTCTGCATGTGTGAACAGAGGGGATTCTGCACCCCCAGTATGTAGCATTTTGAGCCTCAGTTAGGTGAGCCAGTTTAGCTTCTCTTTTGGTATGTGTTGGTTTTGATATGTATGCACTTATGTATATAAACAGTCAGTGAATATCTTAGAGAAAAAAAGGCGGGTTTCATATTTGTATTCTGATGCTTTCTTGTATTTTTCTACATTTTGCATTACAATGCTACTGTTTGTTTGTTGTCAAATTTAGTGGCTCAAAAGACAGAACCACTAGTGGAAGAAAACAGAACAGTTTTATTAGTCAATGCTCCTTAATTGCCAATGTTGTTTCCAGCAGAAAAATCTTTTGAGCTACGTGAAACAGCAAATTATTTAATTGTATCAGTATATATGAGCAGCTACACCTATTAGAAAATGCTACACGCATTTGATAAGAGATAGCTCTTTGAGAATATCAGAAAATTTCATAAGCCAAATATAAGAAGAAAAGCTGCTTTTTGTCTAGTTCATTCACACAATGTTATAAATCTTACTCTTTGAAAGTTAAATGGAAGTTTCAAAAGCTGAAAACTTTTAAATTTACTTTTATTTTTGTATACTGGTTATCATATATGTCTGTGGATTCTTAGAGGCCTCCATGTTTGCATGAATGTGTAAAACATCACAGACTTTTCATGCCAGCACAAAATGAAGCATCTTTTAATCATAGGAATGTTGAGTGGAAGGTAGTTTTGGAGGGCTATAGATCAGTCTCCTGTTTGAAGTGGGGTTATTGCCCACACTGCACCAAGTCAGTTTTGACATTTCTGAGTCTTCAAAACGTCTGAAGATGTCTTTCTTGTAGCTTCTTCTCTTGACCTTTTCAAAGGCTATACTACCAAGATAGTGAAAATCCTCTGCAGCTCATTTCTTCTGTACAGCCAGACAAGAGTGCCATAGAAGGCCCTAAAAACTGAGCTTTGATTGCAGAGGATCTCTCCCAATTGAGGCAAAAGTGTCTCCTTTCATAGCTGTTTCCTACAGCCACACCCCGAAAAAAGGGCTTTCTGCATATTCTTGTGGGTTTTGACAGTTGTTTAACCAGGTACATCAGGCAGACAAGCTTAACATTAGTGTGGATGGCTGGAACAGGGAGGCCGCTTAGCTGAAAATGCAGCCTGGAGTCATTGCTTCTCAACAGCTGATGAATTTTGTAGTGCTCCTTATGAGAGCTCGCTGCAGAAAATTGTAAGTTTTTTGTGGACGATTACAGCAATGCTATAGCAATATATTATTTAGTAAACAGACTTTCATGCACAGTTTGTTTCATGTTGTCATCACACACTTTAGTTCAGCTTTGAAAGGTTCTCTTTTCTTTTTTTCCCCTCCTTTCCTTATTTAAACCTGGATATCTAATAGTGATGTCTTCAGCTATTTGTAAACAGATTTGCAACCACAGTTAAAGGGTGACTTTTTTTATACAGAAGCACAGCACACATATTTTTGCAAGAAGTTTCAGTCTCCAATAGCACTGACTTTCTACTGTGCCAGATACAGATATGCGGAAAATCCCCCCTTCATGGTTCTGGAGTTCAAAAAGCTCTCCAATTCAGGTGAGACTGGCTTGACTTTTCCAGTTTTCAGGTAGTGTGTTTGAAACATCTTCAGGAAATACAGGAAGGTGTGACTTCGGTTTTGCAAGCACTGTTTATTCACTGTGGTTAGGAATGCTAGAAAGGTCAAAACAGGAATATATGTGGGCTGATTGATGTTTGCTACAGAATGTACAGAGACAGTATTGAGAACCTGAGTGTTAGATGCAGATATTTTTTTTTAAATGGTCTAGAAGAGGCCCTTAGGCTTACTTGCAATTTAGTTTCAAGGGAAGCATCAACTTTTTGTGTGGTGTATTAATCTCCTTGAGGCAGATAAGTTAAAGAAAAAAAAAAAAAAACCCATGACATTTCATTGTAGAGACATCATATTTCTGCAGGCACTGTCAGAGCTGTTAAATATGACCAGCACTGTTACACCTGATTTGTCTGACCAGGTCAGTATTAATACTGTTCCTGATGAACAAAACTGGCTTCTGTAGCCTCAGAAAGGAAGCCTTTAAGAAATTATGGACACAGCAAAGTATTTGGAAAAAAAATAAAAAATCCATAATTTGAAAGTACGTATTTAATCATAGCTTGTATTTAACAGACTGCTTTCATTCATTTGTTCCCTTGCACATTTATGTGATGTGCTTTGCGAGGAATAATTGTACCCTGCTTCTGATCTTTGACTGACAGGATCCTTTCTGCAATGTTTTATTCGGAAGGGGTTTCTGTAGCAAAGGTGACAGGCAGCATCTGCTGACAAGTATTACAGTAATTGTTATCTGTAATGTCAAAACCACTTAGTAGCAGACTTGTTGGGTGAAGAACTTTCTGCTCTGCTTTTTATGGCAGCAAGGTAATCATTAATGTATTTCAGAGCATAACAGGATTTTCTCCTGGTATCATGTATCTGTACAAAAATCTTCTCTCGGGTGCTACTTGCATGAACTTTATATTTAAACTGTATTACCAGTGTGCTTAGTTAGGGAAAATAAATGAAGCAATGAAGCATATTGCTCTGCCTTGTTCAATTTTAATTTTAACTTGAGTATTCTGTTTGGCACTGCAAACAACTGTGGTCACAAACAAACTGAAAGCAAGTATATTGTGATTAAGCTAACTGTAGTAACTTAATGGTCTCAAAGCACCATCGACTTCCCAAATATGACAACTCTGGGATTTTGACTTCTCTAGATATATTCTGGAGGGACATGGAAAATATGAATCATAAGGATTCATTTCTGAAGGGAAATCACAATGGGAACTAGTATGTTCTTCTTAGAACTGGTAGATGTGGGCTGAGGTCTGGAGATGAGAAATAAACCCAATCTGACGTTTCAGATTAAAGTCTGCTTTGCTCTGAATATGTTACTCTGGGAAATTTTCTTGAAAGGAAAAACTTTTCTTGGAATGGGGATTAATTCTTGATATTTATCTGAACTTGAGAATTTTCACCCTGGTTCTTAAAGGAGAACATTTATGAACAAAGTTATACAAAGGACTGGAAAATCTATTTCTAATGTCAACTTTAGTGTAGACTGTTCAGTAACTGTTTTCTCCATAACTCAGACTTGCAGGAGTCTGGCAAGTGCTGTATTGTAAAAGTAACAAATCATATTGGTTTCAAAGTGTCTATCATGTCTGTGATGTTATCTAAATAATAATGATCATGACCAAAATCTGTCATCTTTCTGTCAGCTTGATTCTTCTAGAAACTCTAAAATTAGCACAGGGCACCAGCTCTAGCTCTGTCACAAATGACAGTTCACTGTTTTATCTGGTTTGCTTCTGTTGTATTTGCTTTACTTCTTAAGCTTTTAAAGCATAAACCATAAGTCTATTTGTTGACTGGTTTTCATGCCTTCCTCAACCCCAGCCCCCACCCTCCCAAGGAGAATTATTGAATTGTATTTAAACCCAAGTAAGGTTATTTTAGTGTGGCTTTTTTCTTGCAAATGGTTTTGATTTCTGAAAAGTCTACATGTAAATTCTAAAACATGTTAAGAAACCTGTGTTTGTAGGGGTGTACTGTAGGTATCTTTTCTAGCTGGGAGAAATATTTTCGTTGTAGTGACAGTGAAATGGGAAATATTGGTATTACTGAACATCTGTTTCTTTTTTTCTCGAGTATCTCATTACTAACCCCATGACTTTCAGTCATTCTGTGGTCTAGACGTGCAAGCAAATGCATTTCCAAAGTCTCAGAAGACTTGAGGTGTATTATTTCCTGGGAATTGTAATGATATCCACCAGTTGTCTTTGTTCATATAGGAAAATAAAGGTCAGGCTTTCCTAATATTCCCGTGGTGGTCATTTGGCATGTGATTTACTCTATGATGCTGCCATTACACTCAACTCTTTCTTACAACTGCCAGAGTATTTTAGCTTTTGCACCTTTGTATACATAGGATGTCTGTATGTATTTTAGTATACAGATGTGTGCATATTAATATTAATATGCACACACACCCTTATTTATTAAAAATGTGTAAAATAGTTATATGGTTAAAATACTGCCTAGTCATAAGAAAGAGGTGAGCTACATCAAGGTTATGCCTTTAAATATGGGTAGAGATCTAGACAGAGCTCTTAGAAAAGAGTCCATCTTAACTGGAGGCCTTAAGATGTCTTTTACTGCTGGATATTGCCACATTCCATGGTTGATCTCACTGAACTAAGAAGCTGTCATGCTCCAAAGTGAATTTTCTAAATTTATAATAAATAATTTCTAGCTAACATTTTGGTTTGGGCTTTAGATAAAACTATGCTGATAGGTTGGTTTGGGTTTTTTTACCTTTGAGGGGAAATAGGTATCTGTAGAAATGCTTTTGTGGCATTCTATACAAGTGTTTTTAATCTATTTCCTATGAGCATATATTACCATTTGCCAGTGACTGTAGCATCCATGAAAGGTCTTAGTATTGTCTACTCACCCTGGACTCTACAAAGTGATTACCTTTACATATTAATATGTGCTTGTAAGTCTTTTTATTTTCTTTACTGAAACATGAAAGCAAACACTTTTGGGAGGGAAGAAATATTCCTTTGTCAGAAGCTCTGGTAATTAACACAAATAAGCAAAGCCAGTCTCTCCTTGTTTGATAATGATGGTTTTATAGGTGGAGTGTTTGCTTCTGTAAATAGGAAAAAAACCTGAAGGTTCTATGTGGAGTTCCTGTGGTGGAAAGTGAGGCAGAGGGGAGGTAATTTCTTTAACTGGTAGATTAGCTGGCTTTTTCTCTGCACTTAATGTAGACTGCCTACAGAGTGGGGAGTGCTGCACAGCTCACCTCAGAGGAAACAGAGAAAAAGAGGGAAGAAAAATAGTGGGGGAGAGGGAAGAGGAGGAGTTTTGTCTTTGTTGTGCTGGTCAGAAATTATGAGTGAACATGCGTGTCATGCCCTTCTGCCATTTATTATCTTTTTAGGAATCTAAAGTTTCACATAACATTTTTTTAGCTTCCAGGTGCATATGAGCAATTCCCCCAACCTCTGCCTAAATTTTTTTTCCCATGTTAACACTTTTTGAGTTTATAATGTGTTATCTCCCTTGCAGGCTGTGCTGTGTGACTGACAAGAGCCTGTCTCTGTGACCTTTCCTCCCAGGTTGTGCTCTTTTGTAAGGCAGAACAAAAAAAAAAAAAACAGGCTGTTTGACTGGCCCATTGCTGTGGGTAGTCCCATTTTATCCCTCTTTGTACATGAAAAAAAAAAGCTACCTTTGTGTGAATGTGAAAAAGCTACATCTTGTGCTGATTTTCTGTCAGTTCAGCTGATGAATAAAAAAATAATTATGTGACTGAAGGGAGGGAAAAATCTCAATGTTTCCTCAATTACCAACAAGGGATGAACTAACCTGAGAAAGAGAAGAGCTGACCCAAGCTGAACTTTGGAATAGGAGGAGAATTAATGAAGGAATCTAGACAGTTTCATTAGTATGTTCTGGAAAAAAAATAAGCGTATGTCCTGTATTGTTGCATTATCAAATGTCATACCTGACCTAAGAGATTTAGAGGTATTTCTGAAGCTTAGGTGCTGTTCAGAAGCAGAATGCCTTGGTTTTGAGCCTGGCTTCCTGTGGCACCAGGTGGTTTCACTATGTAGGAGCAAACTTCTGCCTCTCTGCTTTCATAAGGGCACCTCCAAAGTGCTCAGGAGCTCCTGGAAAACTCTTTTGCAAAACCACCTTTCTTTGCATCTCAACAGTATGTGCTTTGGGACTTTTACACTGCTTTTCTTTTTTGTTCATTATTTTTGCAGGTCTACTGTCTGCACATTTTATAACTTTCGTACTAATAAACTCATCTGCTTTAACAGCTATTAATCTGAGCATTTTGAAATCACTGTGGATATTGCCCATTTGCTCTGGAACATTTTAGGAATCATAAATGTGACATGATTTAAATCTATAAATGAAATATTACCTCTCACATAAAATCTGCATAGATTTTTTTGCCTTGGTTATTTTACAGTCTGCTCTCTGTGGTCATTTTTGTGTTATCAATGTCTTTCTCCTTGCCTCTTGAATATAAAAAATTCTACTAATTATTGAACAGTCTCTGCAAGTTAAGCCAAATAAGGACTTAATGACTTCTCAGATTCAAGACTTCATCCATCTAATATTTCATACACATATTTTAAATGCTGTTCCTCTAGTTGAATTCTCCGGAGAATGTCCATAAATTGATGTCTTTTTCTCTTCCCATCTGTAATCTGGGATCAGAAAAAATAAATTACCCTGTATGCTGTTTTCTTCTGTTCCATTTGAACACTACAGGCAGATAGTTTGGGTTGGTTTTTTTCCCCTTCTCCTCTGATGTGTCAAGATGCTTTAGCACTAGAAGTCTTTTTAAGTTGTGATAACCTTAATTCACCTCTGATTATTATACTGAGTAAACCCCAAGAAATATAAAACTTGAGCTAAGCACAGATTGCTGCAGGTGTTTAATCCAAAATATTCAAGTCTGGGGAAGGTCTCTAGGATTTTTTTTTCTCAGCCAGAAATTTCATAACAGAAATTTTCTGTGTGGGATAATTCATTTTACAAATTAGATCAATTGAACCATTTAGAAACATTTATTAGTCTTGAGAGGGGAATAATAATAAAAAAAAAAGACAGACGTCTGCATTTTTTTTTTTTCTTCTTCTTCTTTGTGTCTGCTTCTAAAGTTCTTGGAGGAGGGACAAGATGGCATAGATCACCAAAAAACATGGTGATGTCTAGGACAGAGGCCGTGATTCAGTTTACCTACTGTGTCTCAAAAGAATGATGATTGATAGACTGAGCACAGCTATGTTTCATCCCTATAAATCTGAAACTGCAAATAACTTTGGCTTTGCAGTGACTCTGCTAGGCTATAGACTTTGAGCTGACAGAATCATGAGACCACTAAAGTGAATGGACCTATGATAAATTTACACCAGTGCAACTGAGAAGAGAGTTTGACTGAGTATTTCTTAATGATGATAACAATGATTTTTCACTTAACATTTCCTATGAGTCTTCTGGTCTTTTTAATATAGTATCCAATTATTGAAAGAATTTACTTAGTGAATGTGTGTGTCATGATTATTTTATGATATGATAATGATGTTTCTGCTCAGAGTAAATGTAGTGTCCTTCACAGTGTCCTTAAGTGAGATCAGGAAATTCTTCAACATACCAAATATTCTCTGAGTTCTTTTGCTTTGATTGGATAGCAAGATACAAATGGACTGTTTGTTTCTAGGTGTACTTAATGCCTCATATGATACCTGCAGATAATGCATTGCATTAGTGGAAATGCCAGCAGACTTGTGGGGCCTTGGACTGTGTTCTTTTCAATAGCTGCCATAACACACAGGGGATGTTGTGATTGATGCAGTGTCAAGAAGACTACTGACTGACCTGCCCAACTTAATTTGCAACCATCCTAGGGAAGTAGTTTTGCAACTGGGCCTCAGTAGATGTTGAGGAACATGCCTTTCACCAAAAATTTTTCAAACCTGAAACCAGCTTGCCCTCCCAGGAGAAAGGGGAGGGGGGAAACAGCCATGGTAGGTTACAGTGTCCATTTGGAATTACAGAAGTAATAAGATGAAAAGTAAAAGAACAAGAGTGTAATCAGATCAGGTATGTTAAGCATCTCATGAAGCTTCAAACCAGAAAAAGATGAGTTGGCATTTCAGATAATTTGTTTTATAATTCACTAATAGATGTTCTAATTTTAAGTCATGCTAATCAGATTATTTTGATAAGCCATTATAACAATGTTTTTTACTGTTCTTGAGATTTGAGGCTGTTCAATAGTATTATTATCAAAATTAAAAAGTTAATTGACTATGGGTCTAGCACAAGGAGGGGCTTGTTGTGGGGAAAAAAAGCATCTGTTCAAATGGATTTTGTAAGGTTTTTATTAACTTTGTTAACAATAATCAAAAACAGCCTGGCCCTCAGTACTCGTTCCATTTTAAGACTAGAAAATCTGTTCAATTACAGAATGTGTGATTTTTGTTATTTTTTTTTAACCTTACTGTGTTTTTTCCTATTATGTTTTAGAATTTCCCCAAAATGAGCATGATTGTAAGTGGCAAAACTTCTTGCAGTAAATGGAGAGGACCTGACAGTTTTGCAAACCTGAGATTACATCCAGACTCCTTTGCATGTATCCAGACAAAAAGGCTTTCCTTTCATCCTTTCCAGGGGGACTTCAGGTAAGAAACAGATTGCACATTCTGTTGGTCTAGCTGATGAAAGGATGCAATGCGCATCTGAGTGATGCATCACACAGAAGTGATGGATACATAGGCAAGGCCAGCTTCTGCAGAGCTTTTGTTCAAGCAAATTCAGACTTTTTATTTCCTATCATCCAAACAATTTTTGCATTTCTTTCAGGTAGCAGTGTCATTAACATTAAGGATTTGGTCACTCAGAGTTGGACTCATTTTTTATTTTTGATACTGAAAAGATTTTTCTAGTTGAAAAGATAAAAGGTAGCTGAGCTCTCTTGGAAACTCTTGCTCTAGTGTGAACTGAACAAACTTGATATGTGTATTAGAACCACTATCTTGCTACTTTGATGTGCTTTGAAGGGTGTTGCTCCTCTCTATGAGCTTTGCAATCAAAGCTGTGCTCCATGAGTGTGCCTAAGCTGGACTGTGCTACACAGGTAAAAAGAAAGGCATACTTAAGATTATTCTCCATTCAAAGTAGGGTGATTTTGTGGTAAACCTAGTTAGACGTTTAACATAGCATTTTTTTTTTAAAAGTATGTTTTTGACTAAGGTTCTTCAGAATAAATTTCTTCTAATGCCACTTAAAATCCAAATAAATATGCATTGGCATGATTTGAACTGAAGATTTGTAGCTGTCTGCCTTCCTAGAATATCAAAGGCATGAAAGGAAAATGCTTGGCTCAGAAGAAACCAGGACAGGGAAGAAAAGGTGCAAACAGATATCAGACTAAGTACAACTTTCCAAAATTAAATCCTGCAGGTCAAATTAGAAACATATCTGTCAAGGTATTCTTATCACATATAGAACAGCTAATTTAAACACCATTATAAAAAGTTAATTAAGCATAATCTGCAAAACCTGAAGTATAAAACTAAAGGACTGAAATTAATAGTGCAAGAATGAGACTCATTCAGTTTTAAACTAATGGTTTTTACATGATACCTTCTGTTAAATCATAGGCTCATTTGGGGACTGTAGGATAGTAAAATTTTATCAGGATTTAATTTTGTTTAATTTAGAGCAGACTTCTATAATAACATTTACCATGGAATACTCAAATTGGGTTAATTATATGTGTCAATTTTTGTTCATAAATCACTTTTAAAAATAGGCTTGGGATACAAGGTGGGTAATACACTACATTAATGATAATGTGTTTCAGAGTGGTGTTTTTATTTGGATGCAGCAGAAACTGATGGTGCTGTTCATTATGTGTTTGTAAAGACCGTAAAATCCTAAGTGGGAACAACATAAGATTTGATGAGATGTCCCAGGATTATGCAGGGCTGGTTCCACTGAATGACTGTGAATCAAATGCAAAATATGGAAATTAAGCTATCCTGTGGAAACGATGCACAGAACATGATCTGACTATGTTTCTTCACAGAGACTGCAAATAGCTGTTACAGGAAAGCAAACATCAGTCACTTTGTATCAGTTTGAAAACTTTTTCCAAGAGTGCAGGTATTCCACATAGCATTCTTCAGCAAGCGGGTAATAAAAGGGAAACCTTTTGAGCTGCAGGTGTCCTCCTGCTGACAGGGTTGTCTAACTAGTGGTTCATACAGCGTGTTTGGAAAACGAATTGATCCACCAAAACACTCTTTTATTGAAAGATGTTTCTTTTCATTGCTGACACAGAATATGTGCAGCTTTCTACGGTGAAGGTATGTGCAGACACTGTTCTCTTTTCCAAACGCAGATAACTTTGTCTTAAAAATCAGTTCAGTTGCCAAGTGACAGCAGAGTATTTATCTGCCACATTATTTACAAATCTCAAGAATTTAGCAGCTAGAAAATGATTAGTTAAGGGACACCGTAAATCTTAACACAGCCCACACAGTAAGCACATTGGCCAGAATCCAGTCCTTGCAGCTGGCCAGATCCATTTTTTATGTGACCCAGAAAAGGAGAATTTAAATGGCTTTACATTCAGTGTGGAAAAGTCACCAGTTCTACCTGTAAAGTAGCCTAGAGCAGGTTCAAAGGCACCCCAAGTTGCAGCTTGTAGATTCAGGGAGTACTCTAGGAGATAAGGAACCCTGTGATACTCTGGTTGAATAGCAACTTTCACAAGCCAGATGCTGGGGACTGGGAGGAGGGCTTATTGCAGGACTAAGCTGGCAGTGTTTCACCAGAGAATAAGCTCATCACGATAAGCAAGTCAGGATGTTTGATAGAAAGGGGAAATAAAGCCAATTTAATGACCTGTAGCAGGAGCAAGAAATCTGATCTATTTTTCTGATCAAACATAAAGGAATATTTATTTCCTCACAGAACCTTCTCTGGCCTGTAGTTATGAAAGTGAGGTGTGCCATTTGTCAGCATGATTTCTTTATTGGAGTATATTCTTCCAAAGGGTAGCCATTCAACTAGGTGCATCTGGATTTGGGGCCCAGTAATGCTAGTTAGTATAGTGTAATTTTGTCAGATATGCCAGCTTCTGAGAAATCTCCAGTGTAAATTCAAATTCTATTACAAGCAGATCCCCAGAAAGTAGATTTGGTATCTAACTTGGTCATCTATCTACTGATTTATCTGTCTAGTTTATCTAATCAACTTTATCACCTGATTCTTTTAAAAATCTAACTTTATTTAATCCACCTGTGTTTTTTCTAACAATCCTCATGTTGTGTTATTTTTGTGGGGAAGCTGGAATCAATAAATGAAATGGCAAAAAGGAAGAAAGATTGATTTTATTTTATTCTTTTATTTACTTTAAATTTCACAGTCTTTTCCTTTTTTTCTTTCTCTTCAACTTTTCTTCCTTCTTAGTACACTACAGATAGCTTGCTGATTTATTTTTTTTTTTCTTCTACATAAATCCAGAGTTGCTAAATGCTTCTACTTAATGAGACATTTGCCAACACCCAGCAGAGTCCTGATTTGCATGTGCTTTGTGGGTAGCTCCATTAACTGCAGTGAGATTGCAACACCCATTTAGGAAGTTAAGGCTCTAATAATATTGTGGAACATGCCTTTGGGGATGATCAGAGAATACAGATTTGCCTGGGATGGAGAATGTGTGGCGCACAGAGCACACATGCATAAACATACACGTGTGTACACAGAGAAAGCAGTGTTTTCAGTGGAGTGAATGGTTGTAGTACCAGTAAAGAGGGAGAAGACAGGATGCTGCTGGTTTTACAAAGGACCATGTGTCTTCTGTGTTTGTGCACAAGCCCCTCTGAATATAGGGACCCAACTACTTCATAGCAGTCACGATGGGAAGCCAAAATGGAGGGTCTGCAGAAAAGTTGTGTCTCATTCCCACCACACAGGGTGGAGTAGGGAAACAAGCTGCTCTTGGTATGTCACAATGTGGACCTGCCAGCCAAAATCTTTCACACCCATCAGTTTGGGGTTGGGGAGGGAAGCATTCCTTGCCAACAGAGCCTTTGTGCACAGAATATGTGCATATAGCTCTGTATACAGCAGTATCACAAACCGGAAACTATTTCCTCTCTGAAGACACTATAGAGGGCTTTTTTATTCCATGACTCCCAGACAGCACATCTCTACATCACTGCAATGTCAGGTTGCCAAATGTGTGCAGGTTGTGCTGTGATGCATATGTGGCTGCTGTTGATTAATTAAAAATATGGTCATTTTTTGTGTTTCTTTGGTTCTCAAAGGGCCTAAAAATTGGTGAAATGTGGGTGACTAACCCTCCTGGGGTAAGACTGCACTGGAATTTGACAATGTAAGTCCATCATCAGGGACAGTGCCCAGATATGTATGTTTTGATTTGGCTGAGTGTAAAACATATCAGCACAGACTCAGGGTGGCAGCTGACTCCTACCTGCATCCCAAATTCCTGAAGAGCTTGTTCCGTTCCTTGTCATGGTTGCTGTTATTTCCTGAACTAGTTGATTTGAAGTCTGTGCAGATGTGCCAATGCACACTGCGCTAAAGACTGTACACATACCCTTAGGCTCCTAGGAAGAGCTGGTTAATGATGTTTGTTCCACTCAAAGACTCTTTAATTTAGCCAGCAATGGCATAACATGATCCACTGTCTGAGAATAAGAGTTAAAAGCATTCAAGTTGGAAATAAAGGGCCAGCTTTTTAACAGAGAAGGTAATTAATCATTGGCGTGGTTCATCCAAATAGTAATTTCTTTTTCATGTAACTCTTAAAGAAAGGCATGTAATTCTTACTTAAAATATAGGAATGTCTCACTGGTTAAATGCCTCTGTAGTAAAGGAGCTATTACAATTACCTAAGTGTCATGGTTTAGTGTCAGGCCCATATTCTACTTCAGCAGTCAGCTTTAGGGCTTTGTGCAGGGGTGCACACGTAGTTGTAAGTGGCTTGTGTCAGGCCAGAAGATGGACCAGGTTCTGCTCTTTGTCCATCTTGGCCTTTTACAAACAAGTGGTAGGTTCTTTGCAGATGCTAGAAAGCCGTGCAGTTTAATTTCTGTTCTTCAAAATCCCAGTCTCAAGACTTTTGTGCACAATCCCCAATGCACTGCTATTTGTTAAAGCTTTCATTGTGGGAGACAAGGAAGTGTGTGCTCCTCTCAGCTTTTGCTGTCAGGGATTTATATTTGTGCTTATTGAAAAACTCTTCACTAATATGAAGCAAAAGAAGTAGTAAAAAAAAAAATACAGTCCTAAAATTTTGCTACCTTCCTAATGTTGCTTTAGAACTAATACATTAATGTATTTACTTAAGAAACAAATCACTATGTTGTTTCTAACCTTTTCTTACCAAAATCTCTTTTCAACATATTTGTATTTTATACCTACTAAGTTAAATTAGATTTTATCTCCTTAGGTTCAGGTTTTGTTCTGGTTCAAGTATGTTCATTGAGTGCAAAATTCTGGTATTAGGTGGAGAGTTGTGAATAAAATTTATTAATTGGCTTATCTGATGCAACTTGATTTTGCATGTAATTCATCTCATTTCACTACTAAATCTCAGAAGACCTAGCTCCACTGAAGCCAGAATCCTGCTGACCTCAGAAGAGAGAGCATTAAAGCCCAGTGTATCTTAATGAGTCCTGAATGACAGGTAGGATCCAGGCTGGCACTCTGCACCGGGATGTCATCAGCTTCCTGTATTTTTAACTCATGTTGAAATGTTCTATTTGAACACACCTACGTGTGGGTATAATTGTCAGTCCAGGAGACTCGGGAATGAGTTTTCCATTTAGAGGTAGATCTGAGTAATGCAAGACTAATGAGATCAATTTGTTCTGGTCTTTCACCGACTTTCTGATTACTTTTAGCTCTGGCTAGAATCCAGCATGGATAATTACATTCTTCCTACCTAATTCCCCCTGTAGTTTCAGTTGCATATGGCATTCTTTGGCTCCTGTAGGTTTTTTGTTTGCGGAGAACTATCAAACTGTTCTACATTTCATGCCAGAATTGGCCGCATTTCAATAGCTCATGAAGTGTTTCATATTTTGTGTTGTTTATGAAGCACTTTGGGATGAATTTGGATTAAGGGTCCCACCTGAATTGCATGATTTCTTTCCCTGACATCCTTCATAACACGTAGATCTTAGAATTTTACTAAATATGTCTCGGTAGAATTGGTGGGGTTGGAAGGGAACTCTGGAGATCAAAGGGAGATCTGGGAGCCCAACCTCCTGCTTGGAGCAGGGTCAGCTACAGCATGTTGCTCAGGACTATGTCCACTTGGGTTTTGCATGTTTCCAAGAATGGAGACTTCACAACTTCCCTCGGCATCCTGTTGTAGCACTTGACCACTTGACTACTGTAAAAAATGTACTTGTTTTGGTTAAGCAGCATTTCCTGTGTAATGATTTGTGACCCTTGTCTGCCATTCATTGATGGGATGTCACTGAGAAGAGTCTGAGTCCGTCTTCTTGACTGTCTCCCATCAGGTGTTCATACATGTTCCCAAGATCCCACTGAGCCTTCTCCAGATTAAAAATCTTTCAGCCTCTCCTTGCATGCAAGTTACTCCATGCCTTCAACCATCTTTGTGGCTTTTTCTGGACTCACTCTAGTCTGTCCATGTCTTTCTTGTTGTGGGGAGTCCAGCTCTGGACACAGCACTCCAGTTGTGCTCTTACCAGTGCTGAGTAGATGGGAACAATCATCTCCCTCAACCTGCTGGCAATGCTGTTCCTAATGCAGTTTGAGGATGTTGTTAGTCATCTTTGCCCTAAGGGCACATTGCTGGTTTGTATTCTTGTCTGTGTTTTCAGACTTTTTAAGAGTTCTCCTCCTTTTACTCAGTATTTCACTTCTTTTTGCCCTTTTAACTGTCACAAAAATGCAAGCTTTAGTTTAGAATGTCTTCATTTTCAGACCTACTTGTTATAATCTCTGTAATAAAGTAGATTATGTTTTAGTTGGTTAAGTAGGTCCCAACTCAGAAGTTTCAAGAAGTCATGCAAGCCTGAAAAACTTTCTCTTAATACTTCTTGTAGAGTTTGAGAGTTTGCATAAAATTGTGAATTAATGGCATAAGGTTGCAAGTGGAAAAATTAGTATTGCAGAGAATCAGGCTTTCTGTTTTCTTGTTATGTCATTTGAAGCGTCAAAGGAAGGGAATTCAATGGCATGAAATACTGATTAAAAAATAATAGCATACCCTATAACACAGATAAAAAGGCTAACCTAATTAGAGCAGTGTAAAGGTGTATGGCAATCCGGTGTTCATTCTTAGCTCAGCTGCAGACTTTCTGAGTAACTGGCAGAAGTTGTTTATTTTTTCAGGACTTTATATCTTCATCAGTAAAATAGGGAGGAAAGGCATTCCTGGATGCTTGTTGTTACCCTAAAACAGGGAATGGGTGGTCAACTTTAATTTGCAGAGGTGATCTAGAAGGAAAAGAAAAAATTGCTAATTATCAACCCTTCAAATGTTACCATAATAAAAGCAGTAGATATATGTATGTTAGAGATTTTTTTATGTCTAGATCCACAGTTATAATTTGCACAATGTATGCTTTTAATCTTTTTTCTTTTTCTGGTAAAGACACAGTTGTTCATCTTAAATAGGCAATGTCCAGTCTTATCATACTCTTCTGCCTACATAAGATGAGAACTTAATTTGCAGGTCAAATTCGGGCAATAATTGAGGAATTATGTCTGAATTTTAAAAAATGAAGAAGTAAGAGTTTTCTTGGACTCCTTGTAAAGACCAATAAATGGTGGTTATAAAACCAGCACAATAAAATGAAATTGTGGCACATTTCTCATTAAAATGCACAACAGTTTCTGCGGTTAGGTTGGAATCGGAAATTCACTTTTAAGGTGCATTAATCTCTTATTCTCCTTACACACTTTTGCTCCTGCATTTTGCATTGCCAAAAATATAAAAATACCTGTTTGTGGGGTGTTTTTTTATACACTGTTCTTTATAAGTAGCTCTAGAAATGCTTTGTCTAACAAGTCAGGGTCTTTATCTGTTGTTGCGCATCCAGATCTGATCATTGATTTTTATTCATTTTTTTGACCGCATTCCGTAGGGCTGAATGTTGCTGATATAGTACCTGCTCCATGCTTTTGAGATCTTGATGAGCTTTCTGATTTTAAAGTATTAACATCCCACCTTTTTTAAAATGTAGGACTCTACTGATTTTTTTTAATAGCGGTAAAATAATTTTGCAAATGTGGAATCCCATTCAGGACTCCCAGGCTGGAAAGCTGTAGATAGAGTCTCAAAGTAGAGAAATGAATCTGAATCCTGTTGAGAAGCGAGATCAATTTTTAATTCTAGGTGCTCAACAAAGGTCTCTTTCTATTAGCTTGTCTTGCTCTGAAGGGTAGTATTATGATTCTTGCAATATGTCTGCAGTTAATTGAAAGATGAATGAGTTTTCTTCCCTTCCAAAAAGAGAAAAAAAATGACTGAAGATATACTCTAAATTTGATTGTAAAGTAACTTTAAAAAACTTATTGTTCTCCTTTATAATTTTAGACTCTCAAAATAAAATCTGTCAATAGCAAGTTAACCTAATCTCTTACAAGTCATGTAATGTTTGCGCTGCTGCTTTTTATAAGATCAGTTTCATCTCTCTGAGACAGGAATGCTACCATTTCTGAAGCTGATGTTCCAAAAATATCTTACTTTGGTAACAGTTTCTGCCACAGATGGTGACAGGAATGGCATTATGTCTCTGGCAGTACTGGAGGAGTTATTGGTACACAGAAAGTTAGAGTTTTGAATGCTACCTTCTACTCGCAAAGTTCATTTTGAGTCTTATTGTACCCTCTGTAACTGCAGCAGTTACTGTGGCATTGATCCCAGGGTCTATAATTCCCTTTTCCAGGAGAGTTAGTTTTATATCATAATGATATCATTTTTGTCTTGATAGTCATAATTTTAGTAATTTAATTTGGTCCACTAGGGCACTGACCCCAAAGGAAATTTCCAGTGGAGTGAAAAGGTAAAGTCTTGTGCTCATATCCTGTAATTTCTTGGGAAAGCCTCAGTCAATGGATCCTGTCTGATCTAGACTTGGAAACTTCACTTTGGTTTTCAATTAAGTGAATCAAGCATGTGTGATTCACAATCATAAGCACGTTTGTATTAACATCGAGCTAAGGCCATAACCCCAGTTTGTTGGTTTGTTACAAATGTGCAGCAGGGGTCTATGTAATGAATACAGGATGATGTACGTGCTCCAAAAGTATGCAGTGGAAAGTGAATTGTAGCAACATCTTCTTTCAGATATTACACAGAACTGTAAGACAAAATGTCATTTAAGTAAGTTTCAAACTATGAAACTCAAGTATTTTTTTTTTAATTTTTAGCCAGATACCATATATTTGATAATTTATTAAAGTTGTTGAGAGCTTGTTAATAATCTACAACAGAAGAAAGAAAAAATCTAGCACCAAAATGAAATACTTCAATACTGTCAGATCAGGATACTTTAACTGACTGTTCTAGAGGCTTACAGAGATTGTATCTTCATAAAAAATTTTGAGACCTTGCAAAAAGTAAATTCCTTCTGTCTTCTTAAATCTCATGTCTTCTCAGAATTGGGTAAAAACCCCTCTTTTAACCTAGCAATGTTTTCAAGGGTAAGTTTAAACTGTTTTCTCAGTGTGATATGTGTATTTTTTTCCTTTCTGAACCTACTATCCTTTAAAGTCCCGTGTGTACTAAGCTGTTTACTCTCCAGAAAAAAAAAACCTCCTTGCTGTTTAGCTAAGGCATGTGCCAACTAAAGCACTTCACTTTCCTTTCCAAGGTAATGGCACCATGTGACTGGTAGCCTTATCCTTTTGCTAAGTGGTAATGGCTAGAGAAAGTCGTTACTGCCTTGTGAGAGAGTATCACCCATTGCAACTCTGCTCTTCACCTTATGACTGAAGCTCAGAGATTTAGGCTTGTTTCTTAATAGCTTTGCTGTAATCCACATGTGTCATTGTGATGTGTATCTAGGAGACAGGTATTAAGTATTAATAAACCTGTTATTTAGCTTAGTTTTGCAAGGTAGAGAAAATTGAGATCCTTATTTGTCAAGGCATTTAAAAGCATGTTAAAAGTCCCATTAAAATCAGTGCAAGTACTCACATGCTTAAAGATAAGGCTTTATCGAGGCTGAAACCACTGCTCAGTACTTGACAGAATATAGCCCTAAATGTATTGTCTCTGTATTTCCATATGCCCTAGATTTGCACATTAAATAAATCAGTCATCCTTACAACATTACAGATCATAATAAAGCATTTAGTATCTAAAAGTCTTCACTTTTTCATCTTGCACAAGCATCATGAAATCTTAATGTTATTACAGGTTAAATAATTTATGTTGCTTGCATAGGAGAAACTGGCATAGAGTGCCCATGGTCTGCGGGCTTGAATTTCGAAATGTCTCTTACTGACAAAATAAAACATGTATTTGGATCAGGAAAATGTTTTTTTCACACACACACCCCACCCCCCGAAAAAAACCAACAAACACTGACCAGTGAAAAATAACAATATAAATCAAGAAGACAATTCAAAGAACAAACAGATATTGCTGCAGAAATGCTCAGTTATTTTCTAAAGTGACTTTTTTCTTTTTTTTTTCCCATGCAATAGTAGATTCATCAGTCATTAAGAATTACACAAGTACCTGTTCATTCTTTCTTACAAAAAATAAAATGGATTGCACGCCAACAAAAATATACGTGAACCAAGATTTAATGGTACACTCCACCATCAGCTTGTTTGAAAGATTTACAAGAGAAGTTCTCTTGCTTATTCAGGTAGAGATCTTACTGATTCTTCTTCAAGGTTGCAGTCGTCAACAAGGAAGACATTTAGACACAAGGCAAATGTAGCTCATAGATCTGCAGTTGGGCTGGGAAATTCAGAAAGTCATATGAAATGTCTGAGAACAGCTGTCTAAGCAGATAGTTTAAATCCCATAAATTGTGCAGCAGAGAAACGGAGAAAGGAGATAAGCTGTTGCTGATGGGGTTTTAACTTGCTGATTCATTTCCTTATGTAGTATTCATTTGGTTTGGGACTTCTGTTTATTTTATTTACCTTTTTTTTTTTTTTTTTTTTTTTTTTTTGAATGCATCTCTCCAGAAAATTATGTTATGAAACAGTAATGCAGTGATTCAAGTTAAATTCCAAACAAGCCTATGTTTTGAGTTTAGAACCAAATTTTCCCAAGTTCATGAACTTAGGGTTCCAGTTCAGAGAGATCACTAATTTAAACATCAGGCTTGTCTCTGAATGCTGAACTTGAAATTAATCTTTTCTGAAAGTACCACAAAAAATCTAATGTCCACAAAATAAGGTGAATTAAGAGAAAAGAAAACTGCAGAAAAGAAAACTTTCCTCTTAAAGCAGAAAAACTGCTTTGCTTCATTCAGGGCTTGTGTTCCTAATTTTAGTTTCTCACCTTCCACACAAACTGGATTATCTGAGTTTTGAGTCTAATATGCTTGGCTTTTTGTGATAAAGATAATGATTCCTGACCATACACTTGACTGCTACAAAATAATTAAAGCTAATAAATTTGAATAAGGAGAAAATTAATGACGTTATTTACTACTTCTCATTAAGGGAATTAAAACAGATGTGCATCAAGGAAAAGAAAGATTAATTAATAGAGGCCAATAAGTGTAACATTTAAAATGAAAGCAATTTAAAAATATTTACTTGAGAATAGCTTGTAATGGAATACTTAATTAAAAAAAAAAGTAACCTATTAAAAAATCATGGCAAAAAAATGAAATTAAATTGCAATGAACCTGATGACTTCTAGCAATTAAAAGTCTAAACTGTAAACCCCATCTGCTTAATAAATACTCCACCAGAACAGTAGTGGTGGAAGAATTTGAATGACGTGGTTTTAAGAAACATGTAGAACGTGGTAGAGAACTGCACATTTAGAGGCCTGAAAATTCGTGAGTAATTACTTGGTTGTGGTGGTAGCCAATAGCGGCTAGAAACTGTGATGGGAAATGACTAAGTAAAACTGTAGCAAGACAATGCAGCAAGATAAAGCCTCAAACTGTTCTTGTAGCACAGTGTTTGGAATGGGCATCGTCTGAGGGTGTTGTATGTTGGGGTATGTACCAGGAGTTTTTTGTTGATAACACCTCTTGAATATAAACACATTCTGCAGATGAAGGCACCAAGCTTCATAAGGGAACTAAAATAGCGTTAAATTGTAGAATCAGTCTTCAGTGATGTTTTGATAGGTGGTAGCTAATAATAACATTGTATGAATGAGTTGCTATTTGATAGTTTGCAGGCATCTGATGGAATACTCAGACTGTGGGGATTTTGGCCTATATTTGAGTAGTAAAAGGAGTAACAACTCTTCTACGAGGCCTGCATTAGTTGTAGAAATCCAATTCCTCCTGAGGGTAAGTCTGCAATGTAAGCTGAGAGTTTCAGGCTATTTTACACAAAGTTTTCTGTTTATGGTTTTTTCCTCCTCCCTGACCTTGGACAGGAGGTTGGAATCAATAAAGTGCATTTCTCTTTCCACTGCAAATACTTTAGTGTTGAGGAAGTTTTGTTGGTTGGGGTTTTAAAAACTTTTCACTTGCATTTTTGAACTTTTCTTTCCGTGCCTCTTTTCCAATTTGACCTCTCAGAATTACAGTATTTAAATTTCCACAGCGAAACATTTTTTGATGTGGCAACTGTAAAATCTTTATTACTGAGGGATTATACTTTAGCAACTAGCACTGGGAAAAATACAGTCTCCTCTAGATAGAGTGTCCCTACTTTTCTGTTTTTATCTCTGTCTCTAGCAATAAAATGCTATCTAACTCTGCTTAACAGAAGTGTTCCCATCATGTACCTGCTCCTTGTGAGCCCCATCGATGTCAGTGAGAAGTCTGGCACTTAGTGCTGTGTGTTTTAAACAGGGCACAGGTTCATCAAAGTGTCCCTGTCCTGTACAGGCAGTAAGAATGGACTTGCATTTAAACACAGAAAAATAATTTCATTTGAAACATCTGAGACTTCCCACTAGACTTCACACAAATTATTAACTATTTGGCTGAGTTTCAGATCTCATAAATGAAAGTACTGCCAAAGGGTTCAGTGTTGCACAGCCAGGTACAACCTGATAAAGATGACAGGTGGAAGGGTAACATGCTGGTTGAGACTGTAAGATCACCTCACTGTCCTGTGAGTTCCCACTGGTGTCAAAGGCACCATGTGTTTCCATTGTTCTGGTGCAGTTTCAGCTGGAATGAAACAAGTCTTCAAGGCTTTGGCTATATATGTAGCTTATTTCTTCTTATTGCAATGGGAATAAACACTTCGGTGGAATAGTTTTGACAAGTAACACCACCGAATGATAGTATAAAGCGGGTAGATCACTGGAGTTTGTTTTCGTTTTCTTCCTTGAAAAGAATGGGGATAGATGTTAGTAGAAACAAGGGAATTTTAAAAAATAATATCTAATATGTGATTCAGTATACAGCCTCAAATACTTACAAAATATATATATATAATAATTCAGAATAAACAAACCCAACATGATTCACACTGCTCAATAACCTCAGTGCAAGGTCAATTAGCCTCAGTAAAAACTGCAAATACTTTCAGACATGTAATAGAATCCTTAAAGAAAAAGCTCTTGAGCAAATCAAGCAGCGTAACTCATGTACGTGCTTACCAGCACACTTTCTAAGTTAATTCCAAGACTTTCTGAAAAGTTTTGGACCTGGAAGCAGCAAGGGCAGAAAAATAAGTCCATTATTTTGAGAGAGTGGTACCTTCCGTTGCTTTTCACACTCTGGTGCCTTGCCACTTTTTAAACCATGGGGGCTGAGACAAAGTATAATCCAGCTTTTGTCAAACTTTAGGAGTGAGCAAACAGGTGACTTTTTAAACCTATCTTCACTCATTTTCTTCTCTTGCACTCCAATTCCCATATGTGGTTTTGCTATTCTAATGAAATGCAATGCATAGTTTGCTACATGC
The DNA here is from genome assembly GCA_024336885.1 of Actenoides hombroni. Lineage (NCBI taxonomy): Eukaryota > Metazoa > Chordata > Aves > Coraciiformes > Alcedinidae > Actenoides > Actenoides hombroni. The sequence goes on along the minus strand of WUAM01000065.1, from coordinate 6,178,161 downwards.
AATACAACGGCAATTACAGTAATTACAACAGTTCTATTTCTATGCTGAAACCTCAGGAATCTGAGAGCAAGAGCAGAAAATATATGCTTTTTGATGGTTTGTTGAGTTTATTTTTCATGACCGGCCAACACAGTGCTTGAAAGAATGGGAGATTACTCTTTCAGTCTTAATTTTGGTCAGAAACCAATCATAGCAGAGACGCATTTATGAATGGCTGAGTGGTATCAAGCATCAATCTTTGTTAACAGTGGTAAAAACAACCCCCTAGTCATAGACTTTAGCTGAAATAATATTGAGATTGAAGCCTGCCACAGTCGAAATACACAGTGGAAAATGAAGAACTTGCATGTAGGCATGGCGTAGATCCATCAGCCATTGCAGTATGCATTAATTTAGCTTTCTGCAACACTTGGATAACTCAGATATAAGCCTGGTGTGGAAAATAACATGCACATCACCTTAACTCTGCCTGCTAAAATGTAATAGCAATTCTTTCCACTTACTTAATCAACTCGTATCAGGTTATTAGATGCAGACTGCCAGGGTGGTGTGACAAGCAGGTCTGTTGCACAAACTGTGAAGTTTAAAAAATAAACACGTTTCATGTCAACATCTATTGGAAATACCTAAAATGTTTTAGGTAACACACTCTTCTGTGTGCTTATGAATAAGTTTGTGGAATCATGTTGTTTTGGGCAAGAGTGTGTGGACTTTTGAATATCCATATTTCCATGAAAAGAGGATTTCAGTCATTACCTGGTGAATAGAACACATCTATTACTCTATCCCATACAAGCAAAGCTAAGGGGGTTGTTTATAGCATGGAGGAAAAGAGAATAAGTGTGCAATGCTTTGATGTAGGGGCATGAGAGGAAGGGTTGGGGTTTTGAGGGAATATCTTATTTTGCAGAATTATTTCAGGGTACAGAGGAGGAGAGAAGCTATTCCAAACTGAGAGCCTAGCTTGGTAGCACTAACTTCCACTCCCGATTTACTGAATAGTTGAACTGAATGTTTCATTGTGAAGATACTAATGTGCTGCATTTTCATCTTATTGGGGGCACCATAAGTGTGCGTCTACAAAGGCCAGTGAACATAAGAGATTATTTATCTGGTGAGAGGAGGAGAGGAGCAGGCAGAAGAGACAGGAGAAGGAAATCATGAATAATGTTGCCAGATTTTGCTCTCCGGGTCAAGTAATTATATGAAAGCCTTGACTTTCTATTTTTCTATCTGTATCTGTAATTATCTTTCTTCCATTTAAGTATGTTTGTGTCCTTAACCATGAAAGCTATAATCTAGAATATAAGATTCTTAAGTTTATGGTACTCCTCAAACTAAAATAATGCATTTCAGCAATACAAAACCAAACAAAACAACAACAAACAAAACAACCCAACCCCAGACTCTTTTATATAGAAACCCGATTTACACCTTTTTGAGTATTCAGATTGGCAACAGCTTTCTAAGTTTAGAATAAGAGGTCCTTTCTGGAGGTAGAACATAGAGCTGTGCCCCAGTTAACCCAGGACTTGCTCCCATTTAACCAGTGCCTGCTGAAACAGTCTCTGAGGACCTGCTTGTGAGAGATGTCCAGAATATTTTGCTAGTTCAGTCTCAAAAGAAGGTATGCAAAGAAGTTCTAAGTACCTCCCCAAATTGATCTCTGAGACTGACTTCAAAAGACATCACTTAAGGGCCCCTCTGAAAAGCACTAGAGATTCAAAGGGTTGGGAGCAGGGGGAGGGAATAAGGCAGAGCATGAGGAGTGTGTGCAATGCAAACAGAAACAGGAGCAGAAATACAGCTATGAGGAGAAATTTTGAAAGTAAGAAGAAATAAAAGCTTGAGCTTGCTATGTCAAAGAAAAGAGGAGTCAATGAGGAGATCTGAGGATTTCTATAGACTTCCTAATCTTCAAAGACTTAAAAAAATATTAAGCAGTTTTTAAAATCATTTATAACATTATATAGGACAAAGCAGATATAAAAAGTGTTCAGGCATATATAAAACCCCAAAAAATTTTTTTAAATTAAACCAGCACCCAAGGGCCTTCTGAAAAGCAGCCCATCTTCCTCAGATAAGACGAAAGACTGAGTTTTGTCATCTTAGCCAAGATGAATAAAATTTCAAAATTTAAGTCCAGCTCAGTGCTAATTTAGAGCAGAAGGGCAGTTGTTTCCAGTGTAAATTGTGAGACTGATAACTGTCAAGTGACACTGATGAGCACAGCTCCTTGGAGAAAAATTGAGCATAGAACCAGAATGTTATAACAGAATATTCCCTTGGCACGCTAACCAAAGCTAAAGCTCTCATTAGCATGCCTCCACTTCCCTTTTGCCATTGACATTTCTGATCCCAAGGGAGTTATAATGAAACAATATACTGCAAACTGCCCCAATTTTGTTACTGTTTTTATTGCTAATGCTATTTGGAAGGAAATTGTGCTTGACCTTTAACTGAGTAAGTTTACAGTCAGGTCTCAAGGAGCTGACAATTAGCAACTAATCAATAGACAGTATCATTGGCTCAGTAGCTCCTTTCCTAGACTTTGACTGATCTACAAATGTGTGTCATTTAAGTCACATCAAGGCATTGAAGGTGGATGTTGGTGTAGAGGCACAAAGTAATGCTGATACTGCTTAGCTAACCATTCATCGTGTTTGGTGGCAATGAGCTTACCCAGCTTTGGGGTGACAATGTACATCAAAGGTGATGGATACAAAAGGAACTCTGAAGATGTACAGGGCAAGCTAACATAGGGCTATCTAATGGCTTGTGAGAATAAGTATCATTGTCTTTGAATTACTTGGTTCAAGCCACTACCAAAAACCTTTCTCACTATGAAAATGTTACTTCTCTCCCATGAAGTCTCATGTGTAAAGTACAGGTTTGATAGACTGTTATTTATTGGTTTTAAGATGAACCATAATTGAACATGGTGTACTGCAGTTTTAGATGAGAGGTCAAACTAATTGCCAAGTAATTGTCTGAAAATTACACGAACAATAAAACATCAAGTTGTACACTTTGTAACATACAATGTCAGACTGGTAAGAAATGTTTTTGCATTTAATTGACATTTAACAAAATAATTACAAGTCCTTCAGGATAATTAGAATACACACTGTATTTGCAAAGTGCTTAAAACACTAGTTGACCTTTAGTAAGTGTGTTAATCAATAACAAACATATAACTTGCTATTATGCCAGATAAATGCCTGTGTATTTCACTCAGATATTTAAAGGTGAAGGTTAAATCACATTATATCATTACCCTGTCAGGATGGACATTTTTCTCAGATGGCATGCTTCCAGAGATAGCATGCAAAATATCTTGTGAAAATGCTATAGGGGTCTTACTGATCCATTTTAAAATCTACAGTGGGGATTTTAAAATCTTGTGCTCCTGTGAGTGGCACTCATAGAATGCACAGTTCTGGGGAGATGATCCTTCTTACCCCTCTCTTTTGTTTCCCTAAAGATTTTCAAGAATTTATGTTGAAATATGCATGTCTGTGCTGAATGGTGATTCTGCAGCAGTGTCTCCCCTCATCTTCCAACACCCAGAGAAATATGAGGTGACTGCAAAATTACCTTGGATATAAGTCCTCTTTCCCCAAGGAGTTTAATATCTTCTCCTGAGATAGAAATATCATGATGTTTTATGTGTACTAACAAGTTTATACAACAGTTATTAGTGTGGGATTAAAAAATATTCACGTTGCATTATGCTTTTCTATAACACTTTGTATGGGACCTCAAAGCTAGGAAGTGAAAATGATTGGCACATGCAAACAAAAGGGGTAGATTGGTAGGTGCCAAATTCAGTGAAGCAGCTAAAAAACAAGCAAAAGAGAAATAGTAGTATTTTTCTTTCTGCTTTTAAAAGAATTTTTCCTAGGTGTTATATTTGCAAAAGATCTACTCACAACAGAACTGTTACTCATGTGATGAAAATCAGCATTACTCCGCTAAGCTACAACTTGTATAATACATTGAAGATCTGATCAAATGTATTTTAGAGAAAGGTGCAGTAAATTAGTATGGCTATTCTCACTCTTTTTCAAGAGTAATATGCTTCTGACTTTGCATGAAGGTCAATGAAGTGTTAAATTGAGGGTGATTAAATAGAGTGTTAAGGAAATGATTCCAGGAGTAAGAATCAGTGAGAAGACAGATATGAATGAGGATGCAATAAAATAAGGTAATCATTGAATGATGAAACCCTTTCTGATATGCAGAGTCCAGACCTGTGAGCATTTGAAGAAGCAGTCACACCTGTATTGCAGAAAAATCAAACAAATCTCTCTCCTTGCCATGTAATTGAGGCTTCTGGATAGTCATATGAACAGTATTTTGTAGTTTTCCGTATTGGCACTGTACCTGGAACTGATATTCTTAGAACAGAAACTTAAAAAAAAAAAGTCATTGAGTCAAGTAATTTGGAATTACCTTATTAATAATGTAATTCCCAGGCCCAGTGCTTCCGAGAAAATCCTTCTTTATAACAGTATGTTTAGATAAAGGCTTTAGATAAAGGCTATTCCAGGTCCTGCCTTTACATTGTTATCACAATGCAACTAGGCAAGATGCATATCTTAAAAGACAGGGCGTGCAAATCAGGGTATTTTCCAAATAGTATGTAAATTGTAGCCATTGTAAAGCAATTTTTGTTCAATTTTTGTTGGCCCTAGATTTGTTAAGTGGATAAGGAGCTCCATGTTGTTTTAAGATATGATGGAGTTGCCAGTTACAACTGTGAAGCCATTTTGGTCTGAAGGCTCCTATGTTGCTCCAACATGAGATTATGATTGGGCACAGTTCCTCACGTTCACTTGTAGTATCTGTCCATTGCATTTGAAAGCATGGCACAATAAAGCAAGCACAACATCTATGTCTGTATTACCCGTGTGAAATAAAACCTTATTTTGCAGATATTGTCTTCTGAATAAAACATTGCTCCCAAGTTGTAATCTAATTCCCCAAGACGTAAACAGGGAATTCTGCAATGAAGTTGATGAAACTAAAGTCAGACTCGCATCAATAAAAACTGTCCCTAAATATTCCCAAAAACATTCTTAAACTGAGTAGTATACCTTGGGTTTAATATACACAGAAATAGAGATTTATAGTCATTGAGAAGATGATGATGAAAAAGTGGAGAGGTTTTATGAGCCCTGAGGCAACAAAATGCCAAAATATCGATCAGGCCATTTGAAATAAAAGCCCAGAAATCACTCTCAAAGAGGATTGTTAATTTTCTATGTTAATAATTGATAAAATCATGTACAGACATCTTAGCTGTAGATGTAACTGCCAAAAGCTGTGAAGCTGCTTGAAGATGTATTGCATTGCTTTCTTTTGGAAATTTCAGTTTTCAGAATGATGGCTGATCTCAGCATTGCCAATTTTCATCACAGGAGCTTCAGTATTTCTCATAAGCTGAATTCTTTCTGGTTGATGTGGAGTTTTAAAGTGTGACTCCCCCTTAAATGTTTTATGCAGAAATAAGCTACTAATGATCCATTCATGAATCTGTTCCAGTCTGATTGGATCTTTACAGAGCAGTGGTGTGTAAGATGGAACATAGTACTCTGGATGGTATTTCTCTGATGCTCTGTAGGGTGGCTTTACAGCTCTTCTATCTGCTTCTGAAGTGGATCATGCTACATTTGTCTTTTCTGAGCTTATGGGAGTGATATCACTCCCATTTTCTTAAAACAACTTTGATACATCTAGAGGAATGGGTAGAGTAAATGGACAGAGAAAGAGGAAAGATTATTATCAACTGGTTGCAAAATTGCCTATGGAGCTTGAATTTTTTTTCCATAGCCTGTGAGTTTCCTGCATGTGCTTTTGGGCAAATTCTAGGTGTTAAGGACCATGTAACTGCCATAGACCAAAGTGTTCTGAAGATGTAGGGGAAAAATATTGCTGAGTAAGAACGTAGCTGGGAGTAAGTTAACCATAATGGGAATTCAGCATCTAATCTCCCTTGCACTGCAGGTACAGTGACTTAAGAGGGACAGTTTCTTCAATGCCAGACTAAATGGTAGTCAAGAAAAGCTGAAGAATATAATGTGCCAGAAATATATCAATGGCTACTTTAACATGGCCTCATGTCAGGATTCTCTTTCTTTTCCTCCTAGAAGCTAAACGAGAAAAGACAAAGCTTCTTTTACAATGCCTTGATACCATGTGTCTGTGCAGTGAAAAAATGGAGCAGTTCCATCAAAGTGATGAAAAGTACTGAGTGAGGATTTGTCCCAAATTTTAAATGTCCATCATTATGAAACTATGTAATCTGTTACAATAGCCAAAGGAACTTTTACAGGCATTTTGTTCATCATATTCAGGATGGTTCAGCACTAAAGTGTTGTACTAAAGCCTCCAGGAAGAGTTAAGAGTCTCAATTATTCCGTCTGCATTGCTCCCACATTCGTACTGAATCCTGAGGGAAGGGTTACCACCAACAGTCTTTCCCTAGTTTCTATGAGCAAAAGTATCAAACCTGCAAACAAAGGGACAGTTTCCTTTTTAAAATGCCTCTGCTACTATGTAGCTACAAGAATAACTGTTATTCTGGATTCTAGCACTCTGTTTCTTCAAATCTAACAGCAGAGTTCCTGTGTTGGCTCTGTCCACTATTCAATGAGATAGATCAACTTAATAAATCACATAGTAATACAGAGTTCAGATTAATAAGTACTGGTACCTTCTGTAGTAATTGTTGACACGAGGAGTAGTCTACTTAAACTACCCATGGTTTGGTTGATATCACTAGTGATTATTTTATGTCCTTTATTTGCTTTGTCATAGTTTCTTCTAGTTTATATTTCCATAGGGTGAGGTGAACATTGAAAGATATGGATAGTAGGTCCAAAATGCAAATATATAGTGAAATGACTTCTTTTGTTTATAATTCCTTCATCTCCCATGTGGAGGACCATTGAAAAGCTTGTATGCTGCTTAATTGCTAATAGATGGTACCGGTGTGAAACCATAATTAGTTGATTTTATGCTTCTGTCTTGTGAGTGTTTTGCATCTCACAGAGTTTATATGTTTCTTTTAAAAACGGTCTGAAAACCATTTTCTTCCCTGCTTTCATTCTCCCACTTCAGCAGTTGCTCAGAAACATCAACCAATTCTTCTTTTCTTGGGAATGTGGCAATTATCTCATTTGAATCTGCTTTCTCATTTAGACTTTAAGAGGCATCTGGAGGTAGCAAACAGAGCTGGCATTCATTGTACCTGCAATTATAGATCAGAACCACTGTCAGTCTACGATGAACATTACCTTAAAGGCTCAAGTCTTGTGACCTTTTGTCACACAAGTATCACCATCTAAAAGAATAGCTCTGCTGTTTCAAGAGTGTTACACCTGTGGACTATAGAAAGAGACCCAGCACTTTTACAATAGCTTTTAGAAAAGCAAGCAGTACATCCCTTTGTAGTCTGAGTTACCATTTTTCACCTTGTGATGTGGCTGATGCTAGAGTTTTCAACTTTGTCAGGCTCTTGCTGAGGGCAGAACAATGAAAGCTGCTGGACGACGAGATTGTGAGAGCTGGGTAACAGCGTGTTACTGCAACCTTCCTTTGTATGTAAGCATTTTGCTTTTCAGAAACTCAGCAGTATGGCCACCAGTCTGGAAATAGAACACTGGAAGTGGTGGCAAAGCTTACAAATTTACACAGAAGTTAGCTTAGATAAAAAATAAATAAATAGAACCAAAGTGGGAAGTTATTTGTATACTCTTGTTATGGCAGCACAGGTAGTTCTTTGAAATTTGAGGTATCTATTTGCTTGTAGTCCGGTAGTTTGGGGTCTCAGCAAGTTTTGGAGACAACTTGCCATAGTGAAATACTGATGAAATCAAAGTACGCGTGTTTTCTTTGTTGAATTTTTTCCCAGAGATCTTATCTAATTAATGTTCAAAACAATTTAATAGAGCAAGGTTGGTGTATATGCAAACATGACACTTTGCAGAGTTTTTAAGTGAATTTACTACAATAAACAAGTTTCCTTTTTAAGTTGTAGCACAGGCTCTTTGAGTCTGTGACGTCTTCATGTGTATGCTTTAACAAAATCTCTTTTACTGCTTGCTATAAGGTAATATTGGTTAACTCACATCATTATTTGTGAATTGAAAGAAATTTCTTGTAGAAAAGTGAAGGCTTTTGAGGTTTCTGAGTGATTCCTTAAAAGTGGCCTAATCATTGCAGATCAGCTACCCCAGGTCACCTCCAAAGTAACTTGAAATCCACTGGAAAGATTTTCCTGGACTCAAGTAGGCTTTGGGACAGATTTTTATCTGAAGCTATTTCAATCCAGCCAGAGGCTTGCAGGTTTCATAGTTTTATATGTAGATATCTGGGAGGACGGGGATGATCTGCTCTCTGATGGACCCCATCAAAGGTAACTGTGCGAAGTGGGGGATCTGTGATTCATGATCCAGCACTACCAAATGAAGATAAAAATTGTACATCTCTCCTGAACCGATCCTCTGACACATCCACTCTGCACTGAAAGCTTATGAAAGTCTCTGGAAATGCATTCATGTATCTTGCAATAGTATTAAGCAATCAACAGAATTAACCTAGGTTCACTTTAATTAGAAAATATTACCTGATCAGTATGCCTCATTTCAGAATTGCACATGTGCCTGCCAGCTGTGACAGCCACCAACTCCTAACGTATCTATTGGGTCACACAAGGCAGCTGAGAAGATGTTTCAATAGAGAGGAAAAGGAAATAAGCCATTGCCAAGCCCAAATTACCCTTGCTCTTAGTGTTTACACTGGGCCAAGCTCCAGGACAAATTCATTGTACAATATAAAAAAAGAGGGAAAGCTTCAGATATAAAGTTTGCTCCCTGCTTTGCCTATTGTGCTCTTAGTTTAAATTCTACCTTTTCCACAAGCATATATTAAAATAAATGAAAATATATTAGGTCTGATTCTCCTTTCACTGAGATAGATTTCACAACTGTGTAATTCTAACGTTTGCAATAATGGCTTTGCTGGCTCAAATTGCAGAGAAGAAAAGAAAAATCAAACCACAAAATATTTTTTGTTTAAATCTGTACAAGAAACAGGCTAATGGCTCACAAGGATGAATGAACATTGGTAATAGCCCACAGAGTGTCCTTTCACCTGACTTTCTATTTGTTTATTGTAGCAAAACAAAAATTTTGGTAGACTTCTTAAGGTTTTAGCCTGTTCAGAAATGTACAGAAACTGTCTTTTCAGATATTCCCTAAGGAAAGCATTTATTACAATTATTTTGGTGAAATACTGTGAAACTGTATATTACACAGTAGTTATGTCAAAAACATTCTCAAATAAAAATACAGAAAATGACATATAAAATGAAAAGCTAAGCCTCTTCCTATGTATATATATATAGACTGCTGTGAGAATTTCCTTTATGTCCAGCAGATGTCAATGTGGTGATAAACTAAAGCACATTGGGAATCAAAATCAAGCATGGCCACATTTAGAATAAAGGGAGAGCAACTGCTCATAGCCCACGTGCCAGACTCAGCAAAGCTCTCTCAGTAGTGTGGAGCATTCATTTAATTTCTTTGGACTCTTCTACACAAAATGTTTTTGTTTGTTCCATACACAGCTAATATTGATTTAATTGTGGTTTAAAATGCTTTATGACTTCTGTGATGTAGGATACCACTTGACTTTTTGCTTTCCATTTCTTCTCATCCTCAGCTCCTGCAAATACAATGGTCTTTCTTTTTTCCCCATGTGCAAAATAATTAATGTAGGCTATTGTACCAATGCTGCTTTCCAGTGCTTGGCAGATTTTCTCTCCAAACTTATCCAGGGAATTCCTTGTTGTGCTATATGTTGTGTTACATTGTTCAAATTATTTCTGTTGTAGTGAATATTTCACTGCTGTTAATTATGTAGGAAATAGGAGCAATGGATGGTGGTTAACACTTTGTGCGTGGATAGCTTGTTCTCTGCACAGTTCTTCTATTTACTCTTTTTACTCTCATGTTTGAACACTCCATTGACTTTCTTTAACTTCATCATATTATTTAGCTGGTTTTTTTAGTCTACTGTACATGATGTCTGAGTTTTGCTGTATTGATTTTATGCCCTCAAGACATTTTAGTTTCAAACTATTAATGACTTGAACTATAACTACTGGTACATATGTTTTTTGTTTCATTAAATCAGTCAACAATGGCCAAGGAATGGAAAACCTTTCTGTACTTCATGCCTTTTATTTGGAAATATTCATCTACAACACTGGTTTACAACAGGCCTTCAGAAGGTGTCACAGACTCGATTAGCATGTCGTTATCTGTATGTCTACAGTTGAGGGTATGGGCAGCTGTCATCTCTGTGATGATTCACCATGTCAAATGCTGTGCTGAGACCGTACTGTGTACGAAGGCTCAGAGCTAGTGTACCACAGGCATCCAGCTAATTGTCACATTCACACAGGTTTGGGTGAATTTGGTAGCTGTGGCAATGACTCTGTACTGGCTTTGTGACATTGTCTCCAGTATTAGTGGAAAGTATCTATGTGGCTCGAAGTCTTTCGGGGGGCGGGGGGGGGGGGGGGGGAGAAAGGGAAAGGTTTTTTTTTTTTTTCACCTTTTAAACTCTTTTTTTTACCGGTGCTTTTCTCTCAGGTGGGACTTTTTTTTTTCCTTAGATTTTTGAAGCCACCGGGGTCTTTC
>WUAM01000065.1:6146645-6167349 GCA_024336885.1 Actenoides hombroni | reverse complement strand
GTAGAGTGCAACTGGTATGCAAGGAATCCATTTCACAACAGTTCCCTAAGCAACACTGCCTGCAAGCAGCACAGGGGATGGAGTGGAGTGAAGGTTCCATGGCCAGGCCCTGTGAAACCACAACAGAGATAGGAACTTGATGGTACTACAGGACTGATAAGCTGCCTGCTTGCGACCCTGTGCCAACAGTCTGTCAGTTTTTGACAAAGTATTATCCTTCAGTGAACTTTGCTCATTATAATGTCATTACAATACCAAAACACACCTTCGTCCCAAGGGCTACTGGCCTCCAAAGTGTGACCACCCCTCACTGAGCTTGCACTCTGAATTCTCTTCAGCTGTAACTTTAAAGGGGAAGCAAGAGAAATTTACACCAATCGTAACAAAGGTATTTACAACTAGAGTCACTCAAGCTCCACCTTAAAGATAAAAATTATTATAAAAATGGTTTAAGTAAGGCGGGATGTTGAGGAAGACATCATCATGGACAAGTCAGGGCAGATACTATCACTGACCGTCTCTGACTCTTGTGATCAGTCAACGGTCTGAACCTTGCTTCCCCCCTATAGGGGTGCCTTTAGGTAAGATCCAGACTCTTAAACTTGTAAATCTTCTAGAGCTACTCTCTGATTTAATGTGTTTGGTATACCTATATAAATATATATATATATACACACACACGCGCTTTGCAGACAGTGTATTTATCACTGGCAATCCACCAGAACTTGTATTTCTGTTGCTCACAATAAACTGCACTTTTCATGCTGCTAGTCACAGAAGGTCTCTCATTGGGCGCTGTCAGCTCCTTCCTGGCTGCGTGAGACCATGGAGTGTGACTAGACGGGGAGTACAGTATGCTGTTAGTGAATCCGAGCTGTGAGAGTTCAGCTGAACATGACCAGACTAATAGTGCCAAATTAACAGTGCACTGTTAGTAATAGAGTCCAAGCCGTTAAAGTTCAGATACACTGAACGCAACCAGCCTAATAGTGCCAAATTGGACATCACTCAGAATCTAAGCCTAGCTGCCCCCAGCCCCTCTGATATCTGAGGACCAGCTGGAATGCAAGGGGGTTTATATTCTGCCAAATTACTTTACCCTTTCATGCAACACAGGTCCATGTTGTTCTTGCACCAGGGATCCCAGAGTTGGATGCAGTACTGCAGGTGGAGTCTCAGAAGAGCTGAGGAGAAAGGGAGAATCACCTCTGCTGACCTGCTGGCCATGTTTCTTTTGATGTAGCCCAAGATACAATTGATTTGCTGGGCTGTGAGTGCATGTTGCTAGCTCATGTCCAGCTTTTCATCCACCAGTACCCCAAGTCTTAGCAGAGCTGCTCTCAATCCATTCATCCCCCAGCCTGTATTGACATTAGAGATTGTCCTTCCCAGGTGTAGGACCTTGTATTTGGCCTGGTTGAACTTCATGAAGGTCACATGAGCCCACTCCTCAAGCCTGCCATGGTCCCTCTGGATGACATCCCTTCTATCTAGTGAACTAGCTGCATCACTCAGCTTGGAGTCATTAGGGTACCTATGTGTACATTTTCTTTCATCTTCCTTTTCTGATTAATGTACATGTAGAAATCCTTATTATTTTTCACATTCCTTGACAAATTCAAGTCTAACCTTTCCCTAGCTTTCTTGATGCCACCCCTACACACCCAGGCAGCGTCTCTATATTTCTTCCAGGGTACATGTCCTTGCTTCCACTGCCTAACCATTTTTGTTCTTATATTTTCATTTGACTAGGAGATGTGCTGATAGCATGCTTTCTTTGCCTGATTTCTTACACATGGGAATCAAGACTCTTGTGGTCTAAGAGAAATGTCCTTCAAGAACTGACAGCTACAGTTCTGCTTCTTTACTCCTGAGGGCAGTTTCCCAGGGAGTCCTATCCATTCAATCCTTCAACAACTGAAAGTTTGCTCTCCTAAAATTCAGGGTCTTGATACAAAGCTTGAAATATCTCTCACTTTTGGATCTACTACTATAAAAAAGATGCAATGGCCTTTCAGGGAAACAGTTGTATTTAAATAGACCAAAATATTTGATGCCTGTAAGTAATTTGTGTCATGTAATTCAGACATGAAAGGTATATATAGTATATTCCAGAAGTCAGAATGCTAAGATTTCAAAAAGAAAGAAGAAAAAAAAAAAAAAAAAAGGTCTTTCCATTATAATTCTTTTGTCTTTTGAAAGCAATTTGTTAGAAGATCTGAACAAAGAAAATTGGGGGCTTATGAGCTCCAAAAATGCTTGATTTTTTTTTTTTTTTTCCAACTTAGCATGTCCATTAACTCTGTTAACAATCACTCCCCACTTTGACTGTTTTTAATAAGATAAGCTTAACTCTTCATTTTTATTTGGTTTTTGTTGTTTTGTTTTGTGTTTTGTTTTTCTTTAGAGTAGCGTGTTAAATATTAAAACTTTAGGCTGCAGGGCAAGGAGAACTATTTAAAGATCTAAAACTGACAAAAAAAGTCCGATCTATGTTTAAAAGTAAATAAATTTCAAACATTTCAAGAATGGTACAAAAGTTAGGAATATCTAAGATACTCTAACCAGTTAAAAACTGACAGATTAATAAAAGAATAGGCAAGAAATTCTATTGGTATTTTACCAATTTCTGTCATTTTGTCTACAGGACACACAGGAAACAGATATTTAATAAAGGGCCCTGAATGCCAATACATGTTCTTTTCTGACAAATGTGCTGTCACTGTGATATTGCTATAGTGCAGTTTCCTCCTTTTTATGTTTTGTTTAGGTTGAGGGTTTTTTCTGGGTTTTTTGTTTGTTTGTTTGTTTTGGTTTTTTTGTTTGGGTTTTTGGTGTAGCTTTTTTTTTAGGGTTGTGGGTTTTGGTGGCTTTGTGTTTGTTTTTTTTCCTGTTTTGTTGTTGTTGCTTGTTTTGGTTTGTTTTGCTTTGGTTTGGGGTTTTTTTGTTTGTTTTTTGTGTCTATAAGAGAAATCCTAACTGAAAAAATAGGCTTAGTTGTGTGGGTCTCACGTTTAATAATCTTGTTCTTCAATTGTCATAGCTCTCTGACAAGCAAATTGATGGTTATATTCAAATGAATTGTAACACTCATACTTTACCTTGTATTTTTACTATACCAATATCTTACTGTGTGTCACCAGAGAATTACAACAGGATCTTACTACTACATAGAATAGTGGGGAAACTATGGAGAGAAAATGAAAAGCAGGTGTGAGGAACTGAGGCTAGACACTGAACTAGTTACTGTAAGTCAGTGACTTACTGTCAACATCGTGGCTATTTGCTGTTGTAGGTGAGAAAATGGCTAAGGAACTTGCTCAGGTGGTGTATATTCATACCAAACTAATCCCTGTTATTCAGAACTTTTGGGATTAAAGTATACTCTAGAAACCAAAACGGTCACCTCTGGTGATAGTGGTTTTTTTAATGTTTGATAATAAATTGCATAAGACAGCAAGAAATAGAGGATGCTAAACTAATTCCCACCCATTTCTGCAATGAGAAAGAAATGGATGAAATCCAGGTGTTATCTCATCTGATAAATATTTTTTCTCTGAAAAAGGATTAGAGGGTTTGATGATGCTCTGTAGCTGTGACTTCTTTGGCAGGGTATGTATGAAATGGTCCAGCATTAACCACTAGGCAAAAAGAAGAAAAATTGTCTTCCTCAGTATCACTGATAATTCAAAAAGATGTATTCAATAACTACCTCTCTGGTCAAGAATGCATTTAATCATGTAGTAAGTGAAATACTTTCTGCTTTGATCAGCTGTAAGGTTTGGGAAGAGATAAATTTGAGATCATACCTTAAAACTGAGATAAACCTCGCTATGGGAAAGTCATTAAACTTCCTGCAAATGTGGTGAAACCTCAAGGGGAAAAATGCATATTTACTACTGCTTTTCCTATAACACAACATATATTATACACAGATATACATGATAATTTTCTTCCTATGTCTCAGATCCTTTTGACTCAGTGCCCAGACATGTCAACATTTCCATTTTTGGATCAGATAAATTGTGCATGTAACATTAATTTTGAGAATCTTAGATACAGCTTTGATTCTAGTAGGAACCAATGAAGAACAATGACACCAATAACTCTAGGCTAAATCCCCCAGGCCTGTTCTTGTTAAAACTTTTATTATGGTGGCTGGCAGAAACTTCCAAGTCTGATTTTCCCCCCGCGAGTCATTAATACCAAATTTGGCAGCTTTGGAATTCAGAAGTCATTTTCCATAATCCACATTCATGTAAATTCTCATGAAATATGCTGATGTGGAAGTGGCTAGATTTTTTTCTTCACACATTTTGGTGTGAATGAACTGAAATTAATGTCAGCTTTTACCGCTGGTGTGAGTCAAAGTTCAGAAACAGCAGTAATCCAGTCAGGAATGTGAAGTCTGTGGAGTGTGCAAATATGTAACCAACTACTATGTTTTTGTGCTTTGTAGATTCAAAATGTGCTACAAGTACCCTTGTTCTTTTCCTCTGGGAAGCCTTTACTCTCCCCTTTCACCTCCATGCTCCATTTTTGTTGTTTTCCCCCTCCTTCTAAAGGCCTACATAGAAAAAAAATCAGTACACCAATTTCAGCAAAATCTCATTACCTATCAACCACAAACATAAGCTGGTTATCTATGGATAGTTTCTGATAAGTTTTTTGATTTCTGCTGTAACACATAAGAGATCTCTCAAATCTGGAGTTCAGAAATATATGACCACTGTTTATCCTTAGTAGCAAGTTTATGTAGTATTAGAGTGAGCCTCTACAAGATTAGGAAATCTTTTATGGTTTCTTCATTTTAAAATGAGGAAAAGAAACTGAAAACCTCTTATTTGTTTGGAATAGAATATTTGTCATCTAAACCTGTCATCTTTAAAGATAATTAGAGATTATTCCATGATTTTTTTTAATTTCTGACATGAGTATTGTAGGAAAAAAACCCTCCTCACTCAATTTACTGATGATCATGTTTATTTTTGCTTTTTTTTCCCCCAAAAATATCTTATGTGAAATATATCACCTGAAGATTATGTATAACCTTCCTGATTTAGTACTTTAAATAGGTCTACAAAATTGCTTACCACTTATTTTGCTGACATTCAATCAGGCTTTAAAAATATTATAACAGGTGAAACTGTGCCATAGGCAAAAATATCTAGTTTCAATTTTTCTGGAAACAACAATTCCCTAATTTCTTTTATAAAAGGTTCTTTTAAACAATAATAATTAAAAAAACCTCAAGACATGGAGGAGGAAGGGACATAGAAATTACATTTTGTAAAAGTACAATATGCATAACTGAGATTCCATCTAAAAGAATTCCCTTTAAGACATCTACTGTCATGCACTGTAGCTCCTACCTTGCTTAAAACTAGTTCTACTAGAATTTTTTTTTTATTTGGAATGTATTTCATTGTCTTTTATTTAAATAAATAAATATAAACATTATTATAACGTGTTGATACTACCACAATAAGCTAAAACAAAGATAACCATGAATTTAAGGCAGCCTCCAAAAGGATGATGCAAAATATTTTTCATTATACCTGAAGTTTGGAATTTGCTAATAACAGATGTCATTTTCTATCTTCTAGTAAACAGACAACAGAATGATCTTTCTGCACAATGCCAAGACCAAGTATTCTTGGTACCTCTGTTTGTGAGAGGTGTGTTAACTGAAGTTAATTTCTAATTTAAACCAGGTTCACACTACACTTTGGCATTTTTATAAGAATTTATAAAGAAATTATAAAGCACCACACACTCAAAAGAAAAAAAAAATTCACTCTTATGAAGTTATCTTCTAGTTTGTAATTTAGATATATTTTCATTAAATTCCACTATTATGTTTTCAAGGAAAAGAATATTTTAACAATGTTTTACAGTGAGGTCATATTAGTATTGTTTTTCTATAGCACTTATAAGAGCCAAGCAATCCATCTTGAGGACAGAGTTTATAAAGTGTGTTTTTTAACTGTTAAAGTATTTGTAACTTTATAGTTTTTCAAGTTCATGTGTTCCAACTTCATGTAGAAACCAGAGGGGTTGTGGAGTCTTCTCTGGAGACATTTAAAACCTGCCTGGATGTGTTCCTATGTGACCTGCTCTAGGTGGTCCTCCTCTGGCAAGGGGGTTGGACTAGATGATCTTTCGAGGTCCCTTCCAACCCTTAGCATTCTGTGATTCTGTGAATTTAGTAATGTTTTATTTCATTTTAATACTGACCTGATTTGTCAGTCTTCTAAACACTCCCATCACAGCAATTCCGTAATGTATATACAGAGAATGATATATTCAGTTTCAACAGTTCCCAAAAGAGACTGTAGATATCCTTCAAAACAGAAAGAGTTGAGCATTTTCCTGACCAAATATTACTATCATAGATGTCAACACCATGAATCTAAGCTATGCCAAACTATATGAAGTAAGACTTCAGGAGGAGAGCCCTTTGAGATGAATTCATGTCTGAGCTACATTAGAGATAGCAGAAAAACATGTCAAAAAAGAAAAAATAGAGCACTTAAAAAAACCATCCCAAGTAAACTTTTCTTTTTGAGAAAGGCTTAGCATACTTTTCAGTGACTGCCATTGTTTCTTAGGCCTAGTATCTCATAGACTATGAAAAAGCAAGTAAATGCTTCTCATGCATAAAGATAATATCCTTCATAAGCACAAAGAAAAATAATGTATTAAAAAAAGAAATTGTCAAACCCTCAATTTTCTGCTCTATAAACTTACTTTAAAAAAAACAACAGAAGAAAAACCTGTATATCTTACCATTCAATTTTTTTTTAAACCATTATATTTTAACTAATTGCTTTTAAATGGAAAAGAATATTAATTTAGAGAGTTTATTGTGGAATTTCTCCATCTTATCTATCTATATATGTGAGTCAAATCATACATAACAAAGGTAAACTATTTAATCCCTTTGGAAATTAAAAGCTGGATTTATTCTAAACACTTTATCATCTGCTGTACTTCTGTTTATTGTAAATCACATATTTTTGCCTGGATGTTAAAAAAATATTGAACTTCTTCAAAAAAAGAACTAAAAAGTTACCTGAGGGAGACAAAAAAAAATCTGGTCAAACATCCCTCAGTTAAGATCTCTGAAATCAGCTTAGATCTCTGAAATATGCTTTGGAATCAAATATGCTTTAAAATGAAAATGTATATGATGTACTTCTTCTAATAAAGCATTTACAAAAATTGTGTGGGAAATTGACACATTTTGTTCTGAAATGATTGATGCTTTTTATTTTGAAAAAAACAGAAGGGAGAAGTTTTCTGTGAACATTAGGAATGAGAAAAGAAGGGGCAGTTACTACTTAGGTAACATGTTTTTCTTTTGTTTGTGCCAAAAGAATAAACTCCGCCTCACAAAGTAACCAAGTATTAAAACAGGTACTTTATTTTAAATATAAGCACACTCATTACATATTAAATGAAGCAAAAAAAAAAATCCTTGGATAAATGACAGTAAAAATCTTTATGAGGGGTCCCTGTGTTGCTAGGCAGTAAGAGTACATTTATGTTCCATCTTCTGCTTACTTTTTTCTTTTCTCACTTTCCCTAAAAGAAACATTGCTGGACTCACTATATACACTTCAGTTATTCCTTATTAAGTTTTAAATTAAAGGCTTGTAAAGCAGTGAAGTACTGAAATCTTTCCTTTAAACTTTAAGCTATTGCAGTTTATGGACCCCCCCCCCCCCACTGTGAGGTCCATAATGTTGACTGTCAGTTTTCTCCCATGTTCACTGAACAAACAATAGGAGTGGAAGACTTTGTTGTGGATTTCAGTGCAAGCTTTAAAATCTTCCTTGGTCAAAATACTTCAACAGTAGCTTTTGAGTACTCAAAGCAAAACACAGTCGTGTTCCCCTGGAAGACGAGCCCTATTACCCTGGGTACAAGCCCCGGGGAAAGGAAGCTTTCCTTGCAGGGCTGGGGAGCTGCCCCCCGCCGCCTTCCTCCCTCGATGGGGACCATCCTCGCCCAGCTCTGCCCTCCCCAAACTCACCTGTCTTGGGTGGGTTCCTCTTTACTTTCATCCAGTCGAAGGTCTGCGTGGCGCTGGCGTTGGGGCACGGCTCGGAGGGGCACGAAGGGTCTTTGTCCTCGTGTAAAGAAGACGAGAGGTTGTTGTAAACGCCGGGCAAGTAGCTGGGCTGCTCCTGCCCGTAAAGGTGTTGTTGCTGGTACTGCCCAGCCCCGCAGTAGCTCTCTGCTAAGGAGCCGAGGTTGGATCCCGCGTTGCCGGAGTACCCGGCAGCCTGGAAGTAAACCCCGTCCGCATCTTGCTGACCGAGGTAGAGCTGATGGTGCCCGTAGCTGGGGCCGCAGGTTTGGGCCGGGTACCCGGCTGCCGGGGCAGCGGGAGCGAAGGGGCCGGGGCGGCCGGAGGAAGGAGGGGGGTAGCCGGGGCTCTGCTGGGGGAGATGGGCGGTCGGGGCCGCGCTCCCCCCCACGCCAAAGCGGCCGTCTCCGGGAAAAGTGTCACTGCCGGGGCTACCTGAGCAGGAGGGGAAGGAAGGGGAGCTTTGCTCTAAATGGTGGTAGGCGCCCGTCCCACGGTTACAAATTGCATACTCTAAGAAGGAGTTCATCCTAGTATTGTCCATCTGCCACTGATGGAGGAGGGTCAGCCTGTTTTGGGGGGGATTCCGCCTGCCCTACAACCTTTAGATAGTATGTCAAAGCTGTAAAACTTCCTTCCATGCATCGCTGGCCCTCGAACCCCGCAGTCTTCGGCGGGGCCGGGGTGGGGGCAGGGGGAGGTAGCCACGTGGTCCAGCCCCAGCCCAATGAGCGAGAGGCTCCTGAAGTTTGTCACATCTCTGAGCTCATCCATCAAGGGTCTGACATTTGCATGACAAAGGGGTTTCAATCAAACCCTGCCCATCAATCTGATAACAACACGAATACGTCAAAATCTTTCCTCAAAGACTTTAAAAGAGAGGAGGGAGGTGGGGTGCGGGGAGGTGGAGGGGCTGGGGGAAGAATTAGAATTATCCACGACTGTTTTAAGTGCTAAAAAGGCCTCCAAGTTATGCGCTTAGCCCGTTTCAGCACAACTTCCCCTTGCCTCAACTTAAAAAGAAGGTTTTCCCCACCCCTGGCTCCATGTGAGAAAAAGAAAGGCAGGGGAAAAAGAGGTGGGGAGGTCTGACTGCTCTGTCCCCCCAAGCACAAAAGGATGCGCTTTTCCCTATTTTGAAACTTTTCCCTATTTTGAAACTTTTCCCTAGAAAGTGGCTTGTTCCTGTTTGGCGTTTTCTGAGCTGAGGAGTCTGATAAAAGCTCCTAAGAAAAATACGCACCATGTGGGTTGATTTTGCCACACCGGCTTTGTGTCTAGGGCCAGTGTGGGTAAAAGCAACGTAATTAAATCAATATTCTAATGAGGCGGTGAAATAAAGTTAGGAAGACAGAATGTCTTTTGTTGGAGAAATATCATGGCCAGCTTCGCAATTAGAGGAACGGAACTAAAACCGATCCGTGTGCCTATCCACTCATCCTCCTACCCATCCACTCATCCTCCTACCCATCCACTCATCCTCCTACCCATCCACTCATCTTCCTACCCATCCACTCATCCTCCTACCCATCCACTCATCTTCCTACCCATCCATTCACCCCTGCACCGCCACATTTACTCCTGAAAGCCGGAGTAGTTTGAAGGGCTTTAACCGATTCTGAAGCACTAAGCTCTGCTTTTCCTTAGCAAACTCGTTTTGATCTTTCCCCGAATCTGTTGTCAAGCTGGAGCTTTCCCCCATCTGAGTCCAGATGATGAGTAGGTGGAAAGCCCCCGACTCCAGGCCGGCCACTCCACTGCTCAGAGAATGGAAACATAGGTAGGCAACATTTATTTACTTGTTAGCAGAAGGGAGACAAGAGCACCCAACAATATGACGCCCACAGTCATTTGTTACTTGTCAGGATATTTACTGGTTATTCAGCCTCTAAGAAGAACCAGGAGGGCTCTTCTTTTTTTTTTTTCCTTCTTTTTTTTTTTTTTTTTTCCCTTTCCCCAGGCCAAAAGTTCACTTTGAAAGGCAAAAACACATCCTTTAGTTGGTTGCTTTGGCTGATGCAACACGTTGGGGTAGCATTTGTTAAGCAACTACAACACAAGCAGCCATGGCATCAACCTTCCTCCCTCCTTTAAATGCCACCCCTCCCCTCCTCCGAAAAAACCCTGAGTTTTAGCCAATTACGATTCTCGTCCATCAATAAAAAGAATAAGGAGAAAACTATTTCCAGAGCCGCCTGACGATTTATTCATTTATTCTGCCGACTTTGCTGGTGCTGAGATATTCAAAAAGAAAATATTTTAGCTTGCAAATGTTCCCTGAAACTCTCTACCTCCTTTTCATTTTTGCAGAAAACAACCGAAAGTGATTATAAAGATTCGAAGCAACTCTCGTGTCATTCCCCTTGCAAGAGAAATCGGTTTCTAATTTGATTCCAGGAGTGCTTTTTATATCACGCCGCAGTCGCGTTTAAATGAATGTATTGCATTTAAACGATGCTTACAATAGATGATTTATGGTCGCAAAATGAAAAAAAAAAAAAAAAAGAAAAGGATAGATGTTTAGTTCATCCTTGAATCAACTGTTTCGAATTGTCTGATAATTTTCCAGCGTGATCTCACTCCACTGGTACATTAAGAGGATGCTTTATGTCATTAAAATAGAGCTGTCTTCTAGAGCGGAGGTGCGGAGGGAAAAGTTGTGTTCCACAACTCCTCTCAACGAAAGCTAAACCAAAGTTTAGACCCGAGGCGTCTCTGGGGTGAATTTGCGGTTTCTTTGGTAGGTGGATAAATCGATGAGACAGAATCACGATTTTAGCCAGGAAATGCAGCAAATATTCCCATGATATGGGGTCCTTGGGCTCCTGGGAACCACTCCAGCCCCGGACTGGGGGGGGGGGGGGGGGGGGGGAGGGAAGGAACTGATATTTTGTTTTTATCACATTTGAAGCTCTTTTCTTAGCAGTGCTCTTACTTGACTGAGGCAATTTGTCATTTCCTAGAATTTGAGAGCCACAGTGGACTTTCTCTACTGTTACTCTCTCCCATGCCTGATAGCCCTGTGCTTGGATTCTTTGGGGAATAACTGCTAATAAATAATGATAAAAGAAGTAGTAGACTGCCCCTCTCATTTCTGTTTCCCTAACCGCTGACCTCTGCTTTCTTAGATAAGAAAGTTCTGATAGGCGCATAAAAGAGCTCCACTGTTGAATATTTCATATGAGTGTCTTGTTGAAAGATTGATTTTTGCAGAACTCTGACTTTATTTGTTGTCACGATGAACATGCACACTGTTTTGGAAATGTAAAGAGGAATATTTGCTCTTTTGTCTGTACTAGAGAGCTCTGACCACAGAATGTCATGAACCACCTTTTCTACAAGAATCTGAAACTTGCAAACTAAGAAATTTGCAGGTTGAAATTGCTATTCAGTTCAATCCTCTTGAGAACGAGAGAGAATACATAAGATTTGCATAAAATCTCATAGTCTTAGACCACCACTTGGCAAATCGCACATACAAAAGCAGTAAGATACCATAAGCTGACACAATATATTATGGAAAATACACTAAAATAAGACTTTTGTATTGGCTTATGTACACCAGTATTTGTGTATCTTGAGATTTTTGTAAACGTGCATTACAGTTGTGTTTTAGCATAATATTATGCTTTCATTACAGTATAGTGGTTTTGCATAATTGTCTGACACCAGCTATCACAAGGGACTAAAATGGGAGAAATTCTATTATTTCATTTTATGAACACTAGATTTTTACTATAGTCTAATAAATGCATTAGGCCTGCAACCTTCTCTGTTCGGTTTTGGTTTAAAGTAATCCTGAAACCATAGTGCATTTTAGTTATTGATTTAGTGATGACCTCAGCTTTTGGGCACTGTTTTGGTTACTGACAGCATCTGAAAACATTAGTAAGAGGAACTGCTCTCAACAGTAATCTCTTTATTTTCTTCTTTAGCCAGTATGATGAGATTTTGTTTGCATCCTCTATAGTGAGTTTGCGAAATGTATTTGACTTGCTTCACACCCAGTGGATCAGTTGTATTTAATTATTCAAAGCATCGGTCATGGGGCTGTGTTTGTACATGTTAGTAGCACAAGTGCTGTCCCATGAAATTCAATCTTAGAAGGTTCCCTCAGAAGGGAGCGTTACCACAAGGAAAATATCCAAAACATTTTGTTCCTGCGGTGTGACTTTCTGACATAGTTCAGCAATGTCATTTTTGAACTGGGATTGCTCATTATTGTGTTAGTGTCCCTCTGTCACTGTCCAATGACCCAGAAATGTTTGTTCTAGATTTTTCAATATTCTGCTGAAGGCTTTATAACCTAGATTTCTCGTTTTTGTCCTGGCCCTTTGGCATGAGTGGAAGCGGTCTCCTGAGCTGCCAAAAGAAAGGCGAAGCCAGGACAAGCACACTGTAGCAGTGAGTTTGGCTATATTGGGGTGTAAACTAAGTCGTTCTGGGGTACTTGAAGCTCTGCTGTTACTGAAAGAGAGGCCCTATATATATTCCCAACTTGGAGCTCTAATTAAACATACAATCATTGGGGCTTGCTAATTTTCCAAGTATGTTTTCAAGAGCATAATGTGCACTTCAGACGACTGTCTTCCACTGACACTCACCATCATTGTACTCAACACAAAAAAAGTAAGAAGGGGGAGGACTGGAGAGCTGGGGCAGGATGTTGCATAGACCATGCGGGACCACAGGCAAAGCAACTACACAGGTCATCTTCCAGAGAAGTTTGTAGCTTGCGATACTACCAATCTGGGGGAGAGCAGGGTGTGTTTTCTAAAACAGACTGCATGATTGTGAATACCATAAATGATCTTTCTTTTCTAAGGAAAAAAAAAAAAAAGCTTTTTGTTTTTCTCTCGGTTTTGGCCCTGCTGAATGCCACTCCTGGGTGTTGCCAGTCCAGCAAAGCTCTTTCCACACATGCCGCGGGATCAGCTAAGCCTGTGCAGCAATGCTGCCTTTAACAGGGTGTGTACAGGAAGTAGTACACCATGTCATCTCGCTTTGGAAAAAGTTATTTACTTGTTTGTCCTCTGTTAGTCCTCAGCTGTTAACTATAGATTTTATTTTTTTTTTTTTCCTAATAGCTGTGTGGAACCTGGGGGGCAGTACCCGCTGGGATCTGTCTGCTGACTTAGATCAAATTTTAGTTCAAAATATATTTACTGTCACTTCTTTTATATGGAGCTTGTAAATCTTTTCATGTAGAAACTGCGTGGAACTAAAGGTCTAAACTTTCCCTTTGATGTCAGTAAGAACTTCCCTGCTTAGTTGGATTGGACTATGATGTTATGCATCCACTGGAAAAAAACCAGCTTGATAATGGGGTTTTAGAAACTGTATAGGATTTTTAAAATTAAACTTTAAGTGAGCATATTGATAAGCTGGTATAATGATCTCTGCTATAGGCTTGGGTAAACATACATAAATATATATAAATGATGAAATCAAAAAGTATAAGTCACCTAGACATTTCCTTTTGTGTGCAACAGGTTTTGGAAATCAGCTATATATGGTATTCAAATCCTAAGGGAGGTAGTGATGCCATATGGTTTCACTTTGTATCCAAAACACTGGAACCCTTGCTGAGGAAATAGTATTAAGGACATTTTATTCTTGTCTTATTGCAGTATTTCTTCTGTGTGGGAAATACTTTTTGAGCAGCCTTTAAATGTAAGCATGTTGTGCTTTCTGGAATAGAAACAGATATGTTGATCTCTTCTTTATATAAGACACCCCTGGGGAGGAAAAAAATACCTCATCCTTTTGGGAATGGTAACTTTTCAGTATCATAATAATGCCTCTCTCCTGTCTCTCAAAGTTGAAATTTTAAAGATAATCTCTGAGAAGTGTTCAGGGAGACTATTTGTTCTTTACTGATAAGCATATATTATAATTGCCTCACCTGGTCAGGTCCTTTTGCCTTGACATTTTAGATTAGTCCTCCTTTTTCCTTCCTTACTGTAATTGCTGGATAGTATCAAGAATGCAATCTGATATAAATTTGCTAGTTTCAAAGACACAACTCTGTTGTGCAATGCCACGTGGGTTAATTTAATTCCTAAACTAGTGTAGGCTCACTGTAAAAATATATTAACTGAAGATCTTCCAAAATACTGAATTTATGCTAATATATACATATTGATTAACACTTAAATGAAGGAGATGATAATTTTGTACATTAGGGCTCTCATATTTATGCTGCATCATATGCTGTGTGGTTTATGCTTTCTCTAACAACTCTATATTTTTTCTGTTATACATTTTTTTCTGCATTCCCAAACAGCTGAATATGTTCTTTCTTACTAAGAGTCAGTATTTCAGATATCAGCTTTTCACAGGGCAACAGGAAAGGGGAAAAGAGAGAAAAATAAAAACAGTGATAACTTCCACTTGTATAGCATCTTTCCTCTCAGCCTCCAAAGCCAAACATCATTAGTGAGCTAGGACTCGTGGTTTTATTTTTGACTTGCATCCAGGCTACCTTTTCTTGCGATCCTGCTCAAGGTAATTAGTGAAAGGAGAATGGATGGGTGGCCAGGAAGAAGCTAACTTGGCTGTTAGCAGAAGCACTCCTGAGTATTTAGTAATTCACAAGAACATTTTGATATCTTTTGCTGGATAGCATGATGCTTTCCAGTCCTGAGTCTGCCTTTGTACCAAAATAAATCAGAATCTGTTCCATCACAGCAATTATGGTTTTATCCCTCATGACAGTTTCAGATCAGTGTACCTGACCCTGTGCTTTCAAAACGGTTATATTAATTTTTGTACAGATATACCAGAGCACAGCACCTTGACGGAATTGATGCTGGCAGATGTTCCAAGATAATGATGGTGTTTGAATACAGCACTGACATCTTCACCTCGTCCCCTCCATCTTCAGAGGTGATAGGAAGAAACACAGCTTGTGCTGCTCAAACCTTTCCTCTGATGGGATTCTAGCCAATGATATTGTCATTATCGCTACAGTTGCTATTGATCCAGTTTGTCATATTTCCACCCTGCTTTGATTTTACCCAGCCAAATGAGACACAGAAGATATCCCCATGCAAAACTGAACAAGCTTATATGCCAGTCTTCATGTGCCTTACAAATGGCTTGCTTGTGGTGGTTCTTCAAGTACAGGCCATGTTCCCAGCCTTTAAATTACATACTTCTTTTGTTTCATATAACATAAGCTTGCACAGTCAAAACGATGTTCTCTTTGCCTGATGGCTTTTTGTATTCACAAAAGACTAGAGCCTTAGTTTCTCATTTAGAGTGTTGATCGTGCAACTGTTGTGATGACAGCACTAACAGTGTTTAAAGTTGACATTATTTATGTATTTAGAAAAGAAACCAAACCAAAAATAATAGGCATGTAATTTTTCAGTCCTTTCCAGCCTGATTACAATACTTTTTCTTCTGCTTGCAATCAAAGAGCAGCCTCAGGCTCTGCTACACCCTCTTACCCAGGAGAGAGGACATACAACTAATGTAACAAGTATACTAGGAGACCTGAATAATCTCTAATCACAGAACTGCTTCAGACAACTGTTTAAGAATAGCATTGTTCACATAAATAGTGTCAGTGTAGCTTATTATAAGTTTATGTACTCTCTTCAGAGATGCTGATCTTACCTTACAGCTATCACAGTGCAGAATCTTATCTTGCTTATATTTTTAATTCTCTCCTCTCTTCACCTCTTATGCTAAGTCTGTAGACTCTATACAGTGAGAAAAATTTTTGTGTGGCTTATGTGTACCACTCCTGCCATCAGGATACCCTGATCCACTAGCTGGGGGCTTGTTGACAAAATATAAGTTTTGGTTCACATTGCTTTGAGTAAAATCTGATACAAACATACTCTATATCTGTCTTAGCATGTGGGAAGTTTAGTGATGGATTTTCTGAGGATCTGTTACTAAATTTCTGATTCTCCTTTATTTGAAGGGAATAAATACACCAGACTTTTTTTTTTCTTCAGCCTATCACAGTATTAAAATTCTCTGAATACACTGAGACTTTAACAACAGAGTTCTCAGTGTATTTTGGTGTGGTTCATGCTGTGGTTGAATACAAATACAGAGAATCCAAAGGAGAAATGGGATGCTCTGCAGTTCTGGAATATGAACATCTATTTCTGCTGTTACATAGGAAAGCAAAATAAAGCAATGCAATGCGAACTGGAAGAAAAGTGCGACAGTCATCCTTGGGTTAAAGAAAGGGGGAAAAAAATATGTGTGAAATCATTTTGCTATCCCAAAAATGACAGGGATGAACATTATGAGCAGGGTCTTATATTTCCCCAGTAACTAAATATTGCTTTGGCTTTATTGCTCAGTTGGCTTACAGAGAATGGATTTGTGGTTAGAGCAAGGAGCTTTAAAATTGCAACTAGATTACTTTTTTCTCTTTTGGCCAAAGAAATTTTGATTAAAAAAATGGCTTGAAGCTTAATTCCATTTTTTAGACGAGTTCTTTTTTTCCGTCAGAATTTTACAGATATTTTTCACCAAAAAAAGTAGAAATGAAAATAAATAATACACTACTGTTAGTTTTGTTCCTCTTTAGTCCCATATTTTTAAATGGAGCTTGGAGTTAGAACTAATTAATGAGAAGACACACAAATAAAATGAGTTCAGAAGTTCAGAAATCCTGCTGTTGCCTCAAGCAAAGATATCGGAACACAACGAGTTAAATATGGACTTTTTTTACTGGGAAAAGTTAGGGCTTGCATTCAGACCTTACCCTTCACCCTTCTCTCTTTCAAGTCACCTTGTTTAAGATAAATCGATTGACCAAGATGGAGTTTTCCTGAGTGATTTGCGGTTTGAAATAGCCAAGTAGTTTCAGACTCTCTCTTTTCATTTCCTTAAAGAAGTTTGAGCTTTAAAGTGAATCCTTCTGCTTCAGAGCAGAGGAAGAATAAACCCTTCTGATTTCAGAGCCAGGGATATGGTCAGAATAAATCATCAGTAGCTGTTGCACTGTAGTTGTAGCTCCTATTACAGGAACCTAGTCCTGTTTGGCCAAAATGAAAATAAGAGGGAGGGGGGAAAAAAAGGAGAGGTAGAGTAATCACTACGCAAACCTTGGTATGCAAACTACAAAAACAAAGAAGTCATGAAGTTTGAAAACAGCTGACAGGTTGTACTTGCCCCTTCTCTAAATGTTTGCCATCCCTGGGCAATAGATGTTCTTTTGGAGATCTGCACGCTGTTGGCAATTTCCTGAACAAATGTGAGAACAATTGGAAGCTTTGAAAGAAATTTTGAAAATCAGTCATCACTGTGTATTTTACCTCTTTGGTGAGACAATGTAAAATCTGATTTTTAATTTTTTTTTTTTTTTTTTTTTCAAGTTGTACTATGTCACTCTAGTTTGGAATAATTGGAACTGAAAGCAACCAGGAGCATTTCTGTGGGCTAGGAATATATTGCTGCTTGAAAATGTGAATACAAATTCACATCTTCATCGCAGATCCTTGTTCCTATGCCAGCACAACATTTAAGGTCACAATAGAAAAGAGTATTTTATGTATTTCAGAACACAGTTGGAATAATTTTCTTCTGTCACAACCAGTACAACCGTAACTTAAACTGACAGTGCTAAGTACTGTGGTAAATCTGAAAACAATTTCTTTATTCCTTGATAAATTAAACTGACCTAAAAGAAGAATTGTGTTCCAAACGTGTCGTAACTATTACTATAAATTTGTCCAGAATCCAAAAGTGCTTAAGCACTAGGCCAAATACTGGTTTTGTCCATCTCTGATGAAAAAAGTGTTGATTGAAAAATAATTTGCAGTGGAGAGGGATGCTGAAGTTGCACTGGGGTGGGAGTGCTCCTTGCATGGCTTTGCTTTCTGTTAGACAGTTCAGGCTGGCTGGCTGGCACTGAGTTGACTCCTACAGTAGATTGAAATTTCCCTGCCCAGTGCCCTGCAGACCAACCGGTCAGACACACGAGTGTCTCTGGTGTAACACAAAAGGAAAGGGTGACAAGGAGAGTGGCAGAGCAGTGTGCTGCAGCATCCTACTACTGTATGAATTAAGGCTTGCTTAGAAAAGCCAGGACAGGGCATGATGAGCAAAAAGCCATCTTTGAGCAGTGAGAACCCCAGGTGATGTACTTGAGCAATGAGCCCAGCATCCCCAGTCACAGACTAATGTGAGCTGTTCCTGCAGGGAAAGAATCAAATAGGAAAACAACACTGCTCAAAGTATGCTTTTGTCATCCAGAAACACTTAAGCTGCATGAATAAAATTGCATTTGGTGTGCTAAGGATATGAATAACTCCACATACTGAAAAGCAAGTGCATAAGCTCAGATGATTACCACTGTCAAGACAGCAGGCTCCCTGAACTATTTACAATGGAGTTTTATAGAACAAGAGAGGGAGAAATGTACATAACAAGAAAGTGGGTCAGATGCTCAGTGAAAAAGAACATGAAGAACAGGAGTCGTAGAGCCCACAAGCTTCATCCCAACAGCTCTGAATCTGGGGACAGAATCTGTGTAAGCACAAATGTCACTATTTTTACCCTCAACAAAATCTGACAGACCTCCCGTATTGCTTTAAAGACCGCTTGGCTCATCCACCAGCTTTGTTAGGTACTGTGCCATAAATGCTGTGGACGATGCCTCAGATTCCTTAAGCTTGATTCCTGTCGGTGCAAAAGTGCTTTCTCCTGTTAAGCAGAACAGGTCTCTGACCTGGGGAAAATCCTTAATCCAGATGGTGACAATGCCTTTCAACTGCCTGGGTCAGGCTTAAAATAGTATTTCTGTGAAGAGAGCTTGATGGATGAAAACAAGACTACTCCTCACTTCATTGTGCCTGGTGAGCTTTCACTTTTTTTGTTTAAAACACAGAAACAGCCTCTTAGCCTAGGGCTACCTGTCTCTCCTACATGGAGCATTGTAAAGACTTGGCTCATTGCTGTAAAAATAAATAGGGTGCATGTATTTTGTGCTTCAGGTGATGTTATTTTGTATGCAGACCTAAAGCACTCAGGAGATTCAGGGCTATTCCATAGCCCAGTGAGGGGAAAGAGCTGGGCAAGACAAAGGGAAAACAGAAATGGCCATGTAGAAAATACAGGTGAAGGACTGTCCATCCATCTGCCACACCACAGACACCCCAGATGGTTGTGATTTAAGGTATCTTCTCTGTTTACTTCCTACTGTGCTTGTTTAGCCTTTTCTCCCCGGGTGGAGTTGAGCCTGCTTCTCCCAAACATTCAAAGGATGATTAATGGTTGTAGGAGACTAGTTTGTTTCTTTATCATGCCACAGGCTCCCTATGCAAGCCAGGGCTTAGTCTCTTCATCCTGCCGTTCTCCACCTGTAAACTATGCAGACTGCATCTGACAGGGGTCCTGTGGTAACAGACACGTGACGAGTGATCCACTCAGTGTGGTTGAGTTGTTGCCGAGTCATGAGCTGCCTGCAGGTTCCTCACTACAGCAGAACTCCTGCGGGCTGCGGTGTAAGCCCATTGGCAGTACCAGCTGAGGTTTCAGGCTGAGGTCTGGCCAAAAGCAGCTGGTTTACCACCTCCTCTGCTATAAGGATGCTTAAATTGGCAGTGGCTTCTCTCAGCCCTGAGCTATACATCTTCATCTTACCACATGACAATTATGTAGAGACTTTAAGTGACAGCTCAGTATTTCCTATGTACCCACATTTTCACTTTGTAATTGAAGAAAACTTATGATCCTATTAGCAAGTTGTTTGTTTGCATTTTTTGTCTAGAAGTTATGGCCTTTTGATGGATGTGTTATGTACATGCTGACTGATTAAATATGACAGTAAATGAAAATATATTCAGTAATACATAGTTGGGATGCCAGCCAAAGTATTAATGAACAAACCCAAAGAGTGACAGAGGACATAAGGGATGTAAGGGTTATGCTGTACCCTGCAGCTTGGTCTGTAGTTTGAAGAGTGTTAAGTTTAAAGTCAGCCTCTCCAAATTTTAGTACAGTCAGATCTACCAGTTTGTTTGGGTTATTTTTCACCCTAACAAATGACAGTATGGAACCCAAGGCATGAAATAAGAGTGAGCCCCCAGCATGCAGTGCAGAGGTGAGGCTCCCCTGCTTGCCTCCAACCTCTGCTGTGGGGCAGCCAGTCCCACCGCTTCCAATTTCCCACAAGCTTTTTGTGGTATGAAAGGAGTAGTTGTGCTGAACTGTCTTACAATAAAAAGCAACTTGTTCAATTAAATCCTCCGTCTTCCTGGATCAAAGTCATTGTGGAATTGTTGAAGTCTGTTTACTAACCTTGAGTTAATACAAAGTGTACAAATCCAGCAAAACCTATTCTACCATGGAGACTAAAAGGGAAGCATTAACGCTTTCACTGACAGACTTTAAGTGATTTTAATCTGTTTTTCTTTTATACAAGTACAGTGAAATACAAACATGGGAAAATTGGGATGTCAAGCTGTAGTCTAAGATGAAGATAAGGAAATTTTTACTGGCTTGTGTAATCTTACCACCTGCATCCTCCCCCCCGCCCCCCCCCCCCCCCCCCCCCCACCCACCCCGCCCACCGCCGACGCGTGAGCACTAGTGTAGGATATTTTTTTGTTTCTCTATTTCTTTTGTTGTGATGCT
>WUAM01000065.1:6048978-6146545 GCA_024336885.1 Actenoides hombroni | reverse complement strand
AAGATAAGCGCACTTTTTCGGCGTGTGTGTGTTTCCCCCCCCTCGCCCCCCCCCCCCCCCCCCCCCCCCAATAAGCAGCAGTCTGCAGAAGGCTTTAAAACCTTTGTAAGTAGTTTAAATCTTCCCATGGTGCTGTTTTACACCTAGTTCTTCAGGTTCCAATTTTACAAACCTGTTAAACATGCACTGTCCTTTGAGAATGATTCCAAACTTCTCTGCAAGGGATTTATATGCAGGAATAGCACCCTATTCCATTGAAAAGCAGTCACTACTTCATACTCTTGGCATTTCAATGTTACAGGCTGGAATAGGCAGAGCTTCTGGGTTAAAAAGAATTCATTTAAGGGAATGGAGAAAAAACCCTATAGTCCTGAAGTTAAAATAGCAAATATGGACACTTTCCATCCTGTTTATATGAGATATAACACCTTCACTGGCAGTGACCTGGATTTTGTTTTGATAGACAGATATGCAAGTATTTTGAGATGTACTCCTCTGGTCAGCTCCCAACCATTGCACCCTCCCACTGCCCAGAGAGCCATTGGTTTTCACAACTCTTCCCCTCTCCCATCTCTGTGCAGTCTAATTACCTCAGACCATCACCAGTGAGGAACAAAGCTCAGTCAAGGCTCAAACGTAGCGGAAAGAGGAGAAAAGTCATAAAGGGAAAGTTAATGGCCCAGTAATCCCTATTGGGAGCACTACTGAAATGGGCTCTGTTATTTCTGCCATATCAATCACATCTTGCTCACGGAATCTTTGATGTTTTCCTCCCTGCTGCTCTTACGGGGGAAAGATCCAGGTGAAGAATCCCCTCAAAGCACAGCTGCCTGGCAGGGGGCTTGTTAACTGGGGACAACCTGTGATATTTATCCTAGTGTCACCTCATAGTTCTAATCTCTGCTTGTTCAGCAAAGTAGCTCCATCAACATCAATGTCTTTGGTAGCAGTCATTCATTTAAAATTAATCAACACTTGAGTGCTGACAATTTGTTTTGGGTACAGCATGCTGGTCAAAATGCTGTTACAGAACAAAAAGTTACTGAAAGGAGTTATAGAATAATATTTAAAAATACAGAGTTACATCTTATGTACTTTCTAGGGGTTTAGTTTTGTGTTTAGTTTTCATTTGAAGTAGCTTCTAGACCAGTTGCAAAGATCACTTTATTTAAACTTACTGGGCCTATTTACATGTAAATGGGCTAACCTAGGTCTGTGGATGCTAATGTATTTAGAATGTAGTTCTTTAATATAAACATGTGGGTTTGTTAATGATATGCACATTTTAAATCAAGTAAAAAAATAAAATCTGCAGAAGACCTAATATTCCCAGGTAATGCAAATGTTGTGTAATCCAAGCCGTAAACTTTGCATCAGATATTAAGTCTTTGTGTTTGTTGGTGTGCTGTGAGAGAATGCCTAAAATTTTGAAAATAGTGATATATCTCTAATATACCAAGTTAGTTGTGGTTATTTTGAGTACTGCAATTAGATACAGTAGTAAGGAATTGTTTTCTGTTGTATTTCCCTTGATACATGAGCATACTGAAACAGTCAAGCCATAAATATGTGTTCTGCGTCAAATTCTATGAACTTGGGGAAAAGTAAGATCCTTTCTTGATTAGGTCTTCCTGGTTTATTTCTGTGCATTTGCATTAGTTATAGTATTCTGGTTTAGATGTTTCCATGCTCATAGAACTGGATGAGACCTGTATTACCGGTTGGTTTTTTTTTCAGTTCCGCTCTAAAGCCTTAATATTTGCAGAGCTATCTCTCCAGGGCATTACTCTGAAGTGCATAGCTGAGGACAGCTATTCAACATGGGACCTAGTGGGTCTGCCTTCCAGCCAGGCTTACTTAGAAATGCCTGATATGATTGTGAACACAAGCTCATTCCCTCTCAGCCAGCTGACAGCAGCAAAAACACTTCTATCCTGGAGAAGAAAAGGCTCACATGCAGATCTATGTCTGTGTAAAGGACATTAAGCTGTTTTTTTAGGAAACCCTTGCTCTGCCCACAGATAACTGCTCCATCTCAGCTACAGGATGAGGCTGGCATGGGAATCCAAAGGTGTTGAGTTTCCATGCCCTGCAAGGCTCCTGGCAATCTCTGCCTGGACAGCCTTAAGTGTGGGGACAGTGGGAAACCCTGGGTGTTCCCCTAAGCTGGTAAAGACCATTACAGCTTTCACTGAATTCAGGTGAACTGTGCTGTCCTATGCCAGCCTGCAGTTTTTCGGCAGTCTCACCAGAAAGTTGGCTCTCTTTATAAAGCTGTGTTCCTCCATCATGAGAAGGTCTAGCTGCTAAGTATGGACAAGAGCCTAGAGGGAGAAGTAGGGGAATCACAGATATTATCACTGAAGAGACCTGTCATGCTGGTCACTACCAGTTTATCAACATATTACCCAGCAACTCTCTGTAGTTTCCTTTTTATTGCTACCACTGCTAATGATTTGATGTTACCAAGTGAAGATGATTCATGCTTATATTATTCTTATAGAGAGAGAAATTTATAATATATTTGTGAATAGGGAACAATATTTGGAGCCTGGGTGCATAGAGGAACACGGGAAAATAACAGTAGATTGCCTGTTGCCACTGTGACTGTAGTGAGTCTTGTTTCAAAAGATCAAGAGGATGGATTTAGTAATATAAACTGTTGAAATACAATGTGTGTGAGTGGCAAGTCATCATAAAAATTAGAAAATATATTTAGCCATTATAAGGGCATTGCATTTAGTGTATTATATTTTGACTCTCAGCCAGGCACACAATGCCTTATATTCCTTGACATTTTCATTATTTGAGTCTGGTAGTGGACATAAATATTATTGCAGAAAACCAAACAAAACCCCAAAGAAACCAACTCGATTTATCTTTGAGTTTTAAGAACTAGTATTTATGTATGTATGAGGAGAATAATGACACGGTGTTTTACTGCAATTGAGTCATAATTTCTGGGAGTACAAACAGCAAGTTACTTGGCTGGTGACAGTGTTTCAGCAGTAGTGGAGGGGCCACCCCAGAAGACCACAAAAAAGGAAATCCTGAAGTATTTGAGACCATTCCAGGGACAAGGCACAGGATCAGGTATCAAAGCTTGGAGAAGATGAGCATAGCCCAGAGACTCTCTTAATAGATTTTTGTATCTGAGAGTGACCACTTTCCCTGCTCTCCCTTACTGAAGTCAACCTTACCTTTAAAGCACAGGAACAAGACTGGCACGTGTGTGCCGTCTGACCTGTCCTGTAACACCAGCAACAGCTGCAGGAGGAGAGACAGAGCACTGAGAGGCTGGGTTGGTCCCAGTGTTGTGTACTACAGCCCTTTAAGATCCAAATATTGTGGAAGTTGTTGGGAGATTATTATATTTCTCATGCTTCTTATCTTACTGTATCATCTGTGATGTGTCTGCCTACATGAGAAAAAAGAAATACATGGAATAAAATTCAGATTGCCATTAACTTCTTTAAAGTTTAATGCAGTAGGAAGTGTACCAACAAGAGCAAATTATAAAAATCACCCATCCCTGACTTTGATGGATGTTCCCCTCACAAAATCGCCACATACTGTTTTATGAACTAGATTATTTGCCTAAGTCATCAGCATATGATTGATTAGAGAAGCAAAATGAGTACATAATCACTTCTACATATCTTGCTTACTAAAAATAAGAAAGTTTTGTACAACAACTTATTAAAAGATGATTAGATTAAAATAAATTGTATAGTCGGTGCCCTGACAAATGTTTCTTCTGTATTGAAATACTCTGTAGTTAAACAGTGTTGGCCAAACAGCTAGCTGAAGACTGGCTTGATGCCTGCTGGAGCTTCCAGAACTGTGCTGTCAAAACAAGCCACCGAAATGCTGGGACAGGAATAATTTACTAGTTGAGTGACTGAGAGACAATAAGTAAATTCCGTTTTCGTGTCTACTCCATGCCAACTACTGATGACATCAGTAAAAGAATTATTCCTTTGAGAAGTAAGGAAGAGTTCTCTCTTGCTGACTTTTTAATAAATGACAGAGACAGGATTATTGGGGTGGAAAAAAATCCAAAATCATAATTTTTCAGAGCTTTGAACTGACAGCAATTTTTGTAATGTAGACTTCCTTTTTACAATATAAATTTAAAGTTTGATGAGTGCATGCATATATTTTATTAGAGTGTGTGGTAATATACAACCTAAATAAAATGTTTAATCTGAAATCTAGGGATGAAGCTGAGGCATATTTGTTCCTCTGTCCCCAAGGTTTTGACGTATGAAGTTGATTCGCAAATGTAGAACAAGTACTGAAGTGATATAATATAACTTGTCAATTTTAAGAAAAAAATGTGGTCACACTAAGCAAAAAAGATTAAGCACTGTGAAAAATGAAACTATATTGAGGAGCCATAGATTTAAAGAAAAATATGCTCCCAAGGTATCCAAAACTGATTCAACTTCATCTATAACCAGTCCTGAATAAGAAGGTAAAATTGACTCTTGAACATTATATGAATAAAAAGCATCTCTGGGCAAAGTCCTGTCTTCATCAAAGTCTTATAAACTAGCCAATTCACTTTCAAAGATCAGTCTCTCTCAAATTATGAATGACAGGAAAATGAATAAGAAAAAGCCCTTATTCATTAGCTAGGGAGAAAAGATTGCCTTACTTGTTATATTACTTAGCATGCTGATGGGCACAATGTAATGTAATAAGTGATGTGATTACTCTTCTGCTTCCTAATATGTGGGGGAATGAGTCACATACTCTGAAATTATACCCCAAGAACACAATCATCTCCAAAATGAGCTTGCCATTGGTATCTGATGCCTGGATATCCACTGTGTCAGAAAACCATCTCATTGCAGCAGATCTATCTCATTCAAAGGAGCTGCAGTCATGGAAAGGTTTGAGCCAGTACAGAAATAGGATGTGGTGTATGTAATTTTCTTCCAGTGATGACTGAGACAGCATGTAAACACTCTTGAAAGGGTGAAGTGTTAAGAACTGATTTACAGAGGGTCCCCAAATAGTATGAACACATCTTTCAAATTAAATTTAAAAACTTTCATTTTAAATAAAAGGGATCATTTAACTTTAGTAGACCTTTTTCTGCATGGCGTGGTGGGTTTTGTTAGCAATATCAAGAAATTTGTAGACTTTTCTGCTGTTACGTTACCTCTTACTTTCTATGAGCCTATTTTCATCAG
Organism: Actenoides hombroni; assembly: GCA_024336885.1. Taxonomy (NCBI): domain Eukaryota; kingdom Metazoa; phylum Chordata; class Aves; order Coraciiformes; family Alcedinidae; genus Actenoides; species Actenoides hombroni. Next base: position 6,141,344 of record WUAM01000065.1, on the reverse strand, counting down.
AATAAAAAGTACACAGTAGTACGTAGTGAGAACTTAAGCAGTTTTAATTGCATAGGCTTGTTTGTTAGCTTTCGATGCAGAATGATTTCTAAGCATGTAGTACACGTAAAGAGACTGATGGCTATTTACTTAAAATTAGCATGGCCTTAAAATTAACCATGTGCTTTTGTTGATTGATGGACTGGTTAACAACTAGGGTACTGCTTAACCACCTGGCTGGCTGCAGTCTTTACATGGGACAGAAACTGAAACAATATGTATAAGATGCTATGGTCAGGGTGTGCTAAGACCCTATTTATCAACTGAGCTATTGTTTTAAAATTATTTTTTCTTTCAATAGGAGAGAAAAATGCCCAAAGATTTTTTTGGTACTGTTCTGTAAACTGTTTATGTATTATCTATATTAAAGAATTCAGACTTGTTTCATATAAAAGACAGGCTTATTAATGTCTCAATGCTGTAGATTGACACAACACATCATTAAAGCTCAGACGTAGTCATTACTCTGTGCTACAGTGCTTGGGATTATTAATATTTCCAGCGCTATAAGGACACAGGAGATGTGCCACCGCTGCACGCATTTCGAAGCCTTGTGATGGATTAAAAAAAGGGTGCTTAGATACAAAGCCTCATAATACTGTCCTGGCCTTTTTTTAAATCAGTCTTCTTTCAACAATCAGGGAGATTTTTCTTTTGTCCCACTGAGTGTGTGCTAATTAAACCGATGGGAGGACTGAGGGCTAATTGATGGCAGGACGGGTACTATGCTAAAGGGAGTAATATTAGATTTGCTTTTGAAAACTAAAGTTCTAAGGTATGACACGTGCAGATTCAGTAGACCAGATACTGAACATAAATTCACCATCGAGGCTCCCAGTGTGTTATGAGTTATGTGTTATGAGTTCATCTTGTGGTTTCCAGCAGACCTACTGTAGAGCAGAGAGGACAGCGCACATGAAGTGATCACTTCCTAGATGCTCAAACACCACGTGGCCAGCAGATCTTCTGTCTCCTGCATGTGGTGAGAACTGTGCCACTGTATGTTCTAGACCAGAATATACAGTTCTGTCTACTGGCCCGTAGAAAATCTCTTTGGACTCAACTAGAAGGGGCAGGTGCATCTGTGCTGCACACACCACACTGTCACTCACAAGCAGCCTACAAAGCTAATGATGTTGGGTAACAAGTTCATACCACTGTACAGTGTAGGAAAATACATATGGGTATACAGTACATATACTACTGTGACTGGGGTCCACACAATGCTGGCAAGAGAAATATCCTTGTAAAGGGGAATTATAGTGACATAGCTGATGTTATTCCTCAGCTCAGAATAGATTTCAGTCTTAGGCTGATTTAGGTAAAGGAAAGTGGTTGAACTGAGATTTGTGACTGTTTTAGCAATGTCTTCTAGATTTAATTAGGTAGCCAGAAGGGTTGGTGTGCACAGAAAAGGTTCCTGCATGGGGACTGTGTGTACCTACTGCCATCTTGACTAAATAACCTTTTGGCTTTCAGTTTTGCTCAGAGACAGATGTCTTTAATATGAAGGTGCAGATTTTTATCACCAGCTAACATGAGAACACTAGTACAGTGTTTGGCTCATTGAACTCTTCTTTGGTGCTACAATGGTTTTATAATTATTATTGACTGAATTGTCCTTTTCAATACTTAATCCCCTTTGCTGACCAAGGCAGATGCTTTCTACAGATACCTCTTGAGTTTTCTGTTTTCTCTTCTTGCCTGCAGAGAAATCTTTGATTGCAGAAGTTTCATACATAAAATGAATGAGAAAGTAACCTTGCTAGAAATGGGTAGTGTGGAATGGAGATAGAACAGAGCCCTGAGACACTAGAAATGGAATTTAGTCACATGACCTTTTGCACCAGCTTCTTTTGTTGCATTTTGCAGGATTTAGAAAGTGACTGAATATATATTCTCTCTTCTGAGCTTTGCATGCTGTCTTTCCAAATAGTCCCTCTGTTAGTGATGCATTTTAACAATTAAATTAAACTTCATAATTATCATTATTTATTCCCCCTGCAGAGAGGCATGCAGGGCTATATTGCCAGGTGGATAATTCCATCTGACTGCTGTGTTGCTGTAGTTGTGAAGTCAGTGGACTTCTGTTGTTTTCTGCTAGCTGAAAACATGCACCCTTCCATAATGGTAGAATTCTTTTTTTTTTTTTATTAGGAGTTATTTTCATTACAACTTTTTAAACTGAATAGTGTGGACTTGCCATAGGGTTGTGTCATACTTTCATTGTAATGGGAAATGATCTAAAAACACTTTCCAAGAACCTCTTTGAGAGGAACGGCGCCAAATACATTTTGAGTAGTACATAATTGGACAGAGAGGAGAAATGGCTCCTTAGATCTACGAGTAGCTACTTCTCAATTCTGTGAGGTAAAAACAAGTGAGAATGAGCAAAAGCCAGGAACAGTGTTGTGGGATAAACCATATGCTGTCCCAGGTTGCCATCCAGCTACCACACTCACTCTGTGTGTGACCACCCAGCATCCTCAGAGTAGTTGTTCCCTTCTAGCAATTTATGATGTCTGGAGCTCTGAAGGTCCTTGACTTAAGGAGAACTTTCCAAGAAGTCTGTTGTGTGAACTCAGATATTCCCATGCAGCTTCTTACTATTTTACTTCTCTTTCTGTAAAATAGTAAGTTCTTGCCTAATGGACCATTTAACAAGTGTTTCAGAGAAGCCCAGCGTAGTTAGGCATCTGGCACCCGTTGACTTTCCACCTTAGTTATTATGTTGCTTAATCCTCATCATTTACATCAGCATTGCCAAAGCGATAAGCTCCCCAACTCAACGGATTATGCTGCTGTCAGTGTTTATTGACTGGTTGACAACTTCAGAACTGTTATCTATCATGATTCCAACAGCTCAGCAGGTAGTAAACATTCTCTTTAGTATAACATATTGAACAAAATTTGTATGCGAGCCTATTAGCAAAGCTTGTAAACACTTGACTAAACTATGTGGCTCAATTAGCAAAGAATAATGGAGCAATAAGTAAAGTGTGTGCAATTTTATCAACTCTTTGCAGCTCAGTGAAGTCTACAGCATTATCAGGAAAGCATAAAGAGCAATTGTCAATTTATTTCACTGAATATTTGCATATTGCCTTTGACTAAATCACAAAGGTATGTTGGAAAATCAGAAAGAATGATTAACAGCATCAGCACGAAATGCAGCACAGTCAGGTGCATATATTCATTAATTACCAAATGTGTACTACTTGGTTAATTAAGAATATAAAAGTGTAACATCTGAAGTGTGCTATTAAATTATTGAAATAGCAAGGTTGATTGCTAACATATTATAGTACACAAACAGCTCCTTCATGGAAAGTATATATACAGCACAATTTAGAATTATGTAAATATGAGCATACTTAAAATATTTCTTATAGGCATCATGTGAAATGAGTTCTGCCAGGAACTGTTATATTGGACCCAAGCTCACTTTGACCTAAGGTTCAGACAAAAATTTGAAGACTAAGATTTTGGTTCAGCCGTGTCAAAGCATGGCAGCTGTCCTTAGCATTTTGGTTTCTTCCAGTATCTTCAGTTCTTCTTACACCTGATTCATTCAACAGCCACATTTCTTGGTTTTATCTGTATGAAATGTGGAGGCAAAAATTAGCAGTATATAAAGCTCTATTCCATCTTGTGCTGATACAGAATTGTTCCTTAAGGAGCTGTGCTGCAACTCTTGCTGTCATATTAGAGGTCCAATGTTCTCAACAGACTGTGCCTGTTGGAACGAAGCTTAGATTTATCTAGCGTAACACCAAGGGCACAGAATGGGCTAAACTTGCACTGTTATGGTTGTTTTTTGGGTTCGTTTTTTTTACTTTATTGTTGCTAATGACAGCTGGGATAGCTGCAAGTTGGATTGGTGATGGGGATAAAAATGATGGGAGGCTTGAGTGGCTGATATTCAGAAACACATGCAGGTTCATCTCTTTCTTGAAAGAGGGTTGTAAATTGGAATTGAAATGCAAATTTAACTTTTACTTTCTTCATTAATGTTGCAACAAAAAGCTTCATTAGGGTCTCAAAGTCAGTGTTGTATTTATGACTGATTACAACAATGTAAAAATTACAGCAGTGTATTTATGTATTTCTGTTCTCTCTGGAAGCAGAAATGTATTGGTTGAACTCTTGACTTGATAAAAGCATCTTATTGCCAAAGCAAAGAGAAAATTGCAGCACATGAGCTAATGTGCCTTATTTATGTCCTTTAATTGACTAACTCTTTGAGGAACATTAATTGTGGAAGTATACAAACAGTGAACAGTTCTGGTCAATTCTATTGTCCTCCTGTGGAGGAAAACAAATTACATTTATAGTAAGTTACAAGCAACTGCAGTGGATTTATTAATTTATTTATTTTTTTCTTTAGATGTGCATTAAAATATAAATGTTAAACAATTATGAAAATAAATCTCAAAGAATCTTGAATGATCCTAGTTTGGCCGTTGTACAGAGACCATATTTGCTCATTTTGGTCAAGCTCAGAGAAATCAGCTGAAACACAAACTGCTTTCAGGCTCTATCTGTGGAGATCATTTGACATTTACAGGGTGTTTCATGTGGCACTGCACTTGTGATTTGCATTGGCTGGTCTTACTTTAAGGGATTAGAAGGCGTTACATTAAGAGGTAATTTGGCAGAAAAGGAAGCCCCTTGTGTTCCAGCTCATCCTTGGGTATCAGAGGGGCTGGGGGCAGCTGGGCTTCATTCTGAATGCTCTCCAACTTGGCGCTGTGAGTCAGATACCACAGATACACTCAATAGTGCACTGCTCTTTCTGCCAGGTCGTGCTACCGGCCAGCTAGGTGGAGGATGCAGTTTGTTTAATTTAGCGCTACGAATCCAGTATCACAAATGCACTAAATAACACATTGCACCTTCCATTTAGTGGCACTCTCACACACGGTGCCCAAGGATAGACATCTGTGACAGGCTACGTGAACAGTGCAGTTTATTAAAACAACAGCATTACAGGTTCTTATGGATTGTCGCTTGATAGATATACTGCCTGCAAAAGCATGCACAAGTATCAAGATTGTAAATAATATACCTCGGTTACAAAACATGTTGTTAACAACTCTATAGAGATTTCTCAGTTTTCTGAGGAAGCACTCTGGAAAGTCCGGATCTTACCCAAAGGTGTCCCTGTGTGTGGGGGAGAGATTTGCGATCATCTCTTCCCTGATTTGTTCATGATGGTATCTTCTCTAACATTCCCCCTTTCTTAAACCATTTTTATATTATTTCTTATCTCCAAGGTGGAGCTTGGCTGACTCTAGTTATACAGACTTTTATCATGATTAGTGTAAAATTCTCTCACTTCACTTTTAAAGGTATAGATAAAGAAAATCCAGGGCACAAGCTTAGTGAGGGGTGGTGGCACTTTGGAGGCAGGTAGCCTTTTGGATGGATTTGTTCTGGGATTATAATGACATTGTAATGACCGAAGTTTGCACAAAGGACATCACTTTGTCAGAAAACGACAGACTGTTGGCCCAGGGTGGCAAATATGCAGTTTATCAGTTCCTTAATACCACAAAGTTCCCATCCCTTCAGTCATTCACAGAGCTTGGCCGTGAAGTCTTCACCCCCAGTGCTGTTCACAAGTAGTGTTGTCCAGGGAACCACTGTGGAATGTATTCCTTGCATACTGGTTGCACTCCACCCTGGGAGTTTCTTGAATATTATGCCTTTCCTTCATATGTGAACAATGTTGTACCTTTGTATTGTAAGGGAGATTCCTGATCTTCTATGGGAAAGACACCTCTCTGGCTTTATACCTAATTACACTGGGAACAAGTGACTTGGATGAGAACATCAAAACCCGAACTTTTGCAATCTTTTCCTCAGTAATTCATAATCTGTTGGCAAATATGTATTGCCTCAATTATACTATCAAAGCACAGACATGTGATACGCTGAGTAGAGAAAATAAAGTATTAGTATAATTTCAGTTTAAATATCAATAAATCACAAGATAAGAATCCATAGGAGACATCGTGCATCCTTAGTTCTGCTGATTACACAACTGCTTATTAATAACAAGATGGTCTAAACACCAGGGAAGGAACTGGCAGTTTTCAGACCATTAGCTGCTAGAACCTGGGCTGAGCAGCCAAGATACTTGGCACTAACAATCCTGCGTCACCTGCAAATCAAGAACCAAGTGGAATTAGTGATACATGATGGATATTACTAACTGCCATGATTTTAGTTGCAATTATTGCTAAGAAAGAGCCACAAGTTTGTTAAATATTCCATAGTTGGCTATTTCTTCCTTTCATGGAGATTACGAGAGGAGGTAAGAGCAGGGAAGATGCCACAGGATCTTATCATTGCATTGTGTGCCCAGGTTCTTCAGGGAGGCAAGAGATCTTTGCAGTGCACTTTTGCACTCATTGGATTTCCTGTGATTGCAGCTATGGCATCAGACGTGCATTTGAATGGCCATTCAGTGCTCTACACTGTGCTGGAAAATTAGGGAATTGGCAGTAGTTGTGCAGGCAACAAAGTCCTTGTGACTTCTAAGGAATTGACTTTCAAGTAGTAGGACAGGCTGGTTTAACTTCCTCTCCCGTAGAGATCATCCACATTCATTGACATAACCTGACTCCTAGACAGAGGCCAAAGACCTTTATGCATTGTATGTCTCACTTCAGCCTTCAAGGCTTCAGTTAAATAAGATCTGGGTGGTATCTGGGACTTGTGCACTGATGCTGCCGTTGCTGGTTTCTCTTGATTTATTTTGTGCTATTCAGATGTGATTTCTGGTGTCCACAGAGCTAAGTAAAAGGTTTGCTGCTCCTAGAATCTCTTTGCTGCTTATCATTTCCCTCCTCTGCTGGGAAGAAAATGACTGAAAATACCCAAATGAATTAGGATCATGTTGGTAGGACAGAGAGCACGTGTCCATAAAGGTAGGCTGGCAAAACAACTTAAGCTGCCCTCAGCCTGGCCCAGCCGCAGCCAAACTAGCCCTTATGACTTTGGTCTTAGTTTCTTGTTTCAGCTGCCTAAGGGAGCCGACTCATTCCTAGCATGGCCTTTCATGTGGAAATAAAGTGGAGAAATTGAGAGAGTGCAATATTCAGGCTTCATTCACTCCCTCTGTACTCATAGAGAAAGCCGTTTTCAGTGGTCTCATCAATAAGGAAATTAGAAACATAACTTCTTGTACTCCAGCATGGAGTGAATTTAACTTCTAGTTGTTCATCAGTTGGACTGTCAGGTAACAAATTTTACATATTTATCCAGCACACTGTATTCCATTTTGATGGACTATATTGGTTCATATGGTATATACACATGTGTACATTTCAGTTATTTGAGCTTTAGCTCAGCAAAATTGTCTGATTATACCCAGCCAGAGCAGGGATCTGTCATGCTGCATTAGGTTACTGTATTTTTTATGATAAAGGGAACAAGACTCCTTATGGACACAATAAACTGCAAGAGAGACCTCTAGAGCACTATGTATCTTCAGGCTAGTGGGCTTTTTTCATCATGAAGCCATTAAGTATGGCATTAACTACAGCATATGAATGGGTACCACAGATTATAGCCATAGGAGGTACTGAGAATGTGCCCCCTCTTACATTGTTTGTAGAAATGCACTCGTGTTGTGATGATTTATGTTTTCATTACAGAACAATTCCCGTAATAACAGGCATTGAATATGGATGCTTAATGTTGAGTACAGGGGAAAAAAGTAGAACTACACTTTGAGTAATAAGTTTGGATTGAATGAATGGCTACTTTATAAACTTTCATTACTATGATTTGGTCTGAGGAAAATAGCAGCTAGTCAGAATTTTTCCAATGGAAAATTTAATCAACAGAAAATGATACATTAGGAGAATGAAAAGGCTATCAACACCATTCTCCTGGAACCCCACAGCTTTCCCTGGTTTTCTAGTCCTTTGACACCCTGGGTTTTCAGGGTCCTGCCCTCTGTTTCCTCAGGTTGCTGATGTGATTGTTGTGGTAGCTGTGCTGGGAGCTTTCAAAGAGCCTGCAAAAGCTCTTTAGAGTTTTTTGACCATCTTCATGTAGACTGTGATGTTCAATCATCTCCAAGCCATGAACACTAAATGAATAGCACTGTCTTTCATGGGTCTTTGCAAACCCCTAGTAAACTTGAAGGCTGTCCAAAGTCAAGCTGGTTTTATGCACATGCTAATGGTTCAGAGCATGTTTAGCTGCTTTGTTAGCCCAGTGGCACTTGGCTACACTCAGTCTATGTTTATGCTGTCTATGTATAGGACAGAAGTGTTTTTATTAGGAAATTCATCAGCACAGTGCCGTTTTCAGTAGAGTTACAAATTTGAAATTGTATTGAAACATCACCATAACTCCACAGTCATCTAGCTGTATCACTACATTTTTTTTTCTATTAATAATATATAATACTAGTCAAGATCTATTTTCTTTATGTAGTCTTTTGATCAGTAGAGGTTTGCTTTCTTGTTGAAGATACCTCGTTGTGAGGTGGGTTTTTGAGGATCACGTTTTACCCTTCTGATTCAACAACCCTCCCTCTTGCCCATCTTTCTTTCTTTCTGTCTTTCCAGAAAGGAGAAATTGCAAAGTTAAATCAGATTCTTCATTTTTCCATTTCCCGTAGTTTGAGCAAAGTGGAAAATAGAGACTGACGTTTAAGGAAAAATTTAAATTCAAACCATTGGAAGTCACTGGTATTCCCCCAGATAAAAGAGACTTTGTAATATATATGGGTAGAATATATAAGTGATGCCTATATACATGCTGGGTTTTCTGCCTTCATTCTTCTCTTTGCAATTGTACCACTTTTTATTCTGCCCATTCTTTCTCTCTATTTGTATTTCATCCCAGGCTCAGTCATTTTTGTTTCAACTTTTTTTCTGGGATTTTTTCCTTTTATCTTCTTTTTCCTTTTCTCCTTTTTCTTCTGGTTGAAAACTCTGATTTTATATGAATCTTTTTAGCCAGAATGATAAAAGGTTTTGAAGGAATCCTTCTACATCTGACCCCAATCCTAAATTTTCATAGCAATTTGCTGGTAGCTTATGTTTCATTTAAGTTGCTAAATGGCTTCTTTTCCCTTCTGTTGTACTGGCATTTTTTTTCCAATTATCCAGCAGTTTCAGTAGTTTTGTACATTAAAGATGAATGGTAACAACTTCAGCCATGCTGTATCAAGTAATTTCTTTTGCACTTCTAGTCAGGGGACTAATAGTCTACAAACTCAGAAGAAACGTGAAAGTGATATATTGGAAGTTTAGGCTTAGAGTGCTTTTGATCATAGAACTATATATCTAAGTATATGATAATACCCAAGGTCCTGCAGATACATTTTCTTTTTAAGAAACTCTTTGGACCAATATATTGCATAATCTATACCACAACTGGTTATCACATCATACTCCAAACAACAGCCGTAGAAGTACACGTATTACAGGATTCTCATGGTGTTTGTCCAGATTCTACATGATTTTTCAAATTACAGTTTACCTAAGAGCTTCTCTCATTACTTGAACTGATAGTTGGCTTCACACTATTTATAGTAGTTATGAATGGTACACAGTTGCCACTGCAGCAAAGCAACACAGTAAAATGCATTGCAAGTAAAAAGCTACAGTTTAGGTCATGTGTTTTTCCATTTTTGTCTATGTCACTGAATGTGTTGTTGTGACTGTAAGGATAAATTCAGCACTTCATTTATACTTCTGATGAGGCCTGTGCCACCCCAGGATGAGTTTATATGTGACAGGAGTGTGTCTTACCTTGAATTCTGTTTGGCTGCCTATAATATTCTGTAACACAGTCTTTGTTGTCCCTGGCAAGAAGACCTAATCAAGGAGACATGCAAATCTGGTCACTGACTACAGGAAAGCCTAGACTTTGGATATCAGTCTAAACACAAAGGGCAGCTTCTCTGCTGGTATAAGCTGAAGCTGCTCAGCTGAAGTAAAATATTTAAGACAGTCATTATGTAGTTGCTCACCTGTTGGGTACAGGACCCCCTCAATCACTGCCTTTCTTTATCTGCTTCTCTTGATTCAAACAGCGGGTGTGATCCTGTGTACTCACAGTTGGAGTTGAACTCTTTGTGCACGTACTGCATATGTATCAGTGAGTGATGCTGTATATTTGCCTTCAGCTATGGAATTTACTAACTTGCATGGGAAAAATAGTACTGTACTCTAGCTGCACCATCCTATAAAGAAGGTAGTTATTTTACTGACTCCCACTTTTCATATAAATTGCATATACAGCTTAAATAAGAAAACATTTACTATTAACACTTGAAACTTGTAACCAGGATAAATACAGAAAAATCTACAGTTTGCCCCTTGATGGTTTAATCTTCTTATAGATCTGAGAGAGAGAAATAAACTGGTTCCTCTTTTTTATTTTATAAGTCCTTATAAGATTTTACTAACCTTTTGAGGCCATCATTCTGACACTGATGGTAGTGGAACGATATATTCCAGCGGGATATGTGCAAATCCAGTTCAAATCTCTCCAAACATGACAGGAACTAAATATACCACATAACAGATGAATGTCTTAATCAGTGGCCTCTAGGCCATCCTTCCATGCTATTTGTCGCATCATTTCAAGAAATATCCTGAAATACCTCTTTTGATTTTCATTTTGGAACAAAACTCATCTTCCAGGTTCCCATTGTTGACAAAAAGTCTCTCTTCTTTTCCAGCCACTTCTTGAAGCCAGAGCACAAGTAGTACTTTCTCGATCAGTATATTTATTTTCAAGAGCAGCTTTGACATTCAGAATTAGCTGGAACAGAGCTAGACTTCAGCACTTCCCAAGACCCCTGTCAAGTTAGGATTTAGGCAAGATATCAGGATATGTGTGTGTGACTGTTACTAAATTTAAATTGTGCAGAAACAAGGAACCACATTTCCAAGTGTGCTGCGGTCCAATTTTTCACATTAATAAACTAAAGGCATGTAAAAACAGCGGGATGATGCCAAAAACCAAAAAAGACCAAGCTACATCCCTAGCATATATATGTCTAGCCAGGCCACAGGCTATCTCTGACAATCCACATATAGTTTAATCTTCTGTATGTTAGGTGATAAGTTCTCTGCTTCAATTGCAAGATACTATTCTAGCTATGCAGAAATGTTCTTCACTGATGCAGCTCCATTCACCCTGCTCTTTTGAAGTGCTGCAATATAAAATAGCTACAAGGACAAATAGAAGAGGAAGAAAAGTTGGGACTATATCCCATACCCACTTGCACTATCAGGTGTCTCATGAGAGCTTTCATACTGGTTTGTTTTCGAGAGTCTCTGCTTGTGCAGTGCTTGATAACAATGTGCTTGAGACCCCTCTGTCACTTAAGACAAAGCTCTTTCAGCAGGGAAGGCAGGAACTAGAATGCTATTGCTGATCTTTCCCAATAGCATTTCCAGCTTTTGAAGCATAGGATTTAAACCCTTCAAACGCTTGGCAAAAACTTCACTGGTCTTTGATAAGCATATCTTCAGGTGCTAGAAGGATTCTTACTGCAGAGTGGTTTTAGGGCCTTTTTAAAACCTAGAACCTGAAAGCTGTTATTGATGTGATGACTGAAGCAGTCAAAGAGATCAATGCAGCTAAACCAGATGGATCTCCTCTGCATGAGCTCGTTTCTAAATCCTCACCTTGCTTGGAAACACATTCTACTATTAAGCACTGAGGAAGTGTAAGCTCTAAACAGGATTTGATCGAAAAGCATTTCTTGTAAGTGTCCTTGTTGTGCTCTGTTAGTGATGCTGTAATTCAGAGGGACTCGGAGTGTTCACGTGGACAGCAGCTATGATAGCTTACTGGCATGGATGGAGCTGGGAGCCATCAGAGTTGTGAGCACAGACCAGCAAAGCTGAGCTGGTGGCACTTAGGCAGGTAGAGTGAGGATGGACAGAGTAAATCATTCCCATCAGGGCACCAGGCAGACCTGGGGCATGGCTGCTGAGGGTGACAGAGCCCCAGCAGCCCTCCAGCAGTCTCAGATTAGCCTTAGAAGAAAGACCAATTTCTGTGGGCTAGCAGCCACCTCAGCTTTTCCAAAGTCCACGTGTGATTAGTGTTTAGGGAAGTGAGGATAGGTTTTACATGATGAAGCTTTACCTGTCATATGTGCGTAACTCCCAAGTCAAGTTTAACTGTTACAGTTACAAAAGTACTTATCCATCTCAGGACACCTTTCCTTTCCCAACCTTGGGTGAGGTCCCACAACCCTCCAAATTACTGTAACGCATGACAAAAGTATTTCCATGGGAGAGAAAACCTCTATGCAGATGTCTCCTGAAATACACACTTCAACTTTTGCTGATAAAATTTTCCTTTAAAACAAGTCTTCAGAAAGTTTGGTTGGTTAGCTTTTGACTTCTGCTTTTTCAAGGAGATGTCATTCTTCCTGGAAAGCAGTGGCTAGTTTTGGGTTTGGGTTTTTTTGTTTGTTTCTTTCTTTGGGGTTTTTTTTGGTGGGGTCCCTGTGTGTATCAGCAGTTATTGCATACAGGACTTAGATAACCTATGCACTTCTCCTTTGAAAATATATGCTCCATCTCTTTCTCACCTCCTACATCAATTTTCTTTGTGACAGAATGACACTGGGCCACTTTTTGCTCTTATCCTGGCCTTTTCTTCTTTCAAAGGATGTGGAGTTTCCCCCTTTTCTGTTTTTTTTTTTATGTGCACATCAGATTCAGTGCTCTTTGGTTTTGTGTTTGATGATTTATTGATAAATAGAATGTGTTCTGTTTCTTTACACAATCTTGATCCTCAATCAAAACACCATAAAGCTAAATAAAAATCCAAGCCACAATAAATAAACCCAGAAGAGAGAACAGACAATAAGAATGGAGAATGTTCTAATATTTTGTTTTCCTAAATTATAACTATTGCCCCTTGCATTTTTAGAGGTTCTTCTAGACCCAACGTACTGCAACTTTGACCATGAGGTAAAGTACTAAATAATTTCTGTTTCAATTACAAATGACTGAAACTTCCTTTTCTCTTGGCCTGAATGTAGACAGAGGAATATTCAGAAAATATATATGTATTTTTCTGCTGTTTAATTAAGGGATAATCAGTGTCATAAATTGTGACTTGTAAGATTCAAATCTTTACAAAAAATTATAAGCTTTTTATAGCAATAAAAACGGTGACATATCCAAGCTTTCAAATGAGACCCTCTGTGCAAGCTCTGTAATAAACACACCTTCAACACGTTCTGACCTCTTCATTTTTCATTGCAAAGATTAATAATAGGTAGCTTAGCAACGATGCTGTATTGTCAGCACATGTTAGAGACTTGGCAGCATTCAAGGTCGATCTGCAATAAGCTTAGATTGAATGCCATTAGCTAGATGCCACTTTGCCTCTGGAGTTTATTGCTAAATTTTTATTCCAGGAGGGAAAGAAAATACCGTGCTGACACAGTTAATATGTGGACCACAGCAGAAAGGTCTGGATCACTTACATAGCTTCTGTATGGAAAAAAACCTCTCAGAAATTATATTTTAACCATTTGAAAACTGAATCTCTTATTATTGAATGTAGAGGTGATTTCTGCATGGAGTAGTCATTAAACTGTATATAGCTATGAATGAAATGGTTACATTTTTGACTCATGAGAATTAGGGTTCAGCTAACAACTCTGAACCTGGAAAATCAGGTATATTTGATCATCAGTTGGCCTATTTCTGTGAGAAGCTGTCTCCTCTGGGAAAACAAGGTTCACAAAATTGTTAGTGCCTGAAACAGGAATGATGTAGCTATATCCAAAACTTTTAAACTCAAAATCCCTCTTTAGCTACTGCCTAACTTAATTGTACCAAAAGATGCATTGGATAACATCTGTAAGTGGGCTTTGGGGCAGTGATGAATTTTGCTGAAAAGGGACAACTGGTAAACTCTGCTTATAGAATAATTCTTAGCTCTACAAAGATGCCAAGGAAAAAAAGCAATCAGGTCACCATGGCCACACATGAGATGCAATCAGTATGTACATACTTGATAGGTGATGTTCCCCTTCACGGAATTTGATTAAGCCAGCAGTATACTTTCATTGACTTTTGAGGGAAGGGAGATTTCAGCCCAAAACTGTTCAACCAAGTCTGAAAAACTATCAAAACTCTGGATAGCTATATGGATTGAACCTTTGGAGAGTTAAGTGTTGCCAGTCATCAAGCTTTAAACCCTGCTGTGATCAAATTGTACATACAAAGCTTCATAATTCCAGGATAGCTTTCAAAACACTAAATAACAAAGACAAAAGGGTTGGAAATGTCTTTCTGAAGCCTGAAGCTTTAAAATGCCATAACATTTAACATCTGTCTCTTGACTAATCGCTGCCCAGTGGTGACATGAATTCAGTCATTTCCTGTGACTTTGGATAAGCTGTAGTTGCACATTCTTTTTTTTTATTGCTGCATAGCACTTAATATTGTATATCTCTGACCCAGAGTTGCCCTTTCCCCCAGCACCTATTTTTTCATTTGGTTTCACAAATGAGGTGCAGTGCAGCTCAGTACCAGAGTTTGCAGGCGTGGATGGTGAGAACAACATATTCTGGAGCATGTTTTCAAGGTACCGCACACAAATATAAGTCACCCATGTGTCTGTAAGATAAGAAGCGTTACTTAGTTTCCTTAAACTGTCTCACTTTCTTAGTTAATAGGTCAAATTTAAAACTTCATGTAGTGATTCTGGGAGTCTTTCACAGTTGCTAAACTCCATTGTTTGAAGTTGTTACAAAGAAAACAGAAAGTAGCAGAAATAGCATAGTTTGACATTGTGAAGGGAACACAGCCTTTGTTTTCCCTTGGAATTTCCATGTTTCCAGTGTAGGGAATCATCTAGTAGTGGAAAAAAATGAAGGGTAATGGAAAAAGCAAGAAAAAAAATCAGATCAATAACACATTTAACATCCCTGCTACCACATGGTTAATAGTATGGCTGAATTTTCCTTTCCCTTGCAAATATTCATGCTCAGTAAAATGTCATTTCCTCTGCTTGTGATTAGAGAAAATGCAATTATAAATCCAGATCTAATGCATAATCTTCTACTAAAGTCAACTTTTTCCACTGTTCCTATACTGCAGCCATCCTCTAATTTATTTCTCATTAGGCTACGGCATCCCTGGTTAAGAGTAAAGTGTTGAGAAGGAAATCAACAGACCTGAGAAGAATTTTTAATTGTTCTTTAAAAAGACACAAAGTTAAATTATTGTGTCACAATATATACTTCCTTTCTATAATTTCCAGGATTTAACAAAATTTTACTCCCTCCACTTTTTTCTTTACATTTATTAATTTGTACCCTGGGGTAGTATGTCCCAAGTGCATTTATCATAAATTGGTTATTTGAAATCATTATCACCCAAGGAAATCAAATCAAAGTTTATTCTAGCTACTCATGTTATATTTCATATTGTATATCCCCTGGAGATTTGATTATGAGTTTTGAAGTCTCTTTCTTGAAAAGAAATAGCTTTTGCTGGTTGGCAGTCTATCTAGCTTTCCTGGTTTGGAATCACATTCTAGCAGTTCTTCACTCTTTATGTGGCGTTCGATATATTATGTGCACATGAAAAGAATCGGAATCAATCAACACGTAAATTACTGCCTGCTTTGCTTAGTCTTTATGTACAGCAGTATCTGCTTGGGAACACAGTGTAGAGTGGGACCTGGCTTTGGTTCCATTTATCGATGCTTTGTGGCATGATCCTTCATCAAGTCTAAAAAAGTCCATCAAGTGTAGAATACTCTGAACTTAATTCCTCAATTTTACCCCAGAGGAATTGTCTCTGCTGAATTCCTGCATATTGTGCTTGTGTCACTGCAGGATACAAATGCACAAGAGAATCTCTGTTGTTAGGGCGATTCTAGAAAACAACACACACAGTGGTCAACAGGTACTATGGGATAATTCACAACCTGACTCCAGATAATCAACGTACTTGCTTTTATTATAGTCACTGAGTAAATGTATTTAGAATGTAGGAGGAACTATTAGCTAAAATACTTTTAAAATAGGTGCAAGAATGTCCATCCAAACTGATGGTACACATATGAAAAGCTGAAAGGCTTCTTTCAGATTTCCAGAAAATGCTGCTTTTCAGGTTTTAATTACCACATTGAACCAGTACATTACTTGTTTTCTTAAGGAGACTATGATAGTCTTGTCCAAAAGCAGCACAACACCATTGCAACAGATCAGCTGCAAGGCCATTTTCACGGCTGATGAGGTGGGGACTGCTATTTACATCTCAGCTGCAAATTAATTCTGGGTAGGGATTCTAGCATGGATGGATAGAGAAATAATGACAGAGAATGGAGCTGCCAAAACTGTTCAGCGGTAACCAGTCTCAGGGGAGGAAACCAAGAGATGGGAATAAGCAGATGAAGAAGGGGAAACAGGAAATGTTCATCACTACTGTCAGGGCTAAAGTGCTAAAACTTGCTGACCCACCCAAGCACCTTCACAGAAGCCTCTAGTGCTTTGACTTTGTATGTTCCCCTGTAATGTTGGCCAACTGAGTTCACTTTGTCTTGTTAAAACATCTCTAGTACCTCTTGCTGCTCTGAATGTTGTCTGCTTCGTACTTAAAACTTGTGGAGTGGGGCCCATTATTCTTTTAGTGAAGTACCTGGTACTATGGGGTCTGAGACTACTGAGGTTCTGCTGCTCATATTATCACTGTTGTAATTATTGTATGAGAGGATTTTGAAAAAATTATGCCTTTTTAATTGATCCTCTCTCAAATGATATTTGATTTGTTCAATTTATTTTTATTAGAGCTTTCTTTTTCTTTAGTTACTTGATAGGATCTATGTTTACTTTAGGAACTTAGGTTCATTATATTCAGTGCTAAAAGAAAATATGCAGGAAAAACTTAAATTCATACGCTTTTGTGTTTTGTAATGTGCATTTTGCACCTCTCCAAATGAATATTTTCAACATGTCTTGCTTAGTTTTGCTTTAGTCCCTTGGGCCTTAATGTCTTATTAACTCATAGTCTTAGGAAATTAATGAGGATACACAGGGCCTTACACCTTTAGATCATTAATTCTACTTTTGTGCAAATTGACAGTGCTGCAAAGATATTGCCCTTATGGAGAATATTTAGTGCCCCTTTATATATGGATTATGTTGGTATCCTCTGCCTTGCTTATGACAGATAAGAAGTGTCTTCCCCACAGAAGCCAGGAGGCCAGATCACTTGTTGCTTTTTATCTAAGCCAAGAAAACTATGCATAACCCAAACGGGAATTTTGGTACAAGTAAAATAAAATATTGAACAGTATATGTAATAATAACAAAAAAAACTCCAACCAAATTCAGAGCTCTATGAAATCACTGATGTTGACGGAACAGTAGAATAAAAAATAGAACAAATAGGCATTTAGCTTCATAACCACACAAACTATTCTACATTATTTGTATATTGCTTTTCCCAGTGTGTTTTGATAGCAATAGCAAGCTAATAGTGACGCATATTATGAAAATAATCCACTGCTGAATGAACATCTGCTTTCAATTAAACAGGTGTATGGGAAATTCAGCATATTCATAAGCATAATTAAAGACTGTTATTACCAGAAAGAAGAGAGATACCTCAGTAATTAAATCTGGTTGAAAATTATTGCACCTTTTCTTTATAAACTTATCTTGCTTTAAAAAAAAAAGTTATTTGTTATCAAATGGATAATTTTGAGGATTACATTCATAATTTAAACAAAATTTGGGAGTGGAACTATTCTATCTTAAAAGTACACCTTATTCATTATCAGGGTTTGATTAATAACTTACAGTCATTCATGTTTTCAGTGCTTTGCTCGAGGTAACATAAAAATCTTTAGTACCAGAAGGTGGTAAGTTATCTCTCTTCTGAAATACTGAACCCCAAGTGTCAAAAGTTCAGCATCCACAAATGGAGACACCTGAAACAAGTATTCGCATTAGCAAACATTGACCTTTTGCTCATATGTCTCCCTAAAGGCATTTGACTGAAGAATTCCTACATGAGAAAGATGGTGCCTGGGGATTATGGGCTAAAATGTCACAAGTGCCTGAAAAACTTATTGCTAGTGCATCTGGTTTTGATGAGCTAACTTAGACAACCAAGGTGTCATCGCTCCCCAAAAGAGCAAACTTGCAGGGTTTGTGGCATGAGTTGCGAGCTTATGTAGTAACAGCTAATATAGGTAGCCAAAGCTAGGCCAGGAGAAGAATAAATAGGTAAATGTAGAAGCAGTTGTTTTACAAATAGAATTTTGAAAAGTGTCAACAGTCCCTTCAAGATCCTTTTCTTATTAGTAGAGATATGCCAAATATCATATAAACTGTCAGAAATCTCCTGCAGAGTAGTTTTTCTCTGCCCCAACATCTATTAGAGGCTTCCTTGCTAATTATTGGTCCACACACACAGGCAATACTGAAGCTCTCTGACACTTACCTGTTGTGTGGGGCCAGGTCATTGGTCTCTTGGGCTTTCCATCAAGTTTTCTCTCCTTCCTTCTTTTGGAGGACTTACTTGTTTAAATACTTGTTTAACCAGCACAAATAAGTGCTGGATTTGTCTGCTTTTTCACACATGGAAGAAAAACCTATGGGGGGTCTCGTATCCTGTCCAGAGAGACAGACAAATCAGAATATGAAACAAGAAGTAAATGTATTGTTATTTCATAAAATCATGGTAGATTTTCCTTGACTTGCATGTAACTATTGGTATAATGGGGGGTGAGGGAAGAGATATGGTTGATATGGTGTTATTTCATAATTTTTCTCCCCTGTTGCTCACAGTTTAATCGATCCCCTACTTTACTACAGTTGCTAGGCAATCCACTTGTATGCATTCCTTTGTGGTTTATGCCCCAGTCATCATCTTCAGCTGCATAAATTGGCTAACTTGAAAAATGCTGATGTAGACCTGTCATGGTCTTTTCCTTAGCTTTATAAATGATGTTTTCCAGGTGAAGGACATTGTGTTAATGGACATTCTGTATATGCCTGCTTCACTTCAGACTGTTGTCTGAGAGATGTGAAAAGTCAAAGTGAACTTCATACTGCTGAACACAAGCAGGGAGAAAGAGAACCACAACGTTATCTGAGAATCCCTACGGTATGAATGGAAAGTTAATGTAGATCTTCATCCCAGACCTGTACCCAGCTCTCTTTGTTTATATCTTTCTTAGCAAGGAATGAGCAGAGAAAATGCTACTATTAATTTTGAAAGTAAATGAGCCTTAATATTAGCTTCTTTAGCTATTTCTGCAGTGAGGTCATCTGCATGGTTCATAAGGTTGGGCTGTCGAAACACTGCATGGAGTACTGAGCCAGATAGCAGTTTAGTTGAGTAGTAAAAATTGAGCACTAAATTCTTACCTTATCCCTGGACATTAATGCAGGGACAACTGGATTCATCTAACGAATTTCTAAATATCTATACTTCTAATTGTTCTCCCTTCTTCCCCCAGTTTCCTTTGAAGTGTCCATGTAGAATCTCTGTATGTGTTTTCAAACTTAACTGTTCCTCTTCCATTGGGTAGTTTCACCTTTCTTTCTTCTTACACAGCAGACCAGACTTTGGTCCATTGAGTTCAGGTAAAGGTAAAAATGAAGAGCAAGTGTTTGAAATACTGCCCTTGTTTACTCCATGTAAATCTGAGCTAATTACCAGAACAGGTTGAAAATTGAGTTTTCATCCCATGGGCATATCCTTTTAATTTAGCAACCATACCAAGTGTAAAAGAGTTGAGGGAAGCAGAGTTTAAATTTAATGAGAGATTTTGATTTCAGAGTCTCAAATTGTGTTTCACTTCAGTTACTTCAGTGTTTTTATTGGGTACTACAGCACTGCTGAGAGAATAGGAATGAAATGCTTTGATAACTTTCCATACAGAAGATTGAGGAATCTGGTATGGTATCATATGTTTTGATTTTAGTAAGTCGATGTTACTCAGTGGAACAAAGATCTGTAGAAAAGCTTTCAACCAGTTCTGGTGTTTACCTGGAATAAATAGGTTAGATTGCATCTTCAGACAGACCTGCCATCAAAGTAACCCGAGTTATTCCACATACTTCAGACTCTCTTAAGCACAAGCCCCAATGAAATCCAGCCCAATACATCCATTATTTTTTTCCTTTCACTGCCCTGTCATCTTCAGTGGGCATACAAATTGCTAGTTTACAATTGCCTTTTCTTTTAAGTAATTAATTGGCACTTTCAATAGCCAAATTTATCTAGTTTATTATAAAGCTTGAAATATTCCTGGGTATTTTGTCTATGATTCTGGCTTCTTTGCACAAAGGCTTTGACTCAAGACTGCTTAAAATGATTATCAGCTACTCAAAAGATCTGTGTTCTCTGTCACTGCCCCACAGACATCACAGATTATTTAGGTTTGGGGTTATTGCTTAAAGTCACTTGTGAATGAGGTTTGAGCCAAGCTGGAAGGTGAACAGTATTCATCTTCAATATCTTAAAAAAGAACTAATCAAACTGAAGACATGTTAGTAGCATATGCTGAATTGACTTCCCCCCTATTGATCTACAGCCAATTTATAAGGTGCTTTAACTTAGAATAGTTAGGAAAAAAAGAGGGTTTAGGTCATTTGGAAACATCTCATCATAAAGATGTAGCTTTTGAATCTCTTAGCAGCATTTGGGCTTATTGGGAAACCCACCTGCTTTTCAGCTATTCTGATGTATTAAAGTGTCTGGAAACCTTTATAGAATGCATATAAATGATCTCATACTTGAGTCTTGAGTTCAGCAGAACTATTTCAAACATTTTTGTGATGGAGTTTTGCAGGACTAGTATTTATTTCTTCATACCATCACTGCAAGTGTCCTAAATTTCAAAGAGAGAGAGAGAGAGATGAGATTTAATTTCTATTCTTATTTTCACAGCAGTATGAGTGTTCATCATACTTCATAGAATGATCAAAAGATTAAATTCTACTTTCACTTGCACAGCTTTTAATTTGGAGCAACTTCAAGAGAGTTAGTCTAGACTTATGGAAGTAGGAAAATTTGACTCCGTACGGGTTTGGTTTTGATTTCAGCTGTGGTTGTCAACACTGTAGCTCTTATTTAATTCAAAACCTTGAGTTAAGTGCATGAGATGTGTGGCAATGCCTTTTTCAGATGGAAATTATAGAAGGACCATTTAAATAAAGTCTTAATAAGGTGCCATACAAATTCCCGATTAAGGTTTTTAAATAACGAAACTTGAAGTTAAAACCAGCAGGGCATAAGAAATTCCCAGAGCAGTGAACACAAAATCATTAATCTGTACCACTTTTAATTTCTATTCAGAATTTGTTAGTGGAGTGGTTAATTAAATTGTGGCCCTGCTTTTAGAAAAGTATCCGCTGTGATGTGTACACTCATTTTTTGCTAATCAGGGGTGTTAGGTAATAGTACTGAGAGAAACAACTTGTCATTTAATCTTCGAATACGGAATTAAAAAAAAAAAAAATCTTATGAAAAAGATTTGTTGTCCCACATATAGCAACCAGTACATTGTGAGACCGGTGAGAAACATGGTCATGGAAATGCTAAAGCACATCACACAGAGAGACTGAATGGGGGGGTCAGGACTGAGCAGTGTTCTTCCATATCCTTATAACAACATATGGCTCTTATTCACAGTGGTATAAAGCAGAGATAGCAGAGAGTCAGTGGAGTGATGCTGATGGAAAAGCAGAGTAAACAGTCAGAATTAGGACCATGAGTTTTCTTGTGTTTCCCTTCCATTTACCAGCTGGGTTTGTTTCTGTTCCCAGTCCATTTTGTAGAAGCAGCTATCACATTGATGTACTAGTTTGATGCTGGAGAGAACGAAGCAATACTTTGTATTTTGGGCAAAGTCTCCTGTATTTTCAATGCAGGGTACACTCCAGCGTTAACTCAACTGCAGTTTTATTGCTACTGAGGAGAAAAGCCTCTGATCACTCAGGTCGATGGGGCTAGTTGTTTTGCTGAGGCTACCTGTACAGTCATATTGGTGATGAGCAGGAGAGTTCCTAGGAACCCAAGTTCTCCTGGGAGAGAGAGCAGATAAGGCACAGAGTTGAGATGATAAAGCTGCTTCTTCAGGATGAAAATAGCCTTGCCTGAGGCATCATCTCGAGGAGATTTAGGATTCTATGAAGCTTGTTTGTCATCTAAAGAGATGAGGTGTTAATGATCTTTGGTGTTATAAATATGCATGGGAATGTAGATGAAAAGCCTGTAAATTACTATTTTAACTCCCTCTGTGCTGGGCTCTGGAAAGACTTCCTCTGTGCTCACCTGCTACTCTTTGCAAGACTCTTCTACACATGTTTACTTAGTCTGGTTGTGA
Organism: Actenoides hombroni; assembly: GCA_024336885.1. Taxonomy (NCBI): domain Eukaryota; kingdom Metazoa; phylum Chordata; class Aves; order Coraciiformes; family Alcedinidae; genus Actenoides; species Actenoides hombroni. Next base: position 6,118,937 of record WUAM01000065.1, on the reverse strand, counting down.
ATTCTCTCCCTTACAAGTTTGATTGGCTCCTGTAAAACACTGGGCTTGAAGAGTGGTATCGCTATTTGCAAAATATGGGATATCCCACAGCACAGAATTAGGCCACACCAAGCCAAATGAGATGTTTGTGCTGGCAGAGACCATTTCATCAGCACTCAGCTTTCGGCTGTGCAGGGATGGCAAGCACAATGACGCAGCCAAAATCAGTACAGATAGTCTCAGTGTCATCTCCAGAGAATCACAGCCTCACAGACAGAATGCCTCTCTGTAGGTTTTGGTTTTTTTCCTACACTGAGTCTAAGCAGAGGGGTACAGAATGGAGAATTCAACTGGCTTTAACGGAATGTAAATTAAAAAATGGAAGGAGGGAGAGAGGATTCCCCAGTAGAACTCTGCAAGAAAGCATAGCCCTAGAAGCCCTAGGCTGCATGACCTGAAGCAATGGGAATGTTGTCAGCTCTGGACTAATTGCCTTTTCCCTGTGTTCAGTAAATATGTGTAACCTGAGTTTTAAGCATATATTTGGACCCAGCTCTCTTTAACAAAGCACTTCTGTATATGTTAGAATTTTAGTAATTTGAGGCCCCTGTGAAGCGCTTACTGCTACCATTTCAATTCAGTTAAAAATGGGTGAGAAAGCTCAGCCCATCTCAGGAGATTCCCAACTACTTGTTACAGGAATGTCCCTGTAGCGTGAATTGGGGAATTCCTTAGACTCTCCATGCAGCAAAGCTCAAACAGGGAGCTAAGAATTAAGATCCTTATATAGGTATTTTTACATATTCATTCATTTAAGGAAACAAGTTCTTTGCAGCAAACAAACACAGGGTATGTGCAATGAATATTACATAGCTTAAAAAAGGAAAACAGCATAATATGTTCTCTGTGTGACTGGAGTATCCCCAGTGCTTATTTTCCAATTAAGTGAAAAACCACAGAAAAATAGAGAATATATAAAAAGAGTATGTCCACAATCACATCCAGGATATTGGTAGAAGCATCTAGCAATATTTTGTGTCTCACAAGAGTATTGTGAGAATTAACTCAGATCTGCAAAAATGCTTTTAATTCTGGGATGAAAAACCCTGCACAAATGTAAAGCATTTTAATATTTTGAACCAGTCTGGTAAAATTTCTTTTGCTATACTCACATTCCTTTTGCTAGAAATACTTCCTGTAGAAGATAGACATAACAATAAGGATATTAAGGACATTGTCTTTTTTTTTTGTTTTAATATGAGGGAAGTCACTGCTTTTTGTAACTACAAATAACCTGTACTAGTAAAATACATTTCTGCATCTTGACTAGCATCTGGGTCATTGAAAGTTGATGGGTTTTCACCTTCAAAGATTAAAGATTAACAAAGGTCTGTAGGCTGACAGCACACTGAAAAGCCTTTTTTTCTATTTGAAACTGAACAGAAAGAGCCTATGACTTTTTATCCATTCTGTGAATTCCTTACAGAGGAGAGTGATTAACTTCACTGATTAATTAGTGAGCCAAAAGAGAAGGCACATAGAAGGAAATGGAAATAGAGGGGGAATAAAAAGTTGTTTTATACATATATATAGCAAAGGAATCCTGAAAACTCATTCCAGAGTAAACTTTAATCTCAAAACATTCTATTTAAGGATTTTGCTGGATTTTCCATTGTGCTGCAATTTACTCTTCTGAATGCTTTAAGCGGCAGGAACTGACAGTGCTAATGTTTTATTTCCAGATGAATGAGCCATCATATGTAGCCTGTTTAGTGGAGCTGTACAAGGAGTGTGTTTAGCATATGGTGGGAGAGCAGGCTGAAAATCCTGGGGATTGGAGAAGGAAGGTCTTAATGTAAAAATCAAGAAGTGGAGGGTTGGAAATGAAGTATGACAGAGGAATTGTATCTCTACCTGTGGTCTGATTTCAAGGCACAAGAGAAGATAATTGCTTGAGGAGTTTAGCAAGAAGTCTTTACTGAAAGGGTTTATAGATGACAACCCTTGTCTGTGAGCACTGGTTGTCGCTTATTTGACATGTGACTGTTAATCCTCAATAACAAGTATCAATAAACCATTCCTCAGGGTACATGGTGAGTCTGAACTGTGTAGGAGCTGAAGAAATGTCTTCATAAGCCAGACTTGATGCCCTTGGACAGGGGAGACTTGACAAGAGAGGTTACTGGACAAAGCAAGAATCTGGTGTTATCTGGCTGGGGTTGATGTGACCAAAAACCACAGCAATGAGAGTTAGTTGGAGTCTAGAACTGATTCAGTGAAAGGAAATGATTCAATGGGTTTAGCTGTGTTGGTAGATGCACTGAATGCACAGGTGTAAGAATAGCTTAAATCAAGACTCTGTGTTAAAGGACTATTTTTTTCCCCTATGTAGTTTCCAGGGAAGAAGATGGGGGTATTTCTGGTTAGCTAAAGATTAGGACAGTACTTGAAATCAGTTAAAATACAATGTTTTTAGGCTTTTTATGATACCAAATATATGTCTTTTCACACACAAGTCAGAATTTGACAAAAATGCTGAGATCAGTAGTGCTTGTGTTGGTCTCTCAAAACTGCACACAGAAAAAAAAAAAGCTATGTTAAGGAAATATGATTTTGAGGCCTAAATGTAGAAATATTAACTTTCAAGGTGTGATATAAAATAACTAATCTTCTAGACAGTCTGTCGGTATGATGTGGCAGTGCAGAATTTTTATCTCATCAGTGAGTGATGTTTTGCCTATGAAAATTGCAGATACAATATGTTTTTGTCATATAAAACACAGTTAATTTTGTTCACCGCCACAAGGGAAATTTTGAGGTAATTTTGTCAACATATTCTTTAATGAAATGAATTTTGGGGCTCCCAGGCTCAACTTCTCAGAAGAAATAACACTTCTTAGTCTCACTCTGAAGGTTGCTGGCAACTATGAAAATCTCTAAATGCTTTAAATGGTAACATTTTAAAAGGTTAGAAATGAGCCATGAAGAAATTGGCTGCTTCTTTCTCTCAGTTCAGAAACGTGAAAGAATAAAAGCAAAGGGAAATGGAGGTGAGTACTTGCACACAAGCAAAACCTAGAGAAAACTAATCCAGCTCAAAGCAAGGTGACTGAATTTTAACAAAGAATGTGACTAAATTGTAATCATTTTTGCAAGGATGGGTGATACAAGACATTGGCAGCATGTAGGTATCACATCTTGAATGGCTGGTTCACTGGTGGGTATCCCAGTTTGTATTGCATTTATCCTAGTCGCTATCTGGCAGAATGTCCAACGTTGAAATCCAGTAGCTGGTTTGGAAGGAACTGATGTCATGGAAATGCTGGAGGATAAGACATGGTCTTTTGGACCAGACACAGGCCTCCATTGCAATTCTTGCATGTAGCTACCTATCCAAAAGCAAGCTTCCTTTCATTCTGGTAAGCCCATAGCTCATCGAGAGCCTTCCCTATGGAGTACAGTTCCCAGGCAGAACTGGATGTGGTGGGATTTTGCTGGTTTAAGACAGTAGAAGCTCCCTGCTCATACTGGAGCCCAGCCAAAGGTAGGGGTTTGTCTGTATTGACACTGAAAAAATCAGTGTGAGGCAGTACAGGAGGCACGGCACTGGTAAGGCCAAGGACCAAATGCTCAGTACCTGCAGCAGGGGAAAAAGAAACTGTGCACACTGATACACACCAGTGTTTAAGGGCAGGAAAAATAACTTCTAGCCTTTGCCAGCAATAAACTGCTCCTGGCTCAAGCTCTAATCACCCTGTTTAGATGGAAGCTGGATGGAAGATACATTAACCAATAATAACTTTATAATGCTCTTATTTTCAAATGTACCAAAAAGTACTGAAATGCCACCTAAAATAAAGACTCTGGCATAATAATATGAGACACAAATAAAATGTCACTGGCATTTCTGTACTGGTGCTATGCTGAGGATGCTGGAGATGCAGGAGGGCTGGCTCCCTGCATATCTGTCCTCTAGCAAAAGGCCCCGACTGCTTCCACATTTCCTCTGGAAGTTTGGACTCTGATTTGTGCAGCTTTTTACTGTGGTAAAAAAAATTCTAATACACAGATGGGATGAGGTGAGGCTCAAGTATTGCCATGCCAATGTTACATAATCTCAAGCAAATTAAAGTTTAATGGTTTGGTTTACTCAACTTTTGTAAACCACAAAGACAGCACACTTAAGTGCTTAATCTCTTTGCTCCATTGACTTTAATTAAACTCATCTGCAGTTTATGAGTTTTGGTGACCTCATTAGAAAAACCTACAAACAAAACTCTGCTCATGTGAATGAATTACCCTGAACTCCCCATTTCTGCATTTTCACTATTTCATGTGGCCTTGTGAGCAAACAAATTAGAAGTAAATGTTAGGCAAATTATCACAATAAATATGTTTCTCAAGTCATGATTGATTGAAGGGAAAAGAAAGGTGGCTACATTCTAATTTTTATCAGAAATACATCTTTGTACAGAAGTTCAGCTAGGTATGAAATGAGAAAGCAAGCATCCTATTTTCACAGTCAAACCCTGGATCTCAGGCAAACACTCTTTCCAGGGTCTGCATCTGATAAATTATCGGAACTAGGTGGCATTTGAGGTGCCTGGATAAAGAGGCAATAAAAATATTTTCTATTTGTTTACACTGAAAAATATCATATACTGAACTGTCAAGTCTGAAAAATTGATGCTTCTGACTTCACAAATATTCAGCAGCCTAATAGAAATGTCAAATGTGTGTGGTTTTGAGAGAAGAAAATGAAAAGAAAAAATCAACCACGCAACAAAATGTTAATTTATTTTCATCAGATTTGATTCTCCCTCACCTAAGTGAGGGATCCAAAGACCAAGAAAGTTTATAGGTATTTTTCTTCAGTGATTTTTGAATAAGCACTATGGAATACTAGGGTTGAGTAGCAGCTCTTTTAACTACTTCTACTTGCTGAAAAATTGGCGTCATGTGGATCGAGATTTCCTTTAGAAAGGAAATAAAGAAGTCGCCTTACTAGTGAGAGAGTTGAATGGATTTTTCATACATTTGGCAATACAATTTTAGTGTATTAAATTGTAACAAGTACAGATTACATGTAAGTGGAGGGAGGAAAGGTAAGCACATAAACAGTAGTAAAAATGGGACTTTCAAGCTATAGGGTCAAAATCTGGGAATGTGGAAACTAAGTCATTTTAATCACTATGGATATGAGGATGGTTCTGGGGGGGAACATCAGCAACCAGTGGAAACTGGTGTTTTGCAGATGAGAGCTGCCAGAGCTCAACACTCTGCAGTTGTCCCATGGCTCTAGATATCATGTGCATGCAGTCATATACAATGAAAAGACAAGAAAAACATAAAAACTCTAGAATTAAATCCTGGTGGGATACAAGAAAAAGTCTCATTCTTGCCTCTTTCAATTTCTCTGAAAATAGACTTCAGCATGATGGTCTTTGTTTCCTCTGGTAATAGCTTAGGACAGATTATCCTTTGGGCAATAGCTGTGTTTAGGTTTAATTATGTAATTAGAGCAAATGCATGTAAATCAGATAAATGGGACATAATCAGTTACAGGATTTTGTGGCAAACATACAGGTTGCATACGAAGTACATGGCTTTAAGGTTCAACTAATGGAACTGTCATCAGACATTAAGGATGATGGTTGAAAGCTGCAGCTTTCAAGTCCTGGCTATAGGGAACAGGAAGAATTGGGTATGTATTAAAAATGTTAGACCCACATGGCTGTTTCAGCTGACAGTCTGGAGAGGGCTGTAGGTCCTGCTGCCCTGACAGTAGACAAAGGGATTCAGGTTTTGGGAACAAAACAAATTGCAGCTGAGGACACCCTGGATTTTGAAGACTATTTATTTTCAACATGTTGTTTCTATCTCAGACTAATGTTTAATAAACTAAATTTTAAAATGAGCATGGTATCAGAATATCTAACTAAGTTAAAGTATTCATTTCTTCTCTGAGGCAAAACTCATGATTTCACCTAGACCAAGTAAACCTACTCTATGTGCAAATTGTCCCTGGATGTAGGGAAGGCCAAGACACCAAAACACTGAAAATAAATGCAACTGTGAAGAAGTATTTTGCTCTTATTCATTCTTAAATGCCACTGTTTCATGGTTATGTTAAAATGGAAGAAAAGATTTGAAATGGCTTTGAATCCCAGGGTACCAAAAAAAAAAAAAAAAAAAAGAGTTATTCTTCACATACAGGCTGAGAATTTCATTCTCACAGGAACTTGTTTCCATGGATGCCTGTGTTGGTCTTTGCCCTAAATTTGTTCTCAAATCTTACGGACTTAATAGGAATTAAGTCAAAGTTTACAAGTTTAGAAATTACTGTTTCACCGTTACTCATTTGCTTGAAAAGATAAATTGGTCTTGGAAAAAACAACAGGAAGAAGAAACTGGTCTTGGATGAATGGATATTGTTATGGCATAATAATCCCTGATAGTCTGTAACTTTTGTTCCTGCAAGCTAAATGGTACAATTTTTAATTACCATAATGCTCAACTTGCTGTAATGGATTGCAGGATCTTTGCGTGGTTGAAAATGTAGTTCCGTGCTTTAAATTGTTTTGGTGGAAACTTATGAGCCACTGCACTGTCGGGATCCTGTGGTTCTTCTGAATAGCCTTGAGATTTGCAGGAGAGAACAGAAGTGCTGCACAGACTAGATATTGTCATGCTACAATCGTGGTATAAATAGCTGTTTGGGTTGGCTTTTGTTTGCGAGCTTGGGTTTCTAAATTGCAGCAGTTTTCGTATTCCCTTCTCCAAACACCGATGGGTGCAGACACAAGAGTGTGCAAGAGAGCAACGAATGTCCTTGCACTGCTGAGTTTGCTTCTGGAAGAGGGTGGTGGTTGTGCAGATGTCCCTGGAGATATCCCTAGCTGACTCTCCCCCTACAGGTAAAGCAGTGTAATGTTCTTAAAAAATAATATATATTACTCTTTGAAAGAATGTTCTCAGTTGAAAAATGGGTGCCTTGGACTTGGGAATATTGAAAGGAAGAAAAGAAAATAGGAAAGTTGATTGAGGCAGGTTATATTGAACTGCCTGGAAACTCTGTGGAAGTAGTGTTTTTGAAAAAACAGCAGGGGTACAACAGATAAATAAATCAGCAGCAGAATTGCCAGCAACTGTCAAATCAAAAGCAGCAGTGAAACAGAAATATACAGCCAATATAAGTCTGAATAAGCGTTTGTTACACACACCAAGGACAGACAGATATTTGTGTGCAGCCATAACGTCAGTGATGTTTTCAAAGGATAATTGTTCCTGTTAATATTGGCTGGTAGTTAACTCTCTGTTGTGACAAATGTGACTATTTTAACCAAATGAATAAAGAAAGAGCACCATGTAACCATTTTTTAGGTAAAAGGGCAGTTAACGTGTTAGTTGTGTTTGATGGGGTGATCCTGGCACCCTTTTTTCACTGAGTTTCTATAATGGAGTCTGCTAGGGGTCAAGAGGGGACTGCAGCATTTAGGAAAGTATCAATCAGATGGAGACCTAACCTGGCTGTGCCCTCATCAGGTACTGCTGATTGCCGAAAACATTTTGTTTCCCCAGCACAGATATTTTTTCCTGAGTCAGCGGTGGAGGATTCCCTCAGGTCGATCTGCACAGCTTTGGTTCACACACAGAGGACTGCTCCCAAAAGTGCTTTTTATTATTCAGATTTTGGAAGGTGCAGGTTACCTTGTAGATCCGTAGAAATCGAATGCATGCCAGAGGAATGATAACAACACAGAGAGGTATTTAGTGAGTGCCCACAATAAAACTGCATTTGCCAGTATATTGTCTAATACCGTGTGTGGATAATGGATAATGCCTGTGACCAGTCTGTGCCCATAATTAGATTTTTGAGTTTTCCAGGCTATTAACTCTGTCAAGCTCCAAAGAACCTGGTCCTTCCCTGGGCTGCAAACAGGGACTCATGAGACAGGTTTGGGCAGTGGTGAAAGGATAGCAGCTGGGGGTCTGCTTCACCTGCTAGTGAATTCAGAACTGTATTTTATTAAAGTACTCTTAGCTGGATGAATTAATATTAGACCATCTTTCTGCAGTTTTTCTATAGTAACTTTCGCTTCTGCTGGGCATCTCTTAATACACTTGCTGTAATTTCTGCAACTCCTGTATCACTGCAGGAACAGGCCACCTGAAATGCTCACAGAATAATCTTCCCCAGTCCTCAAACAGGCTGCTTTGATAAGCGTGCTCATGGCGTGCTTTTGAAACAGAAGCCAACAATTGCATGCTGCTGCTCCCTCCATGACATGAGGACTATTTTATCAGATTCTTTTTAATGTACTACTTGGTTTTCTCATCTGGGATTACATCTGATAAAGACAATCGAAAACTTTCTCTAACTGTGTGAAACTCTATGCAGATGTGTGCTTCTCTACATGGGGAAAAAAAAAAATTCTCTAAAAATGTGCAGCTTCTAAAGCCAAGCCAAGTTGAGAGAAGCTGTGGTACCAAACGTGCATCATCAAAGTTCACAGCAGTTGTGGCTTTCTTTTCCTTTCTCTCATCCTTTAAGATACTGAAGCAGCACACTTCAAGGGTTTGACAAGAAAGAGACATATATTCCCTTTTGTGCAAATCTGCTTGATGCTTATGAACACTTCATTCTGAAACCCCATTAAGATACTCTCCTAGTGGTATGGCTCTGGCAGAGGAAAACAGAATGAATTCCACAGAAAGAGAAAAAAAGAAAAAAGAAAAAGGGGGAAAGAAAAGCTATCTTGCGAGTCTGTCACTCCAAAGAATACATTAAATTGACATTAATTAACACATCCTGTTGAACAGGGTAAATGGATTAAATTCTTATCTGGTGGGGAAAAAAGTGTCTGGAAATTAAATAGTGCAGCAGAGACATAGGCTTCCCTAACAGAAGTTGCTTGGTCCTTTGGAGCGTATTTCAGAAATCAGTCTCCTATGCAATGCAAGGAGTGAGTGAAACAACTCACAATGAGATCCACTAAATGCTTCTTGCAGAAAGCTACTCAATGGGAAAATAATGAAGGATTTTTCTGAAACCTAACCTTGCACTTTAGATGCTGTAATATTCTTATGGTATTAGGAGAATTTTGGACCCTCTTTTGGGCTTTAAGTTGATATTTTTGTCATCACGATGTCCTATACATACAGGTTCCTTAGGAGTTCTGCTTGTCAAGATTTGCAAATAGTTTACAAAGTGTGTACTTGTTTATTAGTACGGGGACAGTTACTCATTATGCATCTCTAGCCGTTCATCAAAGATGCATTACATGTGTCTCTACACCAGAAAAAATGGGTACCTTTTCTGTACTCAAAAGCCTACAAGTAAGTTTACAAAAAAGGAGACAAAAGGCAGATTCAGGCAGATGAGTTGTAGGACATGACAGAGTATTTGGTTACCATCAGTCAAAATTACAGACCTCAGAAAATGCCACTTCTGAAAAACATCGTTTCAGAATGAAACATCTCCTTTTGCTTTCACATTAAGATATATGATAAGTAGAATAAAAACCAAATGGAGTTGTAATTTAGAAACACAGAGGACTGACTAAAAGTCTTACAATCAAAATGTTTCAATTTTATGGCTTTGTTTTGAAACAAAATTCATCAAAATTGATATATTCTGCAGAATTTTTTCAGTTTTATAGAAAACGCCTTTGCTCCACAAAACAAATGATTAGATTTTGCAGTTCTTGCTGCCTGTTATAATCTTGATACTCTAGGATTTTACCATCTTCCTGCAAAAAAATGATGGGTCAATACTCTGATCAATTTTATGCTGTGAAAAAACGATGTAATGTACAAAAATCAGACAGATTATTCTGGATTTCAAATTATACAGCTGAGGTCATGGTTTGTTTAACTTAAATGAGGTTACTTATGCTACTCTGTTGGTGAATTTTAGTACCTTTTTAGCACCATGACAATGTCTGCCCTTCTGTATTTGAAACTAGTAGCATCTGAGATTTTTCGGTTGCCTGTAGTACACCTCAGAAATATGTCTTCACTTTAAACAGCCACAAAGTTGTAGTTTCTTCAAGGATCATACCATGTAATTACATGTTTTTTCTTCTTCACATCAGTGACAGACATACTTCCTTTAGCTTTATTGAGTTCCCATGGTAGAACATCGGACATCGATGCGTCTGCATCCTGGTAGCTCACTCTAATTTATGATCTGTTCCTGGGTACCCATCGCAAACTTCAGTGGGAACAAGACAAGGCTTCTGCTGAAGTTTGGAACTAACCTGTGGACCCGAGCATTGCAGGTCATGCCTCAGAGCAATTGCCTGTTTCAAAATAAGCATTTGGACAAATGAGAGGAGACAGGTATGTGTAAGTCAAGCCATTCCCATCCTTCCAGCGTCTACTATAATGTCACTATGTCACCATTGCATTATTAATTCCTGTTGTCTGTACATCTCCTTTTGTTCCTTCCCACCCAAGTTCTTTCCCCTGGATGTATGTAGTTATTATTTTAGTAGCACCTTAGAGGCCTGAAATGCAGCAGGCACCCTACTGTTTTAGGTAGAGTTAATTAAGTTTCCCTGCTCTCTCTTTTTCAAGTGTTTAATACGTATTGTGTTTTGTGACAGTCACCTCTAAAACTTCCCCCTGAAGTCAGCATCCCGATAATAGATAATACTAGATAATATGTTAGAAATTCCTGAGGGCCACTGCCTAAAAGAGCTTAGTAATTGAAGAGATGAGGTGAGTGAAAAGAATGGAATATACTGAAGGAAAACTAGGATTTGATGCAGGGAGAGAGATCATGAATGATTGCTGATCATTGTACTGAGAATTTTAACTTAGACTTCCTCAGTGTATGTTATACGACCCTTTCGTAATCTTGCTGAAGTAGATATATTTTTGGAGGGCCATGAGCTAGTTTTATCTGTGCCCAGACTCCAAACTTGCTCAGTACAACAAATTATTGTTCCAAATCAGGATTCACACAGGCCCAAAGGACTGTAGTTTATTTATGTGTGTTTCCTTCTGCAGATACATTTGATAGATGGGCATTAAGTGGCATGAGTGAAATAGTAAATGTTTCACTTTCAGATAAAGTCAGGAAAAGTGAACCTATATTTATGAATTTGGTTTTGTTTACCTTTCTAGCAAAGATAAATATATTAATTCGTGCAAATACAAGCAGCAGTAAATAAGAATGCAGACAACCTTAAAAGGTCATTCAGAGTATGATCCAAATAAGATTTTCTGCATCAAATCTAGTTCCTCCCTAATTGAAAGGGCAAGCAGGTATTACACTGCTGCTTTCTTAACTATTTAGGTGAAAACATGATTGGTTCTGGTAAAAATATTACTGTCATAATGATTGCAGTGCAAGCTGGAATCCTTCGAATGTTTATGTCACCTGGACTCGTAATAGCTTAACCTCTTCTGCATATTTATGATTTCACTAATGGGTGGCAGAATGGTAATCCAAATACTAAGCAACATGCCTACTAATACATTTATTTTCCCAGAACAATAAATGGGCCTGTCTTTTTTGCAATACTCTGAGGATGCTATAGTTTTGAATCTAGATCCAGCTACCTACAGAAATGTCAGTTAAAATTTTGATGATTTTGTTGAAGTATTTCATTGTATTCTTACTCCTTCATGACTTAGTGGTGTATGCTTACTACTGTCTAACAGATCTTTAATGGCAACCTTTGAAGACAGACATGGGCATTTCTGGTTGGTGACTATGGCAGAAAAAAAAAGAAAATTATAGGTCCTGAATGACAGCCTTTTTTCAGCTGATAATACATTACCTTTTTCAAATGTGGTCATGTATATGTCTGTATTGATTTCTTTGTAGCTTTCTAATTCATTCTGTGTCTCTCCTCTCTTGCCCATTGCAGTGCTGCTTTTCACTCCTGGCTTATTAGGTTGGCTGAAAGATAAAGCAGTGGAAAGCTGCCAGCCTGGGAAATTATAAACCTGCTTTTAGCTTCTCTTGGTGTATGCTCTGAAAAAGTTCGAGGAGGAAATAATGGCCCTCCATAATGCTTCCCTGAGAAAGCCTGCCATGTAAAAATGAATCCACAGAATTAAAATACTGGAAGTGCCCAAGGAGAAGGATGCACAAAAGAACTCAGGCAGTGCTTTTGAGAGCTAGATATTGCTTCTTAGTAGACAGAGGTGCAGATCTGTCTTTCCTTTTTTTTATTCCTTCTCTTTTGTGTGGGTTTGTTTGTTTGTTTTGGTTTTTCTTTTTTTTTTGTTGTTGTTGTTGTTGTTTGGTTTTGTTTTTTTTTACTTCAACTTCAGAAAAAATGCAAAGAAAGAAAAAGAAAAGATTTATTCACTGTCTACGGCAAGCCAAAACGAAGTTCCTTTACTCTGTTCGTAATGCTGTACATATTGTGAGCTACACTATTTATTTTAACTGACTTCGTGTGGCCTGTGGATTGAGTTCCATGTGTACCAGCTTCTCGTGGATCTCTTAGAGTCTGTAGAAACCAGAGACTGACTCATTCCTCAATATGATTGTGTATAATTTGGAAACCTTATGAGCAGGAAGATTTGCAATGTCCTTTCGCATAGTTACCAAAGAGAATATCCTGAGTAAGTCTCTATGTTGGCTCTTGAATTAAAAACAAACAAAACACCTTCAAAATGGTTACCCTTCATGAACAACATACAAATCCCAACCTTGTCAGAATTCTTTTTCTCCTGAATGCCAGGCCAACTGTAGACATGCATTGCAGTCTGCCAGCAATCATATGCTCCATCCTCTTTTCTTATTCTTTCTGAAGATGCTTGTTAATGAACCTTCTTGAAAAGACACAGAGGAGGATAAAAGGCCAGGGCACTGGGTGGAAAAGCAATGCAGATTGGAAAAGACAGAAAGCTTATTTAAATCTTTCTTTTCCTGATTTCAACTCCCTCAAGTTATCTTTAAAAGGATGTTTAAAGCTTACAGTTAAAACTTTTCTGCATTTAACTGTAATAATTAAAAGCAGCTAAGGGAGCATTCAGGTCCAAAGGGAAAAATTTCAAAACTCATTTCAACCACTGCTAGTCATGTGTTTGGGGATGGGTAGGATCTTGAGAAGAGTTCACAGCTGCCTTTTTACCTTGATTTCCTTTTTTTTTTTTTTTTTTTTTTTTTTCAGTCTGTTGTGCTTGAATTTCATTTGTTAAGATTTAAGGTCTTCATCTTGTGCCTGCAACTTGCCAACCCTCTGGATTCTAAATGGGCACTAATGACTCTCAGTAGCACCAAGCTGACCTTTATTTGAGGATGTAGTTTTATGACTCTGAGAGTAAAATGAAAGATGTGGGTTGAAAGAAGGAACTGAGGATGTGGGAAAAGTAGAGGGATTGAAACAATCTTGATTAGTTCCTTAGGAAATGATACTGCACTTTGCATGCTTCTCTCCACATGGATCACCCCCCCAGTGGGCTGCTCAGGATTTCCTATTCCTAATGACAATGTAAACTCAGAAAGTCTGGTATCCTGCTTACATCAATGACTAATTCCAGTCATTTAAAAAGAACATAAAAAAAAGTATAATGAATCTACTGATTCTGTAAGGGAAGTGAACTGCTGATGTGATATTCTAAATACAATGATCTCAGTCAACATAATTCAAGTTCATTCACAGCCATGCTTTCCAGAGTGTATTGTTAAAGTACCCTAAATGCAGATTGAGACTGTTACAGGTGAATGTTTTCCGTTTCTTTCAGGATAGATGGAGGTCACTGGTCTAATGGCTTCTGGTCAAGCTGAAATTTTGATGTGTTCACTTTATTCCTGTGTCATCTTAGACCTGAAGAAACAAGAAAAGATTAAAATATTTCTGGACAATAGTCACTGGAAAATTGCATACTGCTAGAGCAGGGGTTAGAAATAGGGCCAGCCATGGGTTTTAGGTATGGAGGCAACATGTTCACATCTTACTCTGTTCCTATTCATCACCTAAAAATAGGATGAGGTGGTTGTCAAGAAGAATGACTGATTTTATTCCTTCTTCTGATCATTGCTGCAGCTATGAGTTGAGACAGTTAAGTACTATTAAGGTCAAGGGCAGAGGCAATGAGGCTCTGATGAAGGCTGAGGTGGGTGGGGGTCAGCATTGCTGTCAGTATGACCTGAACTTGAATCTGTATCCTTAGCAGAGATGAAATGAGCAGAGCGAGAAGGAGCTGCAATATGTAGCTGCACCCTGGAAAACATTTAAACAGATTTAGCCTTGGCTTCAATACAACTACTTAAATACCCAAAGTTGAGCTCCATCTCAAGTGGTTTGTTGGAGGTATCAGAACCATCAAGAATTTCCAGGAAACTCAGCTATGTGTTTTGTGGATTGTTCACCATGAAACTGCCTTTCCTGTTAACAGCAAAATCTCTTGGAGTCTGAATATGCAGCACAGGATTTCCCTTCAGGAAGGCTTCAGGAGCTGGCACCTTTCTGTAAGTGCATGGCAGGGTGTTGCTTTTTAGTTGTTCTTATCAGTCTTATGTTATTCCACAGCAATAAAACTGCAATTTAAAAATTGTGCACTAATCTTTTCCGCCAGTGCACACGGTACAGACCTGCTGAACTAATAGCAATCGAGACAAGGCAGTTCTGTGGGTTCATCAGCCACTGAATCACAATGTTCAGTGTTTTTCAAGTGCTGTGCCTTGTGTGTATTTGTTAGCATTAGAGCACTACTAAGCCAACGTCTTTATTGGGCCTTTACACAGAACTACACAGAATTCTTTAGCTTGCACAGGTTGTTCCCCATACACAATTTACCACATAAATCACAGCCCTCTCACCAAAATTGAGTGAGTCCTGCAAAGACTTGATCATTGCAGTACTGAAATCCAACTGAGTTGTTTTAGTCAGATTATTAATATTTCAGTAGGAATGCAGATGAGTCTCTTGAATTGCTGATTTCCTTCCACTGCCTTCTAACTGTTCCCTTACCTGATGCTTGAAAGGTTATACATGTGGGTTTTTTTCCCTGGGGTTTTCTGGAGATGAATGGTAGAGTATTGACCTTCCTGATGCACAAAGCAGGCTAGAACCCAGCAATTTTTATGGGGCAGCTTGTCGATGGCTTTGCCTCCAGGCTTGTGTGCTGCTCAGTCCCGAGTCACTTGTCCAGGGAGGACTTCAAGTCAGATACAGGAGCATCAGACCTCAGGACCTCCCTGCCTGATAAAGTAATGTCCTTTATCCCAGCTGTAGATGGATGGAGAGCACCATGGCTTTGCACAGGCACTCCCTTTCACTCCCTTCAAAATGCTCTTTGGTGGCTTTTCCAACACTTTCTTCTGTGAATGTCCTGCAGACAAATTGCTGATCTACATCCTGGGTAACAGATCAACAGCCCCTTTCCCTATTCAAGTGCATGACATTTCCAATGGCAAGAGCTACAGGGGGTCATTCATTTTATATGTATACATAGACCATAAATAATGGCTCACTAATTCCAAGGAGGACACCAGTGTCAAATCACATCAGCTAAAAGTAAATCAGTCTCACAAGATGCAGAAAAATGTAATCTCTAAAACAGAAGCCTTCTTTGCTGGGTCCCTATGCCAGTTATAGTGCTTAGGTATTATACTGTAAAATACTTCAGGCAGGGATTACCTCTCCCTGCTGTGCTTTACTCAGCACCACATTTACTGCTCCCTCTGTATGTAATAATTAATAATAAATCTTCTAGTAATCTAGTTACCACATCATCTTCAGGCTGTTACTTCCTCTACATGTGAAATTAAACAAACTAACAGATGATTTTGAGACTCCTGAAGCGCTGTTAGCTGGTTTGGTTTTTTTCAGTCACTTCAATATGGAAACATTTAGCAGGAAATCTGGATTATATGGCAGGATATGTGTCTGTGTCTGCTTTTGCTGTTACGCTGGAGTAGCCCAGGAATGACGTCTCTGAAGTTATGAGACTTTATAATCTCCTTAAGGCAGGAACCTTCTCACATAGCTATGTATCATCACACAGGCAGTGAAACTAAATAAATGCTAATGCTTAGCTCTTTGTGGTTACTTCAGGCAGAGTATAGGTCTTGTAAACTGTTTAAACAGCACCTCATTAATCAGCAGTATTAGCCTTATGTGTTAGATATAAATGATACATAACCCTTTCCTGAGCCCCTGCAAAATGGTTAACGTTAACTTCCATGAAGTTAACACATTGATCACTCATTTATCATAAAATAGCAGCTTGGTATTAAAGCAGGCAGCTCTGTATCTGGATCTCTTCTACCACCTCTTCTCCAACATGGCCTTGGATAGATTTTGTTGGGTTGGGGTTTTTTTTGTAGGTGAAAGCAAATTTGTGTATTTGGCTGGCTAGAAGGGGAAAACGCTGTGTTTCTGAATGTGTATATAACTGACACTTAATTAATATTATACATTCTTCTAACTCCTTCCTTGTGCATGTGTATGTATACCAGGACATCTATATACAGACAGGGAGAAAAAAGGAGGAAGAAGCTGGCTATACCCAGAGCCCTGCTGTAAAACTGATATCCTAATATGTATACAGTTTGCAATTTAGGAAACTGTTTTATCTGGAGTGAGGTTAAGGAAAAGGTATTTTCTGAGCTCAAAGTGCTTTTTGTATTTGATGACTAATTCCAAATGAGGGCAGAAACCCTTAAAAGAATACTATAAAGGTACATTTTCTCTTTTAATTTAGAAATATAGCATCTGAGAAGGATTTATTAGCAAAACATCAACTCTATTTGCACATTTCTAAATAGAATCATAGAGCAACTGAATTTTAATTTTCATATCTGTAATTTGTTAACATAATTACTGTACAATACAGTTAGGTGTTTTCAGATTTTTCAGTGTTAATTAAAAAGCTAATAACTTGAAAAGATGTAAGCACTGAGGTAGAGGAGTTAGTGCTCCAGAGGCAGTAAATCCTTTATTTGTCCTTTACTATATATCCTTTTACTAGAAGGCCAGGATTTGCACTGAGTATAGCACTTTGTGACTCAAGTCCTCCTTGCTACCTGGTAGATATTCCCACTATGCACAAGCAGTAGAGGGTTTGGTTCTCGAACACAAGTCAGCATAGTCACAGCTAAATGCAAGCACAAACCAGAAGAGTTCCTAGACTTTCAGGACAGTAAGTTTTCTTTCTCTCTGCTTCCATCTCCTCTGCCCCATCTAGTCTTACCTGCCTATCTATGGATTGGTGCTTGGCACAATGTGCAACAGTGCTTTTCTGACTCCTAAAGGATGTCTCCAGCTGGCTATGGAGGGCTTTTGTAGCTTGTTAGGTAAGAACTATGAGAAACTCTCTGAAAAGCTATCAACCACAGCAAGAGCAGTGGGGTGTGTTTGTCAGAGGATGTATCCTCACAGTTTATTGCTGTGGCTGCATCTCTGACACTCAGGGCCAGCAGTTCTAGGAAATATACTTTGATCAGTGCTGGCTAGAAATGGTTAAAGCATTTATATTTTCAAATTTGGGGGAAATTTTCATGGTTCCGAATTAAAAAAGAAAAAGGAAAGGAAATATTCAGAATTTCTTTCTGGAATCTTCACTACTGTGAATCTCCTGAAACAACTCATTGGGGTTTCCAACCAGCATGTGCTTCATTGGGACTGTCCAGGTGATAAAGTTCAGTTTCCACTACTACACTGGTGTAAATCTGCAGACCAGCATACACAGGGCTAATCACAGGCAAAGGGAAAAATACTTTCTAATTATCATGCAGTGCTTCAAAGTAGTGTAATTCATGTCTTATTTCTGCAAACTACTTAAGTTCTGTTGGGCTAGAATATGAAACACTTTTTTTTCTATGCAGTGTTTACTCTTTAGTCAATGGAAACAGAAGAAATGTTTTATTTAGGTGTAGAGATCTTTGGTTCTAAATTAACCTTTTCTGGATATAGCCTGGTTTTCGTAGAGTGACTCGTGATCTGTGATGGGGTGGGTGGGGGGAATGCTTTGCATTGAAGATATTGTTCTCTGGTGCTGATCGCTTTAAAAGTTCTAAAATAAGACAGTTAACAGGAAACGGACTTGCTCTTCAGTTATGTAAATGAAGCACAAACAAATGAGTTTGTGCTACCTCACAGAAGGCAAAGCTGTGTTTTAAATTCTAATCAAACAGTAACATTATGCTAGATAACATACACAGCCGGATACACACATGCACAGTGTAGAGTGGCTGCGTTTGAGGCAGTTTTTTAAAATGAGCCAACAAGACAAACGTTGGAGCTGGGAAACAACATTCCCTCTTACCAAAGACAATGCTTAATGGTGTACCTCAGCATTGTTTCAGCACAGAGTCATTTACCTAACGGAAATCATTAATTCTGCCCAGCATTTTTGAAGAATAGCTTGATGATGAGCTTCCTAAAAGGCACTCAAAGGAAGCACTGCTTTCTGCAGTCGGTTCAAATTGTTTAATGTTTGTCAAACTTGAATTGCATTTGAAGGATACATTGTGAGTAATGGATTCTCCTGCTATTTACACGTGGGCAAGGCTACACAGCCATTCCGTGCTGCAGTTTATTGCACTGCATTATGTATGAGGTGGTTTTACAAGTAGATGCATGAACACAAAAGGAGGGAGGGAGAAAAAAAAACACAAGAAAGCAGATTCACATATTGTCTGATGTACAACTGTAAGAAATAAGTCAGAAAAATTTCAAGCAGTCATGTATGCAGCTATTTGGCACTGTACCTCTGAAATGAGTTATTTACTGTATGCTTAGCAGAGAACATGGTAGCTTTACCATGAAGCAGTTTCTGTTGGAATTAACTTATAGCTACTGCACTGCTGTTACATGACCCTGGCAATCCCAACAGCTTTTATAGAAAATGTAGGGTCACATCCTAAAAAGAGCTATGCTCTTTCATTTCTCATTGCTATAAGGGGATTTTAGGTGCTAAGTCCACTGGTAAACCTGCTTTTCAAACTGTTAAGATGTAGGTGTGTAGCTAGTAAGAAATGCCAAATGGCTAAAAAGCACCCACTGTGCATTGCTTTTCAACAGGCATTAGGGTATGTTCTGCTTAGGGATTTATTGGTAAGTCCTACTAAGCTACCCTGTAGGTAGTGAAATAATGATGCTGTTCCGGCTGTAAGCACTAACAGGAGATGTTTAACACCTCACAGAGCTGGATTGTCCCAGGCTGGTTGCACCGTTCCTACTGAGTAGCACTTAGCTGGTCCAGTAGGGCCTCTTTCAAGTGAGCTCATTTCCTTGGTGATATTAATGAAAGTGTAACGGCTGATAAGAGTCATTGCTCATCCGCGGGAGTCCACAGAGCTTCCAGTCTGGCACTGCAATAGGACTAATCGGAATAAATTATCACTTCAAGTGCGGAAGGGTGTCAGAAATTGGCTCTTCATCACTAGTTAGGTTACTGCCTTGGAACTTGGCATCCGTGTGGCTGGGAATCACCACTGCGTTGACCACAAGACATTGGCATCTTGTCAGTACAGCTCCTTGGCTTTGAGAGTATCATCTAGTATGGAAGGGTTCATTCCTGTTTAAACCTCCCCAATGCTGTGCTGAGCTGAAGGTGATTATGGCTTTCCTGGATGAGCTGTCACAGGGAGCAAAAGGAGATACAGCACATTGCAAAGCAGAGCTAATATTTAGACAGTTTGTATCTGAATATGAAATCCAGTGTCAGAATCTGTGATTTTCCAGGGAGACTGTCTGAACACAGACATGTTGTCTGGGTACTAATCATGGTTTGTTAGTTTTGGAACAAGCTAACTAATGAGCGCTGCCTTGGTGCAGGACTCAAAGAAACGTTTTATAAAAGAGATTTGAAAGGGACCTGACAGCCATTACAATGGAAGATACCAAAGCTGCTTCTCCAAAGATACTTCCCTCATAGGACATGATGTATCCTAAATATCTACAGTATTTTTAGATGCTGTTTTGGTTTATCACCTAGTATACTGTATCATTACATGGTGTGCTTACAGTCTGCTGCTTCACATAAGACTGTTTTAAAACTGAGCACACATACAGCCCTGTATAACAATTAAGTCTTGTGATGGCCATGACAGATGTCAAAATGTTTTTTGATGATTTTCATAAAATGGGTAGAGACATGGAATACCTTTCCTGAAGTCACTGATTCCCTTTGGCAGGGTTAAGCTTAGAACTTGGAATATTACTCCTTTCCTATGCCTCTTACCAAAATTCACATTTCCAGACCATGCTGCCTCTCCTTGGTAAGAGGCAAAGAGAGAACTCAACAGTCTCTTGTGTAAGTTCTAATTCAGATCCCTATAGGCTTCTGTGACTATTTATCCCTAGTGTTATGTCCTTAACTTGGCAGGAGGAATAAACTTAACCAGCCACTAAGATTTCCACAATTATACCTGGCAGGCTGGATCCCTCGCAGTACTTCATCCCTTCTGCAGGTTGGAATTACTGCTAATATACTTAGAAAATACTAATCCATGGTAGTAATAGATTCATTCTAGACAGCGTTAATACTGTACACAAGAGCATGAGGATTGATAGTCCGTACACAGGAGCATAAGGATTGATAGTCCTTGTAATCTCTTATCTAAACATAGAAGAGCTGCATATGCTGTTCATAAAGCACTGAAATCAATCATTATAGTGGCAGACAGGTAATTGGAAAACGAGCTCCTACTTATGCAGACCAAGAGAGGATAAGAGCCTTCAGCAGTTTTTTGCCAAAATTGTTCTCTGTCTCAGCTTCCAAGCTTCAAAATCTAAAGCAAGTCGCTTAAAATCTGTGTGAGCACTTAGGTAGCATGACTTTAAGAACTGCAAAAGCTTCGTGTTCCCCACAACTTCAGAGAGCATGAAGGTTACCCAACACTGCAGGCAGAAAGACCTGGACATGTCGGGGTGCCACAGTTTGGCACTGATTGGTTGGTACCAAACTGCAAGGAGTTCAGAACTGTAGATCCTGATACCAGCAAAACCCAGCTATGTCTGCATGGCTCTGAGAGTGGGATTGGATTTTAATTAACATTTGTTAAGTCCTTTGAAATGTTAAGGCTTAAAACAATTATATGACTGCAGAGCTCCATAAATTTTTTTTAATGAAAGTCTTGTAAAGGGGATCATGAGCATTTAGGAACAACTCTGTTTACACATTCAGCCAGATGAGGAGAGTCTGAAAGATTCACTAATTAGGAAGAGTATGTTACTAACAGCTTTTCCATGTATTAAACATTAACAGAATGTTTCTAACTATGAAATGAATTAAACCTAACCAAACTGTTGTATGAATTAACAGTGTTCACTCTCTGATTTTCAGATTAGTTACATTAATTTTAAATACTTCTTTCTGCCAGGAAGAGACTAGTAAATACATAATAATAAAAATTGACTGTGCCTCATTAAAACACTGAGAAAGGTATATACTGGTTTTGGGGTTTTTTTTTGTAACTCATTTTAACCCACAGCTTTCATTGAATTTGCTGGGATTTATCCTCTTTTGTAACAACACCAATAATTATTTTACTCTGGTTTTTTTATTATTTCATAAGATGAATGAAAGATGTTTCCATAGCTTGGAGAAGCACAGTTTAGCTCTAATAGAAATCTATGCAGTTGGCAATGGTCCCACTTCTCTACACAACATTATGCCAGTCCTCCAGGCCCCTCAGTCTGGTAGACCCCATCTGTGCTTCCCTACTTACAGAACAGCAGTTGTTTCCCTTATCAAGGTTTGTGATTTGTTTTGGGTGTTTTTGTGGTGGGTTTGGGGTTTTTTTGTTTGTTTGTTGGGTTTGTTTGTTGTTTGGTTTTTTTTACAAATTGTAATCAGGATCTTGGTCTTCCAAGGAGTTTGTGTGTGGGCAGATCTGTGCATCCCTACAGCTCCTGTGAAGTGTGAAATGCAAACTGTTATTTGCCTCATCACGTTTCATGTGAGTGCTGTGGGTTTTGGCAGGAAGGACTGGTTGTCTGTATTAATGTTGCAGGTTGCTGCCACAGCTTTTTGCATGTAGAACGAGCTGACACCTTGGTAGCAGTGGAAAAGCAACAGAACAAATGTGGGATTTTAAAGGGTTTTTTTTTTATACGTCCTGTGATAGTAAAACATCTTCTTTTAACAGACCAAGTGTTATATCTTAGCTGCTGCACGTTGCATTTATTCTCTGATGACTCATAGCAAGATTGCAAATCCTTTACTTTCTTCCTTATTATGGTACTATTTTAAAAAGTACAAACAAAATATCTCATATATGTTTGCAAATTATTTGAAAGGTGATTGAATAACTTGCAAGGTTCTAAGCTAGCATACGGTATGTGTTAGAGTTCGGTTCAGGTTTTATTTGTAGATAAACAAAAGCTTTAAAGACTCTGGAAAAGGACTGATCCCCTCTCCTCTCTGGAAACACCATCGTCTTTCTTCCCTTTCCTCTTCACTCTGTGACTGCTGTCTATAACCCCAGCAGAAAACTGATGGAAGAGAAACTTTTTTTTTCCCCGCCCAATAATTACATGCTGTTCAGCACAACAGAGTCCTGATTTTAACATAAGGACTTTTGATTCTACCTTAATGTCAGTCAGTAAATAACCATCCCTAAAAATACCTGTGGACATGAATCTTGATTAAAGCCCAGCATATGGATCTGTGGCAAGACTTCCTTTTGACAATTCTTCACTTCTAATCCAACATAAACTTTCTGATATATTACAGTATATCTACCTCCTACCATGATAACAATTCAGCCTTTTCTGTCCAGATAAGTGCTTCTTTCTTCCAGGACACTGCAGGGAAGTTGGAGCTCTGAGGCAGTAATTTCATGTTAATTTACTACTTGAGATCTGAAAAACAGATGAAATTAACATCAAAACATCCTCTTCCTTTGGGTCCTGATTTAAGATGGTGCTTGGCTAGTTGAGCTGGAGGGGGCGGGTTTGGTCTCTACAGGAGTTTGGGTTGGCACAGGGAACAACACTGGCATCATGGGGTGACTGTGGGAGCAGGTAGCTCCCCTTTGTTTAGATTAGGGCTGTGGCTGTGACATTCCACACTTGTCAAGGACTTAAGCACCTCTCCAAAGGTAACATGCATGCAGGCACCCGAGTACTTTATGAAGAGGATTTTACACTTCTTTTTTAAATTACTGGTTAATTGATCATAGTGCTGGTTTAATCTCCCATTTTCCCATCTGTGTTGGATGATAAAAGCTGCTTGTAAATGCATAGCCGTCAAAACCATTAATATTTGTCAGGGTTTAAAACAGGTAATCTCAAGTCTTTTCAAGTACAGTCTTTTCTTTTTTTTTAAAAGGATATTCTTTATAAAAGAGGCACTTGCATAAATTTTAGTTCTCTTGTATACAAAATCACCCATGGTTGCTTTAGCAATTAGATGCCAACATGAAAAGGGAGCAGCAAGGCACTCTTGGGAGTGACTTATAGTGCAATACTTACGAGATGGTACTGCTAGAGTATGGTTGAAGGCTAAGAGCTGTTAAATGCAGCAGGTGTGAATTACTGCACAATAATTCACAGGCTTGGGTGTCTTATTAGAAGTATAAAATAGCCCTATGCAAATATTTTTTGCAAGGGCAAATAATCAGATATAACCAGGGCCACACCTCAACCGAGGATCCTAAGGTCTTAAACAGCAACAAGGTATTGCATCAGAAAAGAGAATTTAAAAAAACACTACAAAACCCAACCTGGGTTATTAATCTGTCAGTTACAATTTCAAATGCTTACTTCTAGTTGCTTTGTCAGTTAGCCACTATATTTGCCTGTCAATCTCTGCAGAACTCCCTTGTTCCGTTTTCTCCCCGTGGCATCTCTTTCCAGTGCAGAGACAGCCGAAGTCCCTATAAATCAAGGGTTTGGATCATTCATGTCTGAAGAGCTTTCTCACAAGGATTAATCCATTATATAAATAACAGAAGCAGATGCACAGTATTGCCATTTTGAAAGGTATGCTCTAGTTTTGAGTACCCAGCTTTAATACTCACTGTGATGAATTTATACCTGCACCTGAAGCAGAACTCACTGAGGTCTGTGATTTTTTTGTAGCCTCCAAAAATCAGACTGCTCCATTTCCCATTAAAAAGTTAAACCTGTGGGTTAATGATAGGTCAGACATTATCATTACATATACAACCTGAAAATTGAAGCTATCCCCTCTAAACCCCAAACATGCTGATACATCCAAGCACATTCTTATCATCATAAAACCACTCAAATTTCCACAGATGGGCTCTTAGTAAATAGTGTTTTGTTTAAGCAAGGACAATTGATGAGTGCTTACTGTGAAAGAGGGGCTGGGGTGTAGGCTGAGCTTAGCAAGAACTAAATCAACTTTGGGTAGTGTGGCTGTGTCAGGCAGACAGAGAAACCTGGTGCAGTCTAATGAGCTCAACAGCTGGTAGGTGTCAATTGGCAACAATGCTATAAAAAAAGCTGATTTGATGTTTTATCTCATGGGAGGTTTGTATTTAAAACACATATTTGGATATTTATGTTCTCCAGAATGCTTCTCTAAAGAGGGTGAAAACATTGTGCCTGATCAGTAGCATCATTTCTGAGTTTATTTTTTGGCAAGTTAAACCAGTGGCAATTTGCAGGTTTTGTAAATAAACCAATATGTAAGTATTTTCTCTCTTTGTTTACTCAGCATATGGTCCAACCATGAGAAATATTGGCATCTTTGGCTCCTTTTTGTGTCAGAGGGTTTGAAGTGTGGTTCTCTTATTTACTAAGTATTATCAGAGATCCAAAATGATCCTGGCCCCATGCTGAGGTTAATTACCTTTTCTATACAGGGAATATACTGCGGACAGTATTTGGAAGTTCCCTGTTTTCCTTCAGTATTTATTTGGGCTGAAAAATTTGTATTCTGAGAGCATTAGAAAATTAATCTCAATCTAACTGAAATTTGGTGGCAACCCTTAATCAGTTAGGCTCCTTTAAAAAGCCATCATTCTCTGAGGACTGCTGCAGTAAGCCTAGTAACACTCCCCAAATTAGATTTCTGTTACGGTTATTTGGGGCTATTTCAGTACTTTTACAAAATTGAGTCATCTTCTCTTACAACGATATCACTAATTAAAACCAAGATGAGCAACAGCTTACACAGCTTGGTGGGTATGATTGCAGAGTTACTCAAGCACATGTTACAGCATATGTATCCTCTAGGAACATCAGATGAATGAAAGTTGTTAAGCTATCCAAGAGCGAATGTCAACTTCCTCAAGCAAAAGCTTGACTGAACTCTCATGCCCATCTGAGATTCTGAAAAGGTCTCCAAACATTAAACAGCAAAGGCAGTTTGCCTCAAGGATTGGTTTCATTATATCCCTCTGGCCCATTCATGGGCTACTGCTGCAGCCCACTACTCAGAAGGGGTGTGGGGGTGGGTGTGCGTGTTGACCTCTGGATCTGACAAAAGAGTTTGAGCAAGGACTCATACTAAGAGAGACAATGTTGCCATGGAAAGCTGAACAAGCCTTTAAATCTGTTCTGTATCCCTGGCACTCTGTATTTCTTCAAGCTTATCTAACAGTGTACAGGGCAGGCTTTTATCTCCAAAATCTAGCCCACAAGTTGCTGCTATTTTACTATTCTGCATCCTTCATCAGGCTGGCATTATCAGATGGAGACCCAAGAACTAGATCTCTATAACAGTGACACAATTTCCCCACATAAAAATGTTTTGAATTACACTTAAAGTACATTTAAAAGCATGAGAATTTAGTCAAGAACAAGGAGCTGAAAGCAACAGTAGTTGCAGTGCCTACAACTCTGGACAAAAAATGTGAATATTAATTGCTGTTCTTCAAGAAATTGTGACACACCTTAATTGGTGTTTTGGCTCCACAGGAGGGTTGACAAATAAGAACATTCAAGATTCTCTTTATTGTTAAGTTTTAGTGATTTCAGACTGCCTGAATTAATCATTTTTAGTTACCAGTCAAAAGCCAAGAACAAATGGAGATAATTAATTATCTTCTATGATAAACCTTCTGAATTGGTTTTATTTGCTTCCAACTTATGAAAGTTTACTATTTCTGCAAGCATTCTTCTTAAGACTATTACAACATTCTGAAATATTTTTAAATAACAGTCCTTGTCATTGAAGGTCTGAATCTATCTGACAAAATGGACCAAAAATGTCCTGTAAGCCAAGATGTTAAAAAGATTTTCCTGTAGCCAAAACTTTGAAATTCTCTGTTCAGGAATCCAGTTTGACTGAAAAGCATTACAGAAATGGATTAAAAATATCATCAGCTGTTCCAGCTATCAAAATGATATCAAATTCTTCCCTGTGGATGCTGATAAACAGCATCAACTTGCAGCAACTCTGTTTTTCATTCATTTTCTATTAAGCCCATTTTTTCTCGAGCAGTATTTCAACGCGTGCAAAACCTTTTACAAGAATTCAAAATTTATGTTCAAGGTAATTGAAAACAACATGTTGCTTTCTGCATTTTCGTGTGGTCACTGCAGGACAAAAAGAGTCTCTTGAGTCTCTGTGCTTGTGCCACTGCTATAAATTCTTGTGTCACCAGCATTAGCTTAACACA
Organism: Actenoides hombroni; assembly: GCA_024336885.1. NCBI lineage: Eukaryota > Metazoa > Chordata > Aves > Coraciiformes > Alcedinidae > Actenoides > Actenoides hombroni. The sequence continues at coordinate 6,092,443 of WUAM01000065.1, read as the reverse complement.
ACGTGACTGATCTAATTAGAGGTGATGCGTCACAGCATCTGTACACCAGCCTGGATACTCAAATAGGCCTTTTCAAGCGATGGCAGCTTTATATGTTCCTTTCACCCATAGTAGCTGTTTAAAACCACAAATATCTTCAACCTTGAAGCTGAACTCCTTCTACAGCCCCCCAGGCTGTTGTGACTAGGTGCTGGGTGCAGGCAGAGCCGAGCCCCATGGGATTCTCACAGCCAGGGACAAGCTCCAGCCCTGCCTGCCCCAGCCAAGGGGGCAGCTCTGCACCACAGCTGTGGCCAAGGCAGAGGGACAGCATGGCTGGAAACTTTGGGCACAAACAATTGGGCACCTATGTGGAGATCAAGCCCAGTGATGAGCACATCCACCCAACACTGGTGGCAGGGAACTGTGAAAGCACTTCCAGCATCACTGTGGAGTGGCTCAAGAAAGAGGACAAGAGCTGGTGGATCTCCAGCTCATTCTTGCCTTCATCCATTACCTGGCTTCAAGGAGCACGTGTGCAACCAGCATCAGGGCCCCACTATCAGCAAAAGGGGACCAGAGCCCAGTGAATGAATGGCTGTTGCAGCCTGTCAAGGTTAAGAAGCCATTTGGAGACAGTGGGAGCCCTGTGGCTTCCCAGCCTGTCTCCAGTCCCTGCAGACCCAGGTGGACCCCACCATGTGTGTGGCAGATAGAAAGGCTGCGAGAACAGCAGGAATGTCAGTGGCTGGGTGTGGACAGTGGACGGAGACATATCCTATGGACAACCCTGTCAGGAGGTGTTCAGGTTCCCACATCAGCTGAAAGGCGTGCAGAAACCCTGGACTATTCAGAACAAGTCCAGGACAGCTGAGTTGGAGCTGTTTGAGGTTCAGGCAGACAAGGATGTCTGCCCCTAGTTATTACTTTCAGTGCTGGGGGGAAAACCCAGCAGAATGGAGGTGGATGAGAAAATGCATATGGAGGACCATCAGGAATCTCAGCTGTGGTTGAAATTATTCTTAGAAGTGGCTGGGGAAATAGACTACAATGTAGATTTTTATACTGCACACTTTAACTCAGTCCTGTGTCAAAAAATTGCCATTCTGACTGAGATCCGACAAAAAGATTATTCTGGTCAGCTCTTTGCAAGGAAGAACAGGGCAGCAACCAGAGCTGCACTAGGAGATCCCATATGCTGTAAGATGTGATGAAGACGCCCGGACCTGAACACTGCTGCAAAAATCAGAGCTGTTAGGGTGCCACTGTGTCAACTGCCCAACAACTCAAATGCTTAAAAATTCTTAAATAGTGTCTGCAAGGATGTGCTGGTTGTTGTTTGGTTTGGTTTGTTTTTTTTTCTTTAAACTAGTGGGCTAATGACAAAAGAGAACAGTGTCATTTCTGGCTATTTTTCACTGTAGAAAGTAAAATTGTGCAGTTGTGAGGATCTAACCTGTAGGAAAAGACAAGAATTTACAGAAAATGTATCTTACCTCATGTGTGCAGGTTTCCTCCTCATGCCTGTAAAATATACATACATACACATACACACACACAGATGCACATATATCTGTGGCTCCCTAGATGAGACCTGCTCCAGGGTTGAGTTGAACCACACCAAGATGAAAGCTGCCTTCCCAGGGCAGGAGGCATTTTGATTGATTTAAAAAGGCGTTAGAGTGCAAAGCATTGTCACTTCTGAGCGTGGCACATTTGGGAAATGGGGGTTATTTTCTCATGGCATAAGCAGTGGCTTTTTTATAGCATCTGTTCACTTTTTTGCCTCTCTCCCTCTCTATCTTTCTTAAGTATGTTCTCATGAGACATTAAAAGAAAAAGATGCTAGAAGCCGCCTTCATAAAAATCAGACTAAAGATCATGGCAATTGCCTGACTGGTGGGGAGAAGATATGTGTGCAAGGTTTGCAGAGGTAAGCAGACGAGTCAGTGCCCTGTATCAAAGGCCTGATGAGAGGAGATTTGCCAGATCAAAGGGTCAGCATCCAGCGAAGCACCATCTGATAGTACGTATCAGAGTGAGAGCGGCACGCAGGCAGCAGCAGCCCCAGGCTGGAGCATCATCCCTGACAGGAAATCCTGCAAAAACTGCTCTTGGTAGAGAGGTTAAAGCATCAGGCACGTATCTATGCTTATTATTTAATGTAGAAATTAATTACTGTAAAATATTTGAAGGATAACAAAAGGAAGAAATTGAATAGTAAAAATTGTACCTGAATTAGTTGATTATAAACTCTCTCCGTTTCCTCAGGCCATCTGAGTTCTCTCTGGCTGTTGGTCCCATCCACCAGTTTGTTAGTGAACATTTTAAACATCTGATCTGAAGTCTGATGAAACCAATGGAAGAACTTCAGCAGCCTTTCAACCAAGCCAGAAATTTGTTTTCAGTCATGAAATTACGAGACACCAAACACCGTTTAAATGCCGGTCATCTCCTAGTAATAATATGTCATGCTTTTCAGCTTCAGTGCCCTTTACAAGCAGTTATTTATTGGCATCCTGCTTGTTTTGGTATTCCTAATTTCAGCAGCTAGTAGTGTTTAGAGATGCAATGAGATATAGGTACTACTTGCCAGATTAAGATAACAGCATGTTGTTTCCAGCAGGGATTTACCATGAAAGTGTTTTCCCTTTCTGAAAGGAAACTTCTTTGATGTTTCTTCCTTAGCATTTCTCTTGGATTCTTGTGTTTGAGGAGCTGGACATAGTAGGGCATCAGGGTGTAAAGCCCAAGTACCCCACCAAGGGATACAGTATGTGACAGCACACTGGAACCGTGGTCCCTTGCCTGGGACTATCTAGCAGGCTCCCTTTTAGCTGGGTGTAGGAAGTGTTTTTCACACAAGGTATGTGATAGATTCACTCTCTCGGCTGCCTCTGATCCTTACTCCAGGTCTAAGTTCCCGCTGTTCACATGCTGTGGCCGTGCGTTAGCTATAAATCATGAGCATGAACTGTCTTGGCAAGAAGGGCTATGAATTAATTGAGTTGGGCACAGTTCTAGAAACACGGTTTTAATGAGCTGGAACAAAGTCATACCAGGGTGGGATGGTTTGCAGTGAGTAGGAAAATGAATTTATTCTTTCTTTGTTTATGCTCACGCGTTCAGGAGGCTGTTTGCAACTAAACTCAGAAGGTGACTCATGAGCACACCCTACTGCTTGCTAAAGCAGATGTAAAAGGAATTAACTAAAATAGCCTTTTTTTCCCCTTTTTTGTGGTTATGTGATATGTTGATTAACCTCTTTTCCTTCTTTGATGATTTTCATTTACATATTTTCCTTTGCTTTCTAAGCATAAATCTTGTGTATGTAAAGAGTGCAGAACACCTTCTTCCTACTACCTGGACTTAATGCATGATTGCTGCCTGCTTTCCATGATCTTGCAGCCCTATAATACTCCTTTGTATTTTGGGTTTGGAATTGTAGGTTACGCATTTTTAGGTGTCCACAGAGCCCAGACCATAAAGGTTCACAGAATCAATGAAAAATTTTTCTAATTTTTGCTGGCTGAGGCATGCCTTTGTAATGAAACCAGAATCAGATAAGTGTGCTGGGTTTTAGGTTTGCATTGCTCTGGTGACCATGAATGTTCAATTAAATAAAGATCCCTAATTAATTATAGCGAGGTCGGTCATTCACTTAGCCTGTTAAACAACTGAAACACTTTTATGGGATGCATTTTTGTTTATAACTGATTGTAGCTGAATGAACAAGGAAAGCAGTTGTGGTATAAATAGAACCAGGCTAATCTAATCATTTAACGCTTCTTAATTAACCATAAACACTGCAATTCTCTTATGCTGCAAGGATTTAAATCTGTTCTCTTCCTACCTGTGTCATTTCTAGGCTTCATTGCTAAAGAGACATCATATTTAGGAGCAATACACACCCACCCCAATACTTCCTGTGCCTCTGCTTGACTTCAGTGTTTCCTAAGAACTGAACATATACACTCAGAACCTCCTCCATCGACAAGTAATAGTAGTTCCCATTGCAACTATATATATTTATAGACAAACATATATACGTTGGTCTAATTTTCCAGCTGCTGCCTTCCTAGTTCTGAGCTTGGAACAGCTTTGGCTGTAAAATATATCCTTATTTTCCACACTCCTGTAGTGTTTGCCAGTTCATTTTGTCTGAGCAGCGCTGCGGTGCCTCCATAGCTTGATTGAGTCTCTGCTGAACTCCTTGTTAGGTTTCCTCATCCCTTGTTCCAGCTCTTGGGTGTTCTCCCTGTGCAGTCCTCAAAGGTTTGAATTCTCTCAGTCTAAAGCAACTGAATGCTCATATGCTCCCTTGAACAGTCAGGACAGTTCAACCCATAACATGTGCAACAGCTGAAAAATAAAATTGATTCATCCTTTAGGTTTTTGAAACATTCAATTGCTTTGCCCTCTGCTCTGACATCCACTTGCCTTCCCATCTACTCCTCCTGTTCAAACTGTCTTCCTAGCTGTGACTCCATACCAAGCAGTCAGCAGTAATACTGTTGCATGTGTCCTAAAATCTTTTCTTTCAGAATTTCTGCCAGTGTTGCCAGCTCTCATGTCTCACAAAATACAGGGTGGTTTTTTTGTTTCATTCCTCTTGTACTTTGTAGAATTATTTAATTGTTTAAATTGTACCTTTTGGGGAGTTAATTAATCTTTTAGATTTCTTGGTAGCCGAAAAAAAAAGCTTGGAAATGTACAATCTAAATACTTCTAAGGTGGAAGATCATGCTGATAAAAATATTTACAGAAAGTTAATCTTGTGGATTTTGGAACCAGAAATAGGATGTTTAAAAGCTTGACTTGGGCAGTACAACTCTGTATAAACCTTTCTGGCTGAGGCATTTGTGATCAAGCCTGTGCAAAGGTAGCCCCCCTCCTCAATACCTATGATAACCAGGTGGTTCATTGACCATTTGAAGACACCATTATTTGGCTCTGTTTCTATGGAAGTCAGGGAAATGACACAGAGGGCTGAGCTCAGGGTCCCAAAAACCCACAGTTTGGTGTGGTTTTGGGAGAGCTCACCTGGGGCACGGGGCAGCCAAGACAGGAGGTGGCCACATGCTGCTGGAGGAGGGTGGAAGGGAAGGGGAGAGCTGCATGATGAAGGCAGGCACAAGCTCTGCTAGCTGTGTGCCTTGTGCAGTAGGAAACGAATGAGGTTCAACCTCACCAGGAGCCCCCAGCTTCCCAAACTGCAGCATCTGGAGTTTCCAGTTCAGTTCTTAGGTGTCAGTCATAATGGGAGCTACAACGAATGGATCAAAATAATCTATACCCTGCAGAGACAATCTGGGAGAACAAGATGCCTTCTGGTACTGCCTCTGCAGCAAGCAGTATGTAATTTGCTCGATTTAGCATCAAGTAAGCATGGCTGAATTTAGACTTGTATTTTTGGCTTTATTATTATCTGAGTATTACAGCTCAGCCTGTTATCATGAGGCTAACTGACAAGATTTTTTTTCAGATTTTTCTCTGGTTTTCTGCTCAGACAAAGCCCAAGGCAACTGGGATTTTCCAGAGTAGAGAATGACTGTTGTTGCTAATAATAGCTTTAGTCAGCAACATATGTTTAGTGATGCACATCAATATTTGTGCTTTCACAGATGCTAAGATTTTGCATTTTCTATGTCATTGTGTCCAGGAGAATGCTTTATCTCAGTGCTAAAAAAGTACATATAAATTACTGAATTTTTATACCTATCTTTCCCAAGCTGAAAGCCTGTGGCTGAAATTACTCTGTGCTATCAAGCAACATTACGTTGCAAACCATGACGTTTCCTACTTTGTACCAGAATCCCATGAATTGTTGAAATATGCACCTCAGCTGTGATTTATGAGGTATTTGTACCGTTTTCCTTTTATTTTTCTATAGAAGCAGGTAGTATCTCATAGTGTATGTTGAAAGACATTAAGTTTTGAAGCAATTCAGCTGGTATTCTGCCTCTCTCTCCTTTAATGCTACAAGGAATATGTGATGGAAACAATATCGTTATTCCTCAGATTGTTCCTTGAAGTTTTCTCTTGTTTCTGCTTTTATATTAAGTCATTCTTCTTGTGACCTCCTAATCTTTTCCTCAGCACGAGACTGAGACGTCACATGCGAGGAGATGATTTCAAGTGAAGAGGAAAAAATACACCAGGGAAGAGGAAAGCTGAGATGTAAGGATCCTGTTTAGATGTAAAACTTGCAGTACTTAGGTCAGTTGCACAGAAATGTTTAATCTGCAGCACAGTGTTGTCCAAATAGCAAGCACAGTCTAGTCAGCAAACTAGAAAGAAAATTCTTGGCAATTCCCTCAGGTATGGGACTGGATGGAAGGAGCTGCCTTCCTCATTTTAATACTGGTCTATTTTTACTGAGTAGGTGTGATCAAATCCGCATGGTAAAGGTTTGGTACTTATGTATTCAACATTGGTGGGTTTGTTTGAAAGAACACCTTTGTGTGTGCAGTTCAGTGTCATCTGTCCAGAAAGGCTAATTGGTCTCCTTCACATTTCGGATGGAAGAGGGTATGATGAAAAATCTACCATGTGGATTTTCTTATTTTTATAGATTTAGATTTTTCTTGGATTAATTTATGTCTTCCATACACATGGTAAGAAGCAAAAAAACCAGGAACATCCTCCTCCTCTGGACTGACTGGGACCAGTCTGATGACAGCACTGTGCACCAAAAGGCTCGTCTGCTTTTTCTGGCTAGATCAGTTGGTCACAAAGAAACAATTTATTTCTTGTGTTATGGCTACAAATAGGCTCTTATGACCATTTTCTTTCAGTGAACTGTGTTCTTGATATTGAGGAATAGAACAGTAGCTAGTGAGCATCTGCTGTCTAACAACCTGCCTAGCTTCCTCTGTGTCTCATCCTGAAATTGATGTTTAAACTCATTCTCATTTGTTAGGCTTCACTGGTTTTGCTCATCACCTGAGAGCTGACTCTGCACGGGTCTTGCTCAGAGCTGAGCAAAAGGGTACCATGCTGCTCTGGAGTTTCTTATGTTATTCACAGTCTAATTTTAATAATTTTATACCAATTTCAAGCAGTGTTAAGAACCTCTTGAAACAGGACATTACAGCTCAGTCTTTGCTCAGATAATTATTCTTTCTGCAGACTCTATCTTCTGCTGCTGCAGGATGCCTCTGTCTGGGATGCCTCTCCCTCACTTCTTGCCTCTCAACACACTACTGCATATAACCTGGTCCTTCCCTTTTGGTGAGTTCATATGTGGCATCCTCCATGCCATTGTTCCAAGGAGAGGAGAGTAAACACAACACCTTCCCCTTTGAAAGAAAGAAGTCTAAGCAGAAATGTTTCCACCTCTGGTATTTCCTCAGTTAAGCTTCCCACATCCCTTTTTCTCCCAGTCATGGTAACTTTTGAGTAGTGGTGCTGTTCTTGAATGACCAATTTGCTCAAAGCTATAGGGAAGTACCTTTTTTATTTTGTTTAAACCAGCTTTTAAAATATTTTGGAATGTTTATGTGTAATTTGATGAAAAAACACAAGGAGGTGCAGAATTCATGTTTAAAAACTATCAGGTGTCAGAAAGTGCCCTGGCTTTACACTTTGGACTTAACAGCTTTGTGCAATGGAGGTTGAAACTACCAATAACTGTAAATATAACCCATTTTTATTGGCATAACAGTGACATCTATTGTTCAATATTATACACATCTGTGCCACTCTTAGCAACCGCCTACAGGGTACTGAACTGATCTTTCTCAATTTCATAAGATGCAAGCATGCAGAGTCAAATTATTGATTCAAAGAATTATGTAATAACAGATGTAGTAATGCTATTGGACAGCTATGCAAAATTAAGTCTAATTTGTTTTGTCACAGCCTAATTTACAGATCAGTGTGGACTGATGCACAAAGACAGGCGCTTCCTGTTTCCCAGGGTGTCGGAAGATGGTGCTTTTATGAAACCTGCACAGCAGCCACGCCGCTGGCACGGCTGCCGCGGTGTCTGACGCTGGGGACAGTCAGATGCTGGCAACAGGCACAGCAGATTCTCCTGGGAAAACTGCCTCTGCCTTGACCCACAGCACAGCTTCAGAACATCTGCCCCTCTGCAGATCCGCACCAAGAGTCAGGTCCCTTCCAGGCACAGACACAGTAGGCAAGTGCTGTGGGCAAGCAGTGGAAAACACCACCGCTCCTTTACTTCTCAGTGAGCATTTGCTGCAAGGCAGAACCACAAGCCAGCGCAGGCTCTTACCGAGGCCACTAAAGCTTGAACTCTTACAAACCAGCCCCAGGGGTGTACGAGGGCCACAGCGTGCCAGGTATTGCTCTGAGTATTTTCAAACTGGCTCTTTCACTGGAAGCAGAATTCCAAACCATCGGGATGGAGGAGTTATTTTTCTTCCTTGCCCTCTTTTGATTGTCTTTTCTACATCCCCCTCTCCTTTTAATAGAGGATACAGAATTCAAATAGGAAAGATTTTAATATAGCAGTAATGAAATACAGGGGCTATCTAGTGTGTCAGACACTGTGGCTGATTAGACTTTCTGATTCGTGGGCTAGCACTCAAGGGAACGGCAACTGTCTCTTTTACTGCCTTGTCTATGAAAACAGCAGAAGGCTATGTACGCTCATTACTAGTTTATGTGATTCTGAGCATTAGCGGAGAAGTGCAGAGAGCAGAGCTATAGCAAGATATTTTTAATAATTTTAATGGGATACCAGGTTTAACTCTTCTAGAAGCAAACTCTGGATGAGCAATTACTCTCAGTAAAAATATGCGATACAAGTAAATGAAGCAACATAGTTCCCTTGTTTTTAAGCTATAAACTCTAATAAAAGGATACAAAAATGTAAGAAGCCTGGGTAAAGGGGAACACATTGCCTATAGACCATGCTGTGAAGATAGCACTGAAATATGTGCTAAACATTCAGCTTACACTTAAGAGTTCACCGGTGTACATAAATGCTCTCTGAACAGCCACAGCACATTCCTAAACTGAGGATATAAAGTTGGGCTACGTTGTCACCCACCAGGCTCACCATCATCAGAGACAGAAACAAGAGTCAATATTGTCTTGTCTTTCAGTGGTCTGTACATAGAGGGACTTTTCCAAACCTCCATTCAACTGTAAAGGCTGCAGGATGAAATATTCATATTGAAAATCTTGGATTAAAATCTACACATTTAGTTTTTCATGTATTGTTCTCCGCAGTGATGTAAACTTGCATCTAATTTCCTATGTTCAAGCCTCTCTTTTCAGATGCTCTTCACATAGTAGCACCCAGCTGCAAAATAACAGCAGCTGTGTTTCTAAGGGCCCGTGTTCAGCTTCTGTGCTTTCCAAAGAGAGTGAAAAAGAAATGTTACAGGAACAAGTAACCCAGCTTTTGTAAATAAACAGGTTCTGAAGGTCTCGCTGTTCCCTCAGTCGAGGGAAAAGGACTGCGTATAATGAAAGCTCTGAGCTCAGGCTTTTCAGTGTCAGAGGGGCTAGAGACACAGACGTGCACCAAACCCCACTGGGTTAGATTTTCTGAGGCACAAATGTTCACAAAAGCAAGGAAATATGTTGTCTGTCCCAGAAATTTAGTTTCACGGGTGAAGAATTGAGAAATGTAGTGGCAGCTATAGGGAGCAACTGGGATGCTACAGGGCATCAAGATGAGACGTTAGCACCTCTCATGCAGTGTTCCAAGCTCTTCTGCCTAGAGAATGCCCAAGTCTGTGTCTGAAAATGTGTGAAATGGTGAAGGCAGCTTGTATTGGAGTCCTGGGGCTGGAGCTGGGGGGGTGAATAAGAGAGAAAACTCAGAGTAGAGGGAATGGGCACAACCCTGGGACTAAAGACAAGCGCATGCCAGAAAAGACAGACCCAACCTGTGGGAGCTACCTACTGTGCACCATCAGCCTCTGCGGTTGGTGCTCTTAATATGGTAGTTAAAAAGAAAGCCTCAAAACAGTTGGTGCAGCATACAAGAACCCTAGCAAATGCAGGGACAGTGATATTTAGAGAAGCTTGTGTGTGCCCAGGGATAACGGTGCAGCTTCAACAGTACCAGTTTGGATCCAGCTGAGTGTATTAGTTTCTTTTTGGGGAGGAACATCTTTTCTTTTAACCCCCAGATTCTTTAGATTTATGCAGGTGCTCTCTTCACCATAGTGTTAGCTAAAGCTATTGTAGCCATGTAGGAACATTCATCAACAGCACCCTGACCACAGTGTTCAGGGGAGATCCCCAGCCCAGGAGGAATGTCCTTTGCCTTCAGGAAAGCTGTGCACAATTACATGCAAAATTACACTGGTTAATGTCAGAGCCTTTCCACCCCTCCAGTCATTCAGGAAAGCAATGTTCTAAGATTAGGGAGTGCAGTTTGCTCACACATTTAAACATGTCCTGCTCCATATTCCCAGAGCTCTTTGGAAAATATAGACAGTGTGAGAATTGAGATTTGCAGTTGATTTTTCTAGTTTACATGTTCTGGTATTTGCACCACAGGTACCAGTGGAACCAGCAGCTGGAGCACCTCATCCCCAGTGCTGGTGAGGAGCCCACTGGTCTCAAAGGTGAGTGTGAAAGACAGATTTTATTTTAATTCTGTCCTGGCATGTGGCAGAACTAAAGCGATGGGGGTGACAGTGGCTCTTGAGGAAAGTGTTGCTGACTTGCAGTGCTCGCAGTGACCCAGAGCAGCCATAACAAATTCAGGCCTCTCCAACCTCAAGAGAGGCATTTTCACTTCATTTTCTTTTTATGGGCAAAACCCTGAGGTCTTTATTCAGTCTCTGCTCTGTGGTTGCTCATGTGCCAAAGCAAGTCACTGTGACTCATATTAGGTATAAGCTGAGAGTCGGGCCCCATCCTGGCAGAAGCACCACCTGCTTTGGGTGGAGTTTCTTCAGATTCAGCTCCCTGCAGAGCACAATTTCTCCTCTGGTTCAGGCAGGCACCTGATATAAGCATCCCTTTGAGCCCCCCCACCTGCCCCAGCTGTGGTCCCCCAAGCTGCAGAGCAGCCAAGGAAAGGGTCTGCGCTCTCCCTCCCCCAGATGCCTTGGGGAGTGGCAGCCAGGTTTGCAGCAAGCACAGAAGTAAAGCTGCAACATTTTTAAAAAGCCCCAAGGGTTGTGGGAGCCTGAAATTCCCACTGAAATTCAGAGGGCACTGTACTGTTGATTCCCCACACGTACCCTTGAAATCCCACTCCTCTGTATTTATTTACTCTCTCTGAAATTGCATCCCTTTAAATTGCAAAAGCAGAGAGGGAGTGATAGCAGGTTCTGAAAAATCAGCATTAGCAACATGCAGGCAGCCCCCAATCTGAGTGGAGGGCAGTAATTTGTTATCCATTAGGTGATCTGTCAATCCAAGAGGACTAACAGAGCAATAAACTTTGAAGTGATCTGTGGAGCTCTGCCCATACTACTAGCTGGCTATCAGAAAGGTTAGGATGATAAGATGGATGATTTCCTCTTCTTTAGACACTCTGTCTTTCTCTCTGGCGACACATGCAGCTCTCTCTTTCTCTCATCGAGTAAGATTGTCAGATATCTCCTGTGGGTGAAGTCAATTCCAATTCAGTTGCATATTTTGCTGTTTCAGAGGAAAGAATACAAAGATTTTATGTTTTACTGAAACATTTTCAAGTGAGGACATCAGCCCCTGTTGCTCCAGTGGTGTTGGAAGTGGGCTGCAGCCTTCAGTACTAAACACAACCTCCTTGCAAGGCTGATGCTCCGCAGCTCTGCAGGGCTTCCGAGGTGGTGGCCAGATGCTGATGCAGTGAAGCTTCAGGGAGATTTTGTCAGGGAAATTACTCTCCTCCGTTGCTCCACTGTAGTCAGTGTGCCAGGGCCTAGATGTAAGACCTATTACCCAGGATTCAAGTGACACAAGCTCATTTCTTGTCTTTCACCTTATTCATCAGCCTGTGGACTCCTCCAGGGTGAGGCCCCGACCCATCCTTCAGTAAGAGCTGAAATTCAGGATTTATTAAGCCAGGCAGAAAGCATGAGAGATTCACAGTCCCCATGCCTGAGAAAGGGGAAAGATCAGAGTTTGGTCCAAAACTGCTTTGAATGTTTCCTCCCACGCTTGTTCCGAGTAAAACAGGAACAGTCCTGGAGGCAGCAAGTAATATGTGTTTTGAAAGGTTTCTCTAACGCAGGTGCGGAAGCTTTCCCAGCGTGCAGCCCTAACACATTAATATTTCCAACAGGATACCCTAAACAGACAGTCTCACTCCTGGGTGGCCAAGGAACCATGTTTCTCGATCAGACTTTTAACTCATTTGAGAGCTCTCTCTGAACGCACAGAGCAAAGCAGCCTGGAGCATGCTGATGACGGGGAATTAATCCACATTCTGACACACTCTCTGGCTCCGTCCTTCCTTCCTTGCTCCTTATTGCACTGACATTTGTTACCAGTCTCTGGCTTGTAGCTCCAGGCAAAAGCATAACCAAACTTTTAAGCCCTTGGGAAGGAACTGGAAATAGTCCCAGCCTCAGATTCCAGCCCAAAATACAGTTCTGGTATTCCCCATCCTTATTGACATTGCAATATCATGCACATGTTTATTTGTCATACTCTAATATGCTGTATGTGAACAGCTAGCTTGCTTATTCTCTAAGGCTAGATTAGAACAGCCAATCTCCTCCTGGAATAAGTGGAAGTTGAATTATTTTCTTTTCTTTATAAGAAGCTTATGGAATGTGGGATGAAAAGTCAGAAATAGTTAAGAAAAATGCTGTGCATTCGAACAGAAGAAATACATGTAGACCAGCTGGAATGACTGTCACTGCTACACTGGTCATGCCTCACGGGTCACAGCTGCCTTGGGATGGGTGTTTTCAGAATACAGACTGGAAGGATGTAGCGATTCTATGGAGGCCTGTCGTTTTATCTGAAGCAATTATTTGTGTTCACTTTCAGTAACAGTAAACTTCTGGATGATGCTTTTCACCAAGTGGTGTGGAAGCGTTTTGCCAAACAGGCTACTGTCAAGATGTGCATTTTTGAGAAAGGGATACTGAGGCACAGAGAAGGGATGATATTTTGGAGCTTGGAACACTTGGAACACATATACTTTCATATATGTCACTTTATTTTAAAAATATGAATTCTGTTATTTCTCATGCAGACAAAGTTTGAAAATACTCCTCCTCTTTATAAATGCCCTTTTTTTTTTTCCCCTAAAATACTGATGCCTCCCACAGAGGAGAAATTCTGCCTTTATGATTTTTTATTCATTAGTCCCATACCTCAAGTCAAAATTCTGAGTAAAAGACGATATTCCCCAACAATGGAAATTAGAGCTGGTTTATAAAGTGTGATCTAACATCCTTTTCAAAAAACAACAACAAAACAAAGCAAAAGCAAACAAAAACAAACAAAAAAACCAACTCCTGTTGCTTTACAGATACTGGATTGATTTTCCATTGCCCAAATACATAGTTATACATGTCAAGTTGGAAAAAGTCCTTTCATTATGATTCTGATCAGATGTGGAACAAGATTTTTTGAAACCATTTTAAGGAACGAAGAACAGTTCAGGAACTAAATCCTTAGTAAACCCCAGTCGCTGGAATTCTATTTGGGAATAAATAGCCCAATATGCTCACTTCAGTTTAAGAAAGAATTACATTAGAGTAAAGGTATTTTGAATGAAAAGGTAATCTCCTTTCCTATTTTGGCACAAACTGAGCCCATCCTGTGTAATCATACTTTTTACTACATACAGATCTGTGATTGCTTTTAAAAGCTGATTCTTTAGGTTTAAAGCCAATTGGTCCTCACGTTTAACTGAAACTGCTGTTTTACCTGAGGGATGGCAGAAAATACTCTTCTCAACCTACTACTAGGCCCTTAGAGTTTAATGATTCATAGAATCACAGAATGGTTCGGGTTGGAAGGGACCTTAAAGACAATCTAGTTCCAGAGTGGAGACACTGGTCACCTCCGGGATAGATGGTGCAGAGCCCCAGCCAGAGCTGCAGCCTTGGCTCTGTGGGGAGTGCCCACTGCTGCGTCTGAGGGGCAATGAGGATGAGATCACCCTCGATCTCTCAAGCTGCCTGAGCTCCAACACTTCCCAGCAAAAGGAAGAGCTCAGGAAAAGCCCTGAACACCGAGATCTGCTGCTCTGCTGCTGGCCCTGCCCGACACAGCTGATCTCGAGGAGGGGATATGAAGTGCTTTAGGATGGTCAGATAAAAGGTGGTTTGTAAGTGTAAATAAGTGATGATGACTATCTTGGCTAAACTGCCCCAGAGATGTCTGAAGTTAAAAGCATGAGCTGCTGCAGTGGAGGGAGAAGAGCAGGGCTCTCTAGATGGGTTTTAACACCCCCCATCTCTGTGGGTGCCACAAAGAGGGGACCTGTAACCAGTGGCTTACACAAAGACACTGTTATTTACTGCTATAGGCAGAGTCCTATTAAACACAGTAGGCAATCAGATTAAGCACCTGCCCTTGCATTTGGCCATTTTTAAGGTTAAAATCCTATAGATTATTTTTAGAGCAATGAAATACATGTATTTTGCTAGAGCTGAGTAGAATCCAGCTGTTCAAAGTGTCAGGGATTTTCCAAGCACTGTAAGGTAGTTGGGTACTCAGACTCTACTGAAATTTAGAAGGAACTAGCCCTAGTGTTCTTGGGGTATTTTGAAAATCCTGAATGTGGTAAAAAAAAATTATTTATGAAGGGTTTTTTAGCTTCTTTGGGAGTAATGAAGCATAATCTGAATACTTCAAATCGCATCCACTCACAGCTGGGACAAATTTTTCTGTTTTTTTTTTTTTTTTTTCTTTAAGACAAATCTTTTTATGTTTATTTGAGGCTTCACAATTTATCATTATTGAACTCCATAACATACTGTTCTAAAATTAATTAAATATTTCACAGGCAGTGCAATATTCTTTGACCACCTTCCTGGGCATCCTTGTGCTGGTGGGTTTCATGAGTTCTTTTAAACTACATCAGTGAAATGTCCTCTCAGTTGAGGGATTTTTTTGGAAGCAACCTCAGAAGAAGAGCCTTGGGTTAGCACAGTGAAACGTATCTCAGAATATAATGTATAGCATTATATGGGATATAAGATTCATTGACTTAGCTAGGTTTAAAAAACTCATCCTTCTTCCCTAAATCTTTGATGAAACATTATTTTAGCTTGAAATGTTATGTGGCATGTAGTAATTCTTCTTTGGGTATAAAATTTTATTTCTGCTTCAAGCCTGTTTTGGAAACCTTGGCACTTTCAGCTTACTGCAGATAACTGCCACAGTATGAAAAGTCCTTTGTGATACTGGAAAGCAAGGTACCCCAGTGCTGCGTGATCTGAAACCTTATTTAATTATAGGAGGAAACAATGTACAATAATGTCAGAATTAAAATGTTATCAGTGCTAGAAACACAGAAGTAAATTCTCTGTTGAATCCAACATTCAGCACAGAGAACCAACTGGCAGTTTCAGAGGATTGCTCCCATCCCAGGTTGCTTGGAAATCAAGCCACTGCATAGATTACAAGACCCACTGAGAACTGGTTGAGCCTCTGGGAGACAAATACACCAGCACCTGTGGGAATACAGCATGCTCTGAAAATGATGTCCTCTCCTGCCATTAGCGTGCGGCACCCAGCAAGCGCACCCACCAAATGGGAGCATTGGCAGTTTGAATAGCAGAAGAGAGTGAAAATTGTCAAGAGTCCATCCCTATTTCATCTGAGCTCGCACCTAACAGTTTGATCCACTAAACTTAACAGCAGATCATATTTTCTTGCTTTGAAAACTCATGCTCATTTTGTAAGTTAAAACCAAAAAGTCACAAGCCTACAGACTGCAAATTTTGGGAGTCTTTTAACGCTAATATTGTTCTAAATGTGGGGTTGGAGATTTGGACACCTCTCTTTTCTTGCTTTTGTTATATTTCCCATTTAACTGTTCAGCATCACCTATTTTTGATTTGCAGTCAGATGTCCTAAACTCCAGTAGAAGTATTATCCTTACTACTATTGCAGATTCTTATTTAATTATTTTTAAACATCCTGACTTGTTATAGATTAAAAGTCATGAATGAGGTTAATGTATAATTAATGAGCAAGAGTGTTCACGATGACAGCTTAGAATAATGATGAATGAGCTGAACAAGAGATCTGAGGAGCTGTTCAAGGTCAAATTGCACATGGGAGTGTTAATGTTGCCTGACACAGCTTTATTTCTTTCTGATTTCCTATTTTAAACAGATTTGTTATTCTTACAGAGCTGTTAAACCATTTAAAGGGGTGGGAAGATGTCCTCTGACCTCTAAGTAAGGAGTGCTCCTTTCTGGTAGTCCTTTAGGCCATCTGCCATGAAATAGCATATCCAAAATCCATTCTTCTCTCTTAAAAGATATGTACTAAGTTCAGTTGATTGGAGGGGAGGGAAGAAGTTAAAAAGCAGCCAAACCACCATCTCAAAGAAAACGCTAATGATTGACTGAAAAAAAAGAGAAACTTTAATCCATTGCCATATAGCAAATACTCCATTTATTGAAATAATTATTTACTGACAGACTGCAAACAGCATTCCTGACTGATTTTTGTAAAAATCCCAGCTTTTCTGATATCAGTGAGAGTCTTGCTGTTGTCTCCAGTGAAACCATGAGCAAAATCTCATGTGAATAGTAGGTGACTGGCAAGAGTGGTATAGAAATTGGACATGGATGCACAGCCTGGCTCCATAGTTTATTTCACACAGATAAGGTACTATCCTGTGATCCAAGCCCCACAGTTGGAGGCACATGGCACTATAAGCTATATGGTGTGTTTTGCAGCAGCAGCAATTAATTCTGCCCTTTCTCCTTACTTAAAGGTGGGTTTCTTCATCAGTGGCCTTCTCTGGAAAACAATTCACTATGGATGATGGATAGACTGCGTGCCAGGATTGCTGGGAAAACTATTTGTGTCTGCTGCCTTCGGGGCTTGTTACACTGGACCATGGGCCAAGCCTGGTAGGTGCTTTGAAAATGGGCAATTTGTCTACTTGCCATGTTTTCCACCCAGTCTTAATTTACGCTTGTCTCAGGGAGGAAGGAAAGGTTTTCTGTGTTTCTAATCATTTGCTGTGTATGTTGCTGCTACTTAATTTATTTTCTTTGGTCACTGTTGTCAAAGTTTACCCTCCTCTCTCAGTCATGCACGGAGTTATTGAATGCTGGTATGCACCCTGTCTTTCTGCAAAAAGGGGGCTCAGTGTTGTGCAGTATCAAAAGGAAATAGCACAAAATGCTCAAAGACTGGTTTTTTTTCCTAAAATAGTTAAACAACAAACCAAAGATTTTAATCTGAAATTTGTCATTCCTGCCATAGACACTGTCCGTGCAAACGTGCCTATTTTGACCCTGCAACCAGAGCCAAAGGGTAGACTCTTAATCCATCATACAAACCCAGCCTGATATCAAAGGGGTCTGTATGCCCCTAGAATAACCTCTGGCCTACGCATCTTCCCTTGGAGGTCAGAGTAGGCTGTGATCCTTTGATCTACCTGTGGTACTTTAGAGATGCAGAATATTTCTGCCCAGCAGAGATCCTGAAAACACTGAGACATTTCAAGCCATTCAGAAACCTAAACATGAGCTTCCTCCAGTGTTAAAATATGAAAGAAAAATCCTACAAGCTGTAGAAATGCTGTAAAGATTGTGCTAATTTGCTTAAGCAAAAAAATACCACAATGCATGAATGCACAATAGGTTTTTATGCAGTATGGCAGAAGAAGAGATGATTTATAGTGCATATCTGTTTCCTAGAAGGCTAAATCACAACAAATTGGGTACACAAAGGCAAGAAGGTCTGTAACAGCTACTGGTATAAATCTACTGAACCAAAATAATTAGGGTAAAATTAGAAACATAAAATAATGTTCTGGATAAACTGTGATTTGTAATCAATATGATTTAGACTGAATTAACATAAATTTCCAGCATAGTATATTTAGAAATTGCTTTCATTTTACCATGTTCATAAGTTCAACTTTGGCCTAGATGAAGATGTATTTAACAGGACATTTAGCTGCTGATGATTGCCCATAAATAGGATTAAGACAAACTAGAAACAAAAAGAAATCCTTCTATCTTCCCCAGTGCTATATGAACAGAGTGGTGGGTCACCATACAGACACACACTGTGTGTTACTCTTAGTAACTTCAGTTAAAAGTTTAAAAAGAACACAAAATGAACAAAAATGGCAAAATACAGCACAACTGTGATATTATGTATGCTATCTAAAAAGAATGACCTGTTCAAGTCAATATGAATATGTGAGACCTGCCTTAGCCTGGCACTTTTTCAAGGACCAGGTCCCTCCAGATCAGGCCACCAAGGCAGGAAAGTGGCCCCAGTGTTTGTGTGATACCAGCGATTGCTTGGACCACAACACAGAGGACAACTGACCCAGACCCTGTTTTGTAGCTCAGGAACTTCACTTAGTAGAGCAGCTAAAGACAAGTGTGCCTTCTCTTCCACAGGTACTGCCATGGTATTGGAAAATACCTGCAGTGACTTAATGTTCACGGATCCCAGGCCTGATTCCTGGTGGCCTGTGTTTCTATTGGGAGGACCAAGGTTTTCATTGCTACGTGGGTGCACAGGCAGATGCAAGATTGACTGGTCCATGTGGCTTTGCTGGGGGGACATGGTTTTTCTGGGGATCCAGGAAACTTTTGTTTTCTGCCTCAGCAGGGAGCAAAGCATTGATCTCACCCCGTTGTCTAGCAGTGAGGATATGATGGTTGGAAGGAATTGAGTTTACTCTGCTTTTCACAGCACTTTCTGTCACTCTAATAACTTCACAGATATGAAGTTTTGCTTGGAATAAAACACAACCATGTCACACATCTGACATCAGGGACTAAGTACCCAAAATATATTTCTTATTTTCTCCTGATGGATTTTCCCTTTTTCTTCCTATATTTTCTTTCAGCTTCTAGGCTTCAGATAGACTCAGTATTCAGACTGGATAAAATTCACATGTTCTTGTTTGAAGGGGAAGTGTTTTATTCATGTTTATTGTTTTCTTGCAGTTCTGTTTCCACTAATTTTTTCTTTTTTTCCCCATGAAGCCGGTTGAAGCACAATCTTAAAAACAAGGAAGACAAAATAAGCAATACTTTTCCTAAGAGAAATACAATAGAATAAGAGAAATACCTTTTCTAAGAGAAAACATTTCTGAATTTTGGCAAATTCTGAAAGAAATGTGAATTTAAAAAGTAAATATTATTTCTGAACACAAACTTTTCTACCCAGTGAGGAAAGGATACTTCCTCTGACATGATGTATTGTGATTTTTAGATGTGCTTTAGTAATGACTGATTTGTCAGCACCCTCCTGGTACAAGATTGTACCTTGATTAGGATGAGTTGCCATCAAGCACATTTTCTTAGGAGGAAATAAGAGAACACCTGTCCCACTGAAACCACCCCAGCTGGTGTGGGTCAAATTTAAGCACTGTGGACGTTATGAGTGCAAGAACTGATCTTTTAAGCAGTAACACGAGTGCCTGGAATGCAAGAAAGAGATGAGGTTTGGGTCTGAGTGGGGTTGGTTTTGTTTTCTTTGGTTTGCAAGGGGAAGAATCAGTGGAAGCACATTGGAAACCACAATAATCAATGTCCCACTTGGAGAAGATCGTAGCATTTTAGAAATATAAGATGTGTGGGCCATGTGATGTGTGTTGGTTGCTAATAAATCAATTCAGAGCAGGGATTTAAAAAGTGGTTTGAAGGTGTAGAAAGCTGAATGGCTGATCTATACCCATCCTCTCTTCTGTCCTGCCTCATAGAACTATCAGTAAGTTGTTACAGGTTAGATGCACATGTAGTATGTGCACGATACCTGCTGCAACTTTACTTCCAATTAATGCCCATAAGCAGACAGTGATTGTTTTGGACAATAGAGCAAGAAGCAAGTCTTGCAGGGGAGTTCCCTGCCATGGTCTTTCTCTGCAGCGTATCAATAGGAAAACAACAAATAAGCTAATATTCCAAATATGTTTAATGTGAATTGCTTTTCCAACATGTCAAGAGACCCTGGATCTTTTTGAGATGGGATGTGTGCTATATGTTGTATGAATTTTATCATTGCCTTCACAGATTGGTGAATCTCATGCTAGTCTTGAATAGTCCGTTGCATATTTGTTGCTAATATTCTAACTCAAGGTAGCGTCAAATTTAACCAAACTCCCTCTCTTCATTTCAACTTGGAAAGAATAGTTCAACTTCTATAATCTCGAACAAACAAACAAAAAATTCTTCCTCACTGCTGTCCTTAACTCTGTACATTTTTGAACTTGTCTCTCTCTACATCAACTGTTACTCAGTTATCACAAAACAAATTTCCCATAGGTGTTTTGGAACAGGAAACTGGGCTATTCTGTATCTTTATCTGTGCTTTTCTCATCTGAAGTCGGTCTAAATCGACCTTTCAGACTTGGGTCGAAATGGTGTCTTTGATCTCCTTTTATCCATAAAGACAGACTTAAAGTCTATGGAGATTGTCTTCCAGGTAGACACCCATTATGGCAAGACAGAGGTGCAGTGGGATACCAAAGAGCCTCTGACCATGTCCCCCCTTCTTCAACATCCAAAGCAGCTTGCTGTGCCGCTCCCTGGCTTAGACTTGTATCTGCCATACGCCCGAGAGGTAAAGGTCACTGCTGCTTTTCTATGGCAAGCCACCCAGACTTGTGGCCGTGTAGGAATGGGGGCATAGCCCAATGCCTAAGGAATAGGGGAAGGCTGAAAAAATACTCAACACACTACCTGCCTGTTTTCCTCCTCCTTCCCCCCGAGCACTCCTGTGTACCATCTATTCCTGGGCTCACCATTTTTTTTAAATCAAGTTAATGTTTTCCTTTTTTTGGTATGATTTAAGAAAGCCCCACATCATCAGATGGTATGCAACTTAGTTACATCACAGAGCCACTGCCAGGATTTTTTTTCTGAGGGTTGGTTGGCTCTGATCAGCCTTTACCATCATGCCCTTTGCATTCGATATCCTCACTGCCTCCTAATCCTCAGGAATGTCAGTCTTGAATAATTTTTTCATATCCTGCTGAATAAGTTTCAGACAGGTAAACACTTGTATTTCCAATTCAGGTGCTGGGAATTGACACTGTCTCTTCCAGCTCAGTGCCTGGCTTGTTAAGCAGAGAAGTAATTAACAGGCTGGAGCGCAACACCGGCTGGTGCTCACCCACAGAGTGAGCAGGTTGCCAGGGCTTGGAACTGCACAGGCAGGAGGGAAACATGATTCTGCCATCCTTTTTTCCTGAGCTTGTTTGCCAAGTCTTCGGCTCTACCTTGTCAGTAAAAGCTTGTCTTCTAAGTAACACTTTAGGACCGTTTTGTCATTGATACTACAAGTATTTGCAACAGCCAAAATCATTTGGAAAAGCCCATATTGGGTGGCTATCAAGGGCACCTAATACGCAAAGGCTTTGGGAAGCTTTTGGTAGACTGAAAAAAGGTTTTTCTCTACTTTCTGCATTTAAATATGGATGAAAACCATTTTGAGGCTCTTTCAAGCAGCATTTGTAGTTTTGCAAATAAAATTCCCTTAATCCAGATAGAATGTTAGGATTTCAAGGAATCGAAACAAACAGAGATGCAGACAAAGCTGAAATTTCTTGTCAGTGAAATTACTTCCCATTAGAAAACCAGGCTGAATGTTTTTTCTTGCTCTTGATACTCAGTTTGGAGATAAAAGGCTTAAAGCCCAAAGTAGACAAGTCAAGTACTCTGCTTATGTTTGTCATCCTTAGCATTTATTCACAAGGTATTGAACACTTGCACACTTCTTTTTTATTATTATTTATTAAAAATTTGCCTTTTTGTGTGAATAAATTAACTGGAGCCCACTTCTTCAACAGCAATATCAGGCAGCCTCAAAGAGTGGAGGGCAGCTGGAAATTACTTTCTCTGAAACATCCTGTAGGATGATGGGAAAGGTAAAAAAAGGAAAGTAAACTCATATTCCTGGCTGGGACAGTGGGATGGGCCCTGGCTGCAAGGGCCCTCAGTCTCCACAGAGCTGACAGCAGAGTTGTGAGCCTGTTTTCAGTGCAGTGTATTCTTCTCTTTAAAAATGTTTGTTGCATTTAATGAAAGCACAGACTTTTCTGTCTTCTGACTAGGTTTGGCTGGACAGTACATTTGGCCCTCAGCCTTCTCTGACCATCGAAGAACCAGCAGTCTGATTCGCAGCTGCCATGAGGACACCAGCATCTTGGTGGCAGGAGAGATGCACATCCAGTTGTGTGACAAGGCAGTGGCTGCTACAGGTGGCCCCAAATAACCCAGGTAAGCTCATCCTTCATGCTCTGGCTCCCAATTTAATTATGAGATGATGTGGTCTATGCTAGATCTTAGTGATGGCTTAAAGAAACATTTCCCAAATCAGCCTCCTGATGTGTTTGGGTTATTTGTTTTGTTTTGTTTTTTAATATCTAATGAACATAACTAAATAGCTTGTTTCACAAAAATATTTGAAAAATTTCACTATTCAGTATGGAAGAAAAACAAGTTGTAAAGCTTTGGAAAGTTTTTGTAAAACAGAACAGTTATTTCTGGGCCAGCTGCAGTTGGCAATTTCTGTTCAAGTTGGGGGATGCTGAGCTGGGGTGTAGCACTTGGCAGAGCGCTGCAGCAAAGCTCATCTGTAACACCCTCGTTATTGTCCGTGTTCCGTTCTCTCACTAATTTCATCTATTAAATAAATAAATGAGTGATTATGCCAGATGAGGGTTTTTTGTATGAGAGGATCTTCTAGCATTGCCATCTTTTAGTGGTAATTATGCAGTCATACAGCTGTTGCCTACAGGCAGGTTTGAAATAATTTTATGAGGTGTATAAATCACATCATAAAAATAAATAAAGAGATAAACGTCTGGTCAGAAGACAACAGAAAAATAAAGCTAGGGATCTGCATTACAGAATACCTTAATAGATACAGATTACAGTCAGTCCTGGCTATAACTGTGCTGTATCTTTACCTGATTGCAGTATCAAACAATTAAGGATCTGGATCTTAAAAAGAATTACACACGTGCTGGAGTGTCCACGTCATGAGCAAGTCAAGTCTTGTATTTTTCCTTTTCTGCTTAGATTCACAGTGTAGAAAAAAATTTCATACAGAAATTCAAGTAGATGTGTCATGTTTTGGAGCATAAAAGCAGGTCAGCATGAAAGCTTTGAGAAACTCAAACCTCAAACAGTCCCAAACTCATGAACTCTGCGTGCAACACTTAGCTAACACATTTACTCATGCATTTGGATGAAGATCCTTCCCAACATATGGTCTGAAACGGGTCTCTCCTGTAAATTTCATGGAGTTATTTTCTTTATGGCTTTACTCTTCTGAAGCCTAGTAAAAATACCCGTTCTCTGTTTATTCTGGCTATTTAGTCTGGCAATTATATATTGTTCATGAAACAGAAGCAGCACATAATTTTTATGGTTTGTAATATCCCTCATCAGCAAAAAGCTGGTCACTTAGAGGAATTTTCTTACCCTGGGATCCTCTTGTGGTGAAAACCAAACTGCTGCAGCTTGGAGGGAGTTGTTCTGTAGCTGAGTGACTGATGTCTTCTTGCTTATGAGCATTCATAACTTCTATTGCTTCTCTTCCCTGTTTCCCATTTCTTCTCTCTGAGGTGATGATAAAAAATAAAAGTCTAATTTTGGGCTTCTAAAGCTGCCAGATTTCAGGATGATTTTGTTGTGGATGTTCTCTTTTTCAAGAGATAATGGAGGAGGCTGCATGTGGAATAAAAGAAGTTTGTGTCAGTTTAGTATTTAGGGGAGGTGTAGAAAGTTCATGGATATCGTCCATCCTCTGGGTTACAGTTCAGATGTGTTTGTACCATACAGACATGATTGTTTTTATTTAAAACCATGGGACACTTAGAGAAAGATGTAATCCCAGATTTGGCTCTAGTTTTCATGTAAGCCCATACTAGTTCCCTTGAAGCTAATGGATAAGCACTGGCTGAAAAGGAAGAAGACAAAGGGAAATAAGGAGTCTTTTTGTTTAACTGCTATGAGCAGTTGTTGTATGCTGTATATCTGAATTTTAAGAAAACCATAAATTAAGAAGAGAAGGCAGTTAAAAATCTCAGGTGATTTGGTTGGTATATGGAAAATGGACATGGATGAAGACTGTAACCTTTATTTGAGTAAGAGCTGAGGTTACAGGGATAAATATTTATAGGAAAGGTGTGAATTATTTATATGTGTTCCAAGATAGCAGAGTTTAATAGCATCCTTTCCCTGGATTTGTTACACTGTAAGCTGAGGGCTGCATGCACACTGATACAGTATCTGATATTAGAGGATTTGTGTTTGACATGAAGAGACTGCAGTGCAGGGAGGGGAGCAGCTTTGTGCTTGAGTTTGTATTCAGAGTAGGTGCAAAGGCCAACAGAAGTGCACAGCTCTGAGTAAAGAACATTCAAGGCTACATACATCATCAATCTAATGTCATTTTGCTACAATGGCAAATTATTGTCTCTGCAGTTAGACAGTGCAACAGATGGCAAAGATTTGCACAACCAGTTAAAATTCTTGGCAAAGCAAGTTTTTTGGATTTGTAGCTCGAGAGTTGGTTGAGATACTCTGGAATATTTGTACCAAGTGCAGGGGGAAAACCCAACTTTTTTTCTGTAATCTCTCTTCCACTTAAATTTGACACGTTTGCCTAACAAGCAGCTATTACACCAGCAGTTTCCATTCATGCTTGCACTGTGGTGGGGAAAACTGCCAGCCTCAAATTATCCAGGAAACTGTTTCCAAAGAGGAAATGCATAGCAGGGAGCAATTACACCTGGTATGTCTGCTCAAGAAACTCAGCAATAGGACAGACACATCGTGTTTGGCTGCACAGAACACCAGTCTTGTTCTGTTACTGATTTACAGATTGCTGGTTCCCAGATCTGACATTCTGAGCCAAATAGGTGTGAAGGGAAGCTGGATTGTATTCCAGAAAGTGAATTCACAAGGGAAATATTATGGAGATGTCTACTCTAAATACAAACTAGTCTATATGCTTATTTCTCATCTTTAATTCATTACTGTGTTATAGTTGTACGTTACACTACAAAAACTGTAATTACATTGTATTTTATGTTAAAATGACAATGCAATTTTGGTGCATTTTAATACATAATTATCTGTTAGTTAATAAAGCTGAACAGTTAGACATTTAGAGTCCCTTTTATGCCAAAGGAATAATTCTGAATACATGTACTACTAAAATCCAGGTATTATAACAAAACTGTACTGCTCCCATGATCATTCTCTGTTCTCCAGTGAAGGGAATTGGTGCTAATTTTAAGAAGTGAACACAAGCCACCATTTAACAGCAGTGCAGTTTCAGTGATGTTACAGGACATTAAGATTTGCCGGTTGTTTTCTGCACTGCACTGACACGTAGAATGATACAAAAAGCAGCAAGGACTGAGACGTGGGGTTGTCCCTGCACTACTTTTGCTGGTTTTTGAGTGGGTTTTGCAGTTGGGACTGGGTGTTTGCAGCTCTGCTGAGCAGCATGTCCACAAACTGTACGAAAAGTGCTGGGGTGGCTGTATCTTCTCAGTGCCACATGTGGTCTGGTCTGCTCATACGCCTCATGCAGTGGCTGAGAGTATCATGGTTATAAACTGGGGATGCTGGTATGAAGGCTCACATGGGAGCTCTCCCTGGACATCACACAGGCAGTGCTCACTTCCTTCCACTGCCAACAAGAATCAGCCAAAACGTTTGGGGAGGCTTGTGCGGACTGGTCCTTGGTCAAGGCAAAGGTAGAAACTTGTAGGTCAAATGCTTCTTTACAGTGGTGCATTAATCAGATAACCCCAAAGGAACTGAGTGGACCTAAACAGTCTCCTGTCTCTGAGACACGTCTATCAATCTTAGCCTGAGCAAGGGTTCAGATTAGGGCTGACAGTGGAGCTTGCAGGACTATCAGGCCTCAGGATGTTTCTCCAAGGAAGCTGCATGCATGTTCAGGGTCCTACCTGTGCCCTGTGGTCAGCCTGTGTCTGGGCCAAGGGCCAGGGATGAAAAGATGTGGGGGACGTGCCTCTCAATGGCAGACTTCACCTGAAATATTTTAGAATGCTTGTCCTTGGGTTCTTAGTGGAAATAAATAGGGACTGTTATTCCTCTGAGGGCCATCAAAACCAGCTTCAGGCTAGGGTTGTGTTGATGACTCATTTCTCTTTGATTTTTTTTTTTTTCCGTGTCTTTTCAGTTAGGTACTGCACTTCTAGGGGAGCAGAAAAACCAACCCGAGGATAAAACAGATAATATTTGTTCATTTCTCTACCAATTTGCCCTCAGAAAGAAGAAAGGCAAGCAGCCCAGCCTTACTTGAGATAGTGATTTTTTCAAGACTTTTGATAAATTTTTAACAGAATTTCTCTCCGGGTTCTTCCATGTTATTCCTGCATGCAAACCAACATTTTTAACTTCACCTGATTGTATACTCCCTGCTGCTCCTGCCAAACAAGCCAGCACATGTATCTACCTAAAGGATGCAAAGTCCTTAGTGACTCAGGTCTGGGTACAGCTGAATTTAAGAACCAACCCCGCACTGAAGTCAGTGTCATCCCAGTATCAAAAGGATACTGGAGAGTCTGTGTCAGAGCATATCCTTGAGATAAAAGACTGAAGATGCTGCCTTGTGACATGGTTAATTAGGGAGCAAAATTAATTTTTCAATATTGTGATTAATTAATTCTAAATTTGGTGACCCTGTAATGACACAGAGAATTTTCCTGGTGAATGTTCCTCATTCTGGCTGAGTCTCCATGACAGCAGACTGGTGATGTTTGGCATTTAATTACACCTGGCCATTTTTTCCAGATTTATGTGATGCTATGCTGTATTTTTAGCTGTACTAAACATTGAACCTTAATTTCCCTTTGCAGATTAGCTGTAGGTGTTTGTAATTTGGACAAAAAACCTACCAAAATATCCCCTCTTTTGTTTGGTTTAGAACAACTCTTGATATTTGCTCAGTGTCATGGATTTCTACCTAATGCTTTCCACAACTTTTAAAGCTTCTCACCATTGCTCCTGAGACAAAAGTATAAAGTTGTTTTTCCTCAATCATCTATTTATTTACAAACTGGTGATTGCTAGACTACTGGTGCTAGTTTTTAGGTTTTTAACATATTCTGTGGATGTTCATCTGGTATTTTTGTTGTTTCAGTGAGTAGCTTTGACCTTACTAGACTTCTACTGAATATGCAAAGAGTTTCCAGCCATATTCTGGCAATATAATTTAGTATTAAAAAAATATCATTTTTAATCTCAAATGCAATTTTATATTAATTTTTCACAATTAATTGAAGTTACACTTTTCTGAGTACCTGCAACATGCACATGCATTAAAGAAACATTTTACCTTGGCTGTTGAAAACAGTCAAAATAATATATTCAGAGTAATGAAGAATAAAATAATTTTAGGCCACTTATAAAAATGCCTAAAGCTTTCTATGGCAAATGTGCAATTGGAAGTCTTCTTTTTCAGCTTAAGAGTTTGAAACCATTCTGCTGCTTTGTATCACAAGATCTCCCAGTGTACTGCCCTCAAAAACCACTCATTTGTAAAAGGCACAACAGAAACTCCACATTTTCCTCTTCTTCAGTTTAATTGTACCTAAGGCTTGTTTTGTTGGGTTTTTTTCCCCTCAGCTGTTGTTGCCAGAAGCTGAAATAACTTGACTTGATGGCATTACATAAAAAAAATTTCTCAGGTTCATATGCAATCATCTGGGTCTAATATGATCCAGCTCAATTTCCAAGAGAAAATCTGATCCTCAGACTTCTCTTCTTCCATTTTTATTACCAACTTGCTGTGTAAGCTGCTTCTCAGCAACCTGGCCCATTTTTCTCCTTATTTGATAAAGGTACTGTTCTTGACATGTTCATAGGAACAAGTAGGGGGAAAAAAAACCTCAAAATGCACAAGCAGATTCAGCTGGATGATGTTTCTTTAGTGTTGTCACGAACTTCATAATGCACTGCTGATTTCTCTAAGGATATGTATTCCAGTTAATTTGAGATCTCGCCCAAATGTTCAGTGCTATAATTGAGTTTTTTTGTTAGGGACAGGAAAAAAAAAAAAGAAATGTACACACAGCAGTTATCTAAATGAGCAGATATTCCATGTCAACATCATTTCTTTTTGATAAAGTAACTTTAGAAAGAAACTATTAAAACTGCATTCTTGTGAAATTCAAGCGATAGAGCTGAAAATAGTTCTTTAGGTTTGACTTCTCTGAATTTACATTAGCGCTTAAATCAATCTTTGATTTTTGCGTGGAGAAGGGGGACATACATTCTATTTTCTGTTAGTTTT
Source organism: Actenoides hombroni (assembly GCA_024336885.1). Taxonomy (NCBI): domain Eukaryota; kingdom Metazoa; phylum Chordata; class Aves; order Coraciiformes; family Alcedinidae; genus Actenoides; species Actenoides hombroni. The sequence continues at coordinate 6,064,078 of WUAM01000065.1, read as the reverse complement.
TAACTTTGAAAAAAAAAAAACCCTAAAAAAATCCTTCTTTCGATTAGCTCATAAAAAGTGGGTCAGAAACAAGTGATTGTTTTCCTTAGGATTGAGTCACTTGAGTGAGAAAGATTAAAAAGAAATCCTCAAACCTCTTATCTGCCATAAGTGAGTAACAAGATCAAATTAAACAGTGTCACATAGGAGGCCCTGGGGAATAAATTAAGGTCAGTACACTTGAGAATAATTGATTTAAAGAGGGCACAGGGGGGTGCAGCCGGCTACAACTTTCCCAAAACAATAAAAGCTTTGAGGGCTGGGAGGTGGATGTTTTCTTGCTTTTCAAAGGCTGCTCTGATGGGCTTCCTTTTAGGAACTAAGAAGATGCTGAGAGGCAAGTGATTTCTAGTGCTTCCTTAATGACTGTGTTTAATTTTCTTGGTAAATGCCTGGAATCTGAAACTAGGAGGGAGGGGGAGAAGAAAGGGAGGTACAGGAACAAGATCAATGCCTTTTAATTTTCTCTGATGTGTCTTTGGATAAAAATTAAATCTCCTGCAACTGAATTTGTTAAAATAGGAATTGATACTGCTTTTTTTCATCCTGTGGGACTTTATTTACTACAAGAGTAGAGAATCTATTTTTTCCCTATTATGGCAAGGTTCCTATTTTTAGCCCTAAAGAACCAATACAGAAGGTATCGTCATCTCTTCCTCTATCGCTCAGTTCTCTCCTCAGTGATGTGAGTCCATTGAGTGAGTTCAGATGAGCTGGCAGAAGGGTAGGGCTGTCTCAGAGTCAATAACTCTCGTGGATTTTGCAGGAGTAGGTGGCTGGGTAGGAGTTGCTGCAAGCACTCTCTTGTGGAACAGCCTATTTGGAGAGCTCGGACCCGCTTTTAATATAAAATAATCAGCACAGACAGAGGTGTTAGGAAGGCTCCAACTGCAGGGAGAGCCTGCAATTGGAGCTGGCACCTGATCAGACCTCAGGACAGCAATCCACAGGCTGCAGGGCCAGAGCACTCTGCAGTTCTGCTGCTTGCAGAGTAGCCCACTTTCTCTGTAGCAATAGATGTGTTGGCACTTTGTTTTCACAGGTTTGCAGCAAGGCTTCTTGCTGTCCCTTTCTGTCAGCCTTGTTCTGTGCAGGTTGCTAACAAAAATTCAAAGCAGGATTTGAAAAGAGGATGTTGACACAGATGAAGCATCTGAGTGTGACAGTGAGCTAGAGGCAGGCTGGTTTGGCTGCCTGAAATGGGAGAGACTGCATCAGGACTGAGGGATTGATTCAGGGCTCCCAGGTGGCCTCCCCAGCTCCTCAAAATAGCCTTGTGAGCCTTTGCCAGTATTTCCCACAACAGCAAATGTGTTATGAGGAGTATTTCTGAGGTGGGAGGGTGATCATGGAGCCTCAGGACCCTTGTTTTATGCCAGCTGATCTAAAGGCTTTTGGTCAACCAGTGTTGAACCTGGGGTTGCTCAGGGCTTCTTGGCAGGGATGGGTGTGCTCTTGGCAGTCCTGGCACTAGGGAGAGAAGGAGAAAGGCAGAGGGTTGTGGCTTTGCTGCTGTGCTACCTGCTGCAGTAGCACAAGATTAGCAATCCCTAAGCACCACTCCCCTACCTCCAAGCATGCGGGGGCTGAGTCCTCCCAGCTAGAGCCCGATAAAAGGTTGGAAAACATTGTCCAGTTATTTCTCAAGCCAAAAAGAAGTAACTCTGTTATAAAGGGGTAAAATTCTTTGAGATGATCATCTGGGAAGTAATAAACTAATAAAAATGTCTACCCCGAGGAAGCATGTTTACTAGTTATGAGGTTGAAATGCTATCCATGCTTTAAAGGCTGGGATGTTTTGAACAACAAAATTGTCTGGTTTATGATACAAGATGATAAATCCTATCTTCTTCACAAATTAAGTCCATGCCCTGAAATCTGTGAAGTAGTTAGGTTTTGAGTTGGGTCTTGTTAGGTCAATAACCAAGTAATATCTTTGTATCTTTTTTTTTTTTTCTTCATGTTTCAGAATAGTGATGCTTATAATCATAAATATTAATTTCTGCTCAGTATGCATGCACTCTGGAGTCCCTAGGTGTGGATAACAATATCTAATTGCAGAAACTAGAATATTCATTAACTTATTTCAGATAATCTTTAGATGGGTGTACTAAGATTTGGCTAGGAGCTAGCAGAAGGGTTTTCTGCAGAGCTGTGAAAGGCACTTGGAAGTTTCCCTTTACCCAGGAGGATATCACAATGTACAACTGCTACCACAAAAGAAGAAACATAGAAAAAGGCTCTGTGAGGCCAAAAAGACTTAATATTAATGTACCATTGCAGATATGGTTTATATAGATAACTCTACCTCTCTAACAGCTCGATTGGTATCTTAAAAACAATATTTTTCAAAATCACTACAAGTGGAGAAACACTGCCATAATAACCTTTGTTATGATAAACAGATACTGTTATGAAAATGATGTAATGTGAAGTTTTGCTTCTTTCTTTGTAATTACCCTAAATCTCCAGACACTTGGCCTATTGTGGCAAAAAAGCAAGGTGAAATGCGGACATGACTATGGCCTCTCTGTCCACTCGTTTGCTGCTTAGCAACAGATTAACATCTTGAAATCATGGGATATAAAGCAGAAGGTATCTGCAGGAAGCAATCTGTGCCACTGCTTCCCCCAAGCCATGATCAGCTATAAATATGGTGCTGCTGTCTGATGTTTGACTTGGCTTTATAATGCTGTGCCACTTTCTTTGTATTTATAGTAATAGGCTACTTTCTCATTTGCAAATGAGAAATGCATCTACATAATTAATAGACTCAGTGTGTGTTTTGTCTCTCTCTTTCTCAAGTTCAGCTCCCTGCATAGTAAAACTTGTGATGAATCATACAAATTTAGACACTTGATAACCTCTGTTTTCAAACTTACAAGGATCTTGTCTGAAGATCAGCAGAAACTTCCCCAAACTAAGCTCCCAATATGTTCATCTTTGCTGAGTGGGTGCTCAGAACTCCCAGAACAGACAAAAACTGGTTGTGATGTGGTGAATACAGAACGGGCAAGGCAATACATCTGAACCTTGTTGCAGAGATCCCGTAGCCCACACCACTTAACTGTCTGTTCTACATTTGGCAGGCATGCCCAAATTTGTAACAGCTGATGCATCTTTAAGCAAGATTCATTGATACATCATTTATCTGCTTTTTCTGCTGGAAGAAACATTGAAGAAAAAAAGGATCATGTTGTATGTAACTCAGAAAAAGATTAGTTTAAGACATAATGAACCCAGTGCAGGCAATCTTAAGAAGAAAATCTGCTAGCCTAGTTTGGTTTGGGTGTTTTTCTCTCCTTCCTGAATATACTAACTGTAACACTTACCTAATTCCAAACTGAGATGCATTATGAATACTAGAATGATTATTTGATTAGTAGCACTGTTTAACTCTTTTATTCTATTCACAAAAATTTTTCTTTTTTTTTTCTATGAATCTTTGTGCCCAAAATCCATACTTGCCATGCCTGAGTTCTGGTTTTTTTTGCTGTTCACTGATGACTACATGTGTGTGGTAGCATCCAATGGGTTAATGGAGTCAGGTGATACTGTTTCTGATTTCTGACTAAATGCCCAAGACTTTTTTAACAGGGGAATAACAAGGAGTTAGTAGTGAATTAGCAAACACTCTTGATCCCCCAGGAATATCTTTGTTTGCGTGAGAATATATTCATACAGGAACAGCCACTCCCCAACCATTTGTGCAAACAAAAAACATGTTCCCTTGAATATTCATGAACAACGAGGGGCACAAACATGGTTGAACCAAGCAGCTGCTCAGAATTCATACAACCATTTTGTAAACAGCATTTTGCAGTATTTGACCAGCTCTAGGTACTGCTGTCAAACAGGAGTGCAAATGAGTTGAAATGTTGACAATAGTAACAGCAGATAAAAAAAAAAGTAATCAGTGATACATTTACATACTTGTTAAATCTTACTGTGTATAAAGGCCAACAATGATAATAAGCCTAATTCAACTTTTTTTTTTTTTTCCTTTGATGATGAAAAACACTAACACAACAACACATCTCATTGTTAGGCACCTTTTCTCAGACTAGTTTTGCTGTCTCATCTCTTCAAGAATTTCCTTCCTTCATTATCTGATTTCCACTCTGCCGTCTTGAATGCTGGAATAAATTAGTTCTTTGAAAATTGGTCCTGTATTAAATATTCTGCTTGATTTCTTAATCCAATTTTTTTTCTCCACTGGTGTCCATTCTTTCCAGCAGTGAGCAGAATAATGCCCTAGGACTGAAGTGGAGCAAAAATCATCCTTATAGTTTGTGCTATCATGTCAGTCTCTTGTTCAGCTCCCTGGGATGATGCTGTTCTGCTCAGAAATGACAGTATTTTAGCTGGGGAGACGCAGAGTGTGGCTCTTTATCAATGGGGAAAACTTTCCAGGCTGGTGAAGAATATGGCAAGGAAAAATAAATCTTTGAAGTTCGTGATGAATAAAAAGGGAAACAAGTTTTGAAGAGTTGCCTGGAAACTGTTCTCAATTTGTTTTTGAACTGCTGACTTCCCATACCGTTTTAGTCATTCATCCATGAAGCTAAATAGATTTAGCTGCTGCTTATGTCTAGGAGAGTTGTGGAAGCTCCTTTTTCTTGTTGTTTCTTTAATCTGCATGTAATCACTCGGTCTGCTGGAGGTTTTGTGTGTGTAAAAGTGCAAATTAAAAGTGATTTCTGGGGCGCTAAGTGCAAAAAGTGTGAGATCTAAACTAAATTAATTGCCTTAAATTGAGCAGATCCTAATTTCTCTAGTATTGCACGAAGGAAAATAAAATGTAATAGTGTTACCTGTGAGATGTGACATGGTTCAGTAAGTATGATGCTGATCTAAAAATGGGAAGTCCTGTGTTTTAATAGTCACTCTACAACCAACCTGCTTTGTTAGTTTGTGCCAGCTGTAGTTTCCCCGTACATGAGAAAGGAAAGAGAACTGTAATTAATTTGCTTTGTTTTATCTGAAACTGAATTCATCATATAATTATTTTTCACTGTTTGCGTTTTCTAAAATAGGTGAAAGACAAGGCACTGTGTGCGTCTTAGATGTGATCCTTTGTTTTTTTCTCTCCCTTTCAATTAATTAATCCATGTTAAATAGGATAATGTTCTTGCTCCACCTGGATGGCCCACCTCCTGTGGAGCACTCCACATTTTTTGATGTTGCTGTGTTACAGTGATACTAATATTACAGTAGTGATGCGGATGCAGGAGCTAAAAAGTTGAAGATTAGTACAAAATAATACAAATAAGTTGTTTCTGCTCATGTGGTTTACCACATTAAGTAAACATTCTTGGCAATTATTCAGGAGAAGGTGGAATACATTTGGAAAAAAGTGCATATTTGTGTAATGCAGCAAATTTCTCAGCTTTTGTGCATCACCAAAATTAATATCTCTTCTACATTAAGAAGTATGCAATTCTGCATCCATTGTAATATCTGTTTATAATTAATAAGTGTGAATGTAGTTTGAAGAGAGGAAGGTGATCTCTACAGCCCATGGGTATTAGCTGTTACCAGCAAGATACATTTTTAGCATGCTCTGTTTATATTGAAATTAGATGTTTGCCATGGAAACCTGCCTGTTACAATGTGGTGTCTCATTCTGAAGAGCAGGAAAGCTTCACAGTGAAAACCATCTAGTGCTTTTTTCTGAAATGATGTGTTCAAAGTATGATTTCTTCTGATTTCTGATTGATTTGATGAGGATTCCTCTAACCACTTAGTTTGTGTGAAGGATGAGAACTCTCATTTACAAATTAGCTCCCTTGGAATCCTTTTTTCCCCCCTCCAAAGTCCAGACTTTTCCATAAGAAAAAGCCTGAAAACTATTTTGGGGGAAGCAGATCTGGTTTTTATTGGCAGAGAGAAACATTTTTTTTCTTTTTATTTTGATTTTCTATTAGCTGATGTATAACTCAATATAAAAAAAAAAGAGAACCAATTGAAATTTCAATTAAAAAAAATATCAATATGTTTTGGCTCTTCCCTTATGTATTCTTTGCTCATTTTTACAAACTGGACTTTTATTTTCCATGGATCTGGACATAGTGACACTATGTGATTGTTTTTAGAGTTCTGCTCACTGTTGTATCCAAAAGCCACCTGTGAGTAACTGGAGAATTGTTTCTCTTCTTGAGCTCAGGCATGGTGTGTGAATTCCAGCGGCCTCATCCTGATATTAAACCTAGAGTTCACTGGATCTGTTTGACAATGTTGCAACACTTACTCTCCCACCAAAGGATTTAATCTAAAACTAAGAGACTGTTGTGCAGCCTGGGGCAGTGTTGGGTGTTGCAGCTTCTTTAGCTGACTTCTGAGCAAGGAGGAAAGAGTTTGAACAGTATATGACTGAAACTACTGGTTACAGGTATGAGTTTTTCAAGACTGTGGCTTGAAGCAGCTGCTGCACATGTTAGAATACAAACTCTAACAGCAAAATGTGTCAAAAATGCCTTAGCAACTTAGGGCTTGGACAGTTTGTGTTTTGGAGAAATTCATTAGAACATAAAACCCCACCAATCACATCATTCTCTTTCGTTCTCTTCCACTTTATGTGGAAAATTAAACTACTGGAGGATGGGGGGGGTGCTTTTCAAAATAATAGAAATTGAAACAATAGTAACACCTTTTTCCTTCTCTTTCTTTCTCCTCTCTTTTCATTTTTTGGCTATAAGTGTCTGAAACCAGTCTTTTGGAAGATACCCTAGTAGGTCTTACGTTCTGCTGTCTGGTGGATATTCTATAGGTCTACAGAATCTTCTCTGAGCTGTTTAATGGACTCCCATGCTGGGATTCCATCTTCTCCTGCACCCAGATGACTTTTCCTGAGAAACATTCAGTCAGCTGTGCTCTGCCACAGGACTTTCTCAAAGGCTGTGTTCTTGAGTTTAATAGTATGCAAGAAACATCCTTTGTCAGAGCTGGAACAAGGTTACCTTAACCCACATCCCTCTGAGATCATAGTAACCAGGCTATTTGTAAAGACTTTGATGTCAACCTCTAGGTTATTATTGTATTCACTCCCATATCCACTGGTTTATATGTCATTTGTCCTTTTGGAAACATTTTCTTTTAAAAGATATCTCAGTAAATGGAGGGCATTGCTGATGTTAAGCTTGCTCTGAAGTCTGTTATGTAGTTAAACTGGGATTTCACATTTAAAAAAAAAAAAAAGGTATTTAGGTATTTACATTTGGACATGCTAGCCCAGCTTTTGTTAACAGCACTGGAAGATTAGGTGTAAATGATCTGAGACCAGTAATACAAATGCAATGGTCTGAAGGTATTTCTCAAGGAGGCTATGACAAGACTGGTGGGAAAAAAAAGTATTCAAATTCATAACCATGTTCCTATAATCCAAAGCATATTTCTGGATGCCAAAACCATCTCAGCTAGCAAAAGTGAAACTCATTTCCTCAAGCTTTCCACTTGCTGTACTTGCCTAACAAGACACTTGAGATTTAAGTTTACATTTTTACAATGAAAATTAGATGGAATGATGCAAAGCCCTTCTTGATGTCTCCTGGTTTAAATATAACATCTGCATCTTACCCAAACTCTGTACTGCAGGGCTGTTCTGGTTACTGCTTGGGGAAAAATAATTCCTGGAAATATTTGGATTTTAAGAGAATAATGGGTAATGTAAGGAGACTACCATACTGTTTTCCCAGTTCAAATCTTCTAATTGTATTGGGTAAGTTGGATGTGGTTGGTTTTCTTGTCTGTTCATACTGTTAACATTTTTACTTAGACCTAGATTCAAGTCTCAGATGAGGAATTTGAGTTTAGACATCTAGATTTAAGAATCTAAGTTCAGAAGTCAGTCCTTACTAGCAGTGTAGGCATGGTGTGAATCCTATGTGGAGTTATGGCCCTCTCACTGATTTTAGAGGGAGCCTCTGCTTTCATTATAGCCAGTCTGATTAGCAGCTGAAAGGAAAGTAGGATACAGCCTGTTCTCCTGAGGTAATTGTGCAAGCAGCTACACTATTTTTCTTCAAAGCCTTATAGAAATACCAATTTATTTTCACAAAGGACAGTCAGGGTCAGTGGCACTTTGGGTCCTATTTTGACATGAATTCACTCTTATTTCTAGTTCTAGACAATCTTTAGTAGCTTTACCTTTGCCTACCATGAAAAGCTCAAATAATAATACTGCTACTTAAAATTAGACTTAGTCTATTCTCTTTTGCCCGATGAGCTGCCATCTTCTAGAAAAGCAGGGATGTTTCCATTCTGAAAACGGGCATGATTTTCTGCAGTATTTCTGAGTTTTCAAGCAAGCTACAACATTTAACCGCTTTTGAACCCACAGACCAGATTCTTGAGCAATCTCAAAGTAGAAAGTAATACAACCCTGATTCTTCTTTCCATGGGAATGATAGGGAGTGAAGGATTAATCCACTAAGGAGAATTTAAATAATAGAAGTCTTTTGCAACTGATAAGCAAGTTTACCGCCAGGAATTAAAATTGAAATTAAAAAAATGAGACCAGATTCTTAAAAAAATAACAACAAACAAACAAAGCAACAACAACGAAACAAACCAAAATAACAGCAATAAAAAAGACCCAGTTGAGGCCCTTATATTCTGTTTTTCAGAAGGTCTTCATTAATGAAGCCCTTCTGGGCTTCACGGAGAAGCATGCGTCCCTAGTGCTTCTGACAATCAAACTGCTGCTTTTAGCTTTTAAGTAACTGTAAGATGATTTTTGGCTGGGTCAGATAAAAATGAGAAGAACCCCAAACAAACAACAAAAAAACAGGAATTTGTCTCTCACTGATAAGCATTGGAAAATTTGCACTGATTTCCCTTGTATTTGATGTGAAAAAACCTTAGCCTCTGTGCTTTATCCTTGTTTTAAGTACCTGAAGTCCCCTGTTATATTGGCTAGTCGCTGTGTGTGAGGTGAAATCTGATATTTGAAGCACCCGAATAAATGGGATTTCTTATTCATTAATCTGCAGGCTTTTTAGACCACACATTTATTTTTTTTTAATTTTACTTTTTTAAATGCACTTTCATTATCAATGTATCTTTTTCCATTTTGGGGGTAGTTTGGTTTATAGTTCCACTCTATCTCTATAATTTTTTTTATTTTTTTTTTAAACCAGAAGATAGAGCATGATTCTCAGTAAATACCTTGATTGAAACTCTGAAATGAAGGTTACTTGCATACTTTATGGGGCCTTTGAATAGCATCAGATGAATAGCCCAGTGATTGATTCTGATCACAATCCACATATTAGAGACTTTTGCAGCACTCTAGAATTTGTGTAGCCTTTCACAGGAGCTACGTGGGTATCTGTTTCCTGAAATGTTCATAAAATCAGACCCCGGAAGCATAGTTAGCTTGAATACAGAGAAGCAGACCACAGAAAAAATGACTGTTTGGGTCAAACTCATTTTGTGTTATATGAGAATGAGTCTGGCTTCATGAAAGATGAGGCAAAATAGAGGATTTTGTCCAAAATTTATTGGAAACACATCTCAAGCCAAATCATATATCACATGTTGATATCCAAAAACCTAATGCTGTGTCACCAAACAGAGCATCTGTGCCAGCTTCATTAGTGCGTTCTCTAAAAACCAGATTACTGATGAGGATGGACTCCCATTCCAATAGTGCTCCTTCTTGTTATAGTGTTCATTTTACCCTAAGTGGTGCAGCCTCACTTTGTTAGTGGAAATGAGCTGGAAACTGGGGATCACTGATCACCAGTGATTTGAGAGAAAAAGGAGTGATAGGTTTGGGATTTTCAACAAGTCATAAAATTGTTAGTGCCTGGTTCCCAGGCTTGGGCATTAGGCTTGCTCTAGTCTTTTGAAAATGACAGTCTCAATATATTTATGCTTCTTCATCTCCTGTCTGTCAAACTGAAAGAATTTCCACTTTTCAATTGCCAAGGGTGGTGATGAATTCAACCAGATAAATATGTGTGAAAATTCTTATTTACTGGACTCTAAGTATATAATACAGCTGTAATGTTTTAATAGTTAACATAAAACATAATGGTCACTCAGCTATTTTCAGAAAGCAATACATTGCAGGAGGGCTGTCTATTTGATTAAATCAAAACATGTTTTAAACGTTAATTTGCAGTAGCTGCTACTGGCTGGAAAGTATAGCAGCTGGTATGGAACATTTTGACAATATCCTTCCATGGCTGCTACAAAAGCTCTTGCTGACACTAAACCACATGCTAGCTCAGCAAAGATATCAATACCATCACAGGTGAAATAACAGGTAACTCTTGTAATTCCATGGAATGATTTACCAGATTGGATGGTTAGAAGTAAAGCAGTTGGGTAATTAGAGACGCTGTTAAATGGCAAGATGACATATCCTGCAAAGAGTAGAAATGGTCTTGTATGTCACTATCAAATTAGGTTTGAGTCAAGTTCAGTGAGCTAACAACAATTAGGACTTCATTTGCCCTTCTGTCAGATTGTTTTATAGGTGGTGGATATTTGCATTGGCATCTAGGAGGTGCTAGCAGAAAAAGTGACCCTCTGAAAAGTTCCCTTGATAGGACTAGACTTGGAATGATTGCTTCAGGAACAGGAGGAATATGTTTCCCTAACATCAACCATGCACCATGCAGATGTCTGGAGCTCTGTTAGTTGCTGCTTTATGCTCCTTTTATAGCTGATGCTTTGAAGGAGAGATTCATCTACTTCTGTGTTTACTTAAGGATGAGATAATTCTTGACCCAGAAATGCTTTTTTTTCCTTGACTAGATAGGGTTGAGGGCTATTTCAGGTCTCCATGCAACTTGAATCAATCACTGATATTTGATGAATATGAAAAGGTATGGGGAAGCTTTCATTTCTACAGCATATGCCATTGTTATTTTTTTATTAATATGTGGGCATCTAGAAGAAGCAAACTATGTAGTGCGAGAAACATCATTCCTGACTTTCTTCTTTCTTTGATTTCCTGTGACCGTGAGTTAGACTGGAGGGTCCCACAGGTCAAGGACCCTGGGACTAGACTTTTACTTGAGCAAAATCCCTGCAAAGTATTTGCCGGGCTCAGGAGAAGGAAATATAACTTGCCTGTATAAGGAAAGAAAGAAATCATAACTCATTTGAAATCTTGACACTCAGTTAGTGATGTTTCTCCTGTGCACTGTTGCCTCTGTGTGGCAGCTGAAATAAGTAGAGAAATGATTAAGCCCCTGCTCTGCTATTGCCATATATAGATGTCTGACTTGTGCCACTTGTATCTCCTGTCACTATTCAAGCCCTGCAGTGATTTCTTAGAGGAAACTTTGCTTTAGCAGAAATAGAAACAGCACTTCATGGCTGGTCTGCTGCAGCTGTACAGTGTGGCAGCCTGTGGTGCTGCTCCCAGGGTGCTCTCCTGGTGCGTCTAATTCTTTCTTGATCGATCCAATGCTAAGGAAGGAATTTGGGGTGCGAAGACAGAGTGGCCAGATAATCAGCTCTGTGTGTTTCATGCAAAAAAAAAAAGAAAAGGAATAATAATACCACCTCTCTCGTTCTCTGCTCTGTCCCTTCTTCACTGATTACACATCACTGATAGTTTTCGCCTGTATGCACATATTCGTCTATAGTAGGATGCCTGGTGATATCTAAGAGCATGTCAAAACATATCCTAAACCATCTTTCCCTCCCCCTCCCATTATAATTTGTATTAAGTTTTACTACTTCTCATTTTTCCTTCTTGGCACTTCGGTTGCAGTATTTATCAGCTGTAGCTAAATGATAGCAATATACTGTAGAAAAAGATCCAGTAGTCATATTGATCCTCCACTTCTTCCCCTGTCATGCCTGGGGGATGATGACAAAATTGTAGCAAAATCAAATGGCAATTTACAATTGTCTTTTCAGAGCATCTCTACCTCAGTCTTGTCACCTGTAGAATGTCAGTAACATTTCTAAGTGTCCTAGGTGTCAGCTTCTTGTCTGCTTTGAAGTTCCTCCTTTAATTTATCTAAATTAAGCATCTCACAGGATGTTTACTTATCAAAAATTAAATTAAATCAGCATCAATATTTCTTTTAAAAATCAGAATTTGAGTCCTCTTAAGATCAGTACTTCAAATCACTGGATGAATGTAAGGAGTTGTTGCCTTTAACAGACAAAATAATGTAATTCCTAACAGCTTATTTCTGTAAGTGTTTCTGTCAGTTTGATAGGACTAATTCTCTGACCGCAACTCACAGCTTCGCTGTTTTATGGACTTATGACACATACCTGGATAAGTAAGGCAGAATCAACTCCAACAGCATTTAAAAAGCTTTATTCTGAGAATGGAAAAGTTTTCCTCAGGTGGCATTCCTCCCAAACACAATGTGCGTTCCCAGAACTGCAGCTTTCTGTAGAGAGACATACAATGAAGCTTCAGTAACCTACAGACACGCTTACACTTTCACATGGTTCAAGTGTTACATTTACGCCTGGTAACTGCAGTGTTTTTACAGAATTATTTATTTCCTTAAAAAAAAAAACGTTGAAAAATTAAACAGAGTATTTCTCAGGGTTTTAATTTCCAGTATTCCCCCTAGCTCTCTCAATAACTTTTTCTCAGGCTCTTTTCTAAACTCTGATTTTGTGGTGTTCCTCAGTCAAACTGAAGCCTATAATCTGCAATGTGAGTTGGCCAGTTGCCGTATACAGCAGATGGACTTGAGCATGCTTCTGCCAAGGAGCTAGCATGTGCACCAAGCTTGGTGCGTGTGGCATGCATTTCCTAACCAGAATGTCAAAACAGCTGTCTCTGAAGGACTTCTGCATCTGTACTAACAAGATCTGCCAGAAGTCCTGTAATTTGGAGCATGGTTTCTATAGTTTTAGTGTGCCCAAAGCTCCAGCAATGGTCTCTGAGCTCTGAATGATTTACACCAGTTTATAGGGAAATAATCCTGCAGGATGCTGAGGGTTTGTGTCTGATGCACATCCATTTAACTGCTCACGAAGGCACTAAAAGTGGAGGGAGGAGGAGTCAGATTTGTTTTGGTAACTATTTTAGAGTCATTTCAGAAATTCCTGGCTATGTCAAATGCTACCAGAATGTAAAAAGCCATTTGAATGAATGAGGGGAGTTTAAAGAAGATTTCAAGGGAAACAGGTGCAGCCATAGCTGGTGCAAAGGGAAGGTGCGTTGTCAGCAACTAGCAGGTCCTGGGAGGGAGGAAGCAGAGTATTCCTGTCCAGCGATGCTTCTGAGCCTGTCAGGAAGCAGCTTCTTCAGTCACGTTCCCTACAATTTTATAATAGCTGCCATGCTTTCCTGCTTGGCCTTCACCTTCATTCATAGGATTGATTTTTAACAACTGCACCAAATTTTGTCACTTATACGACTTTTCTTTTAACAAATAAACAAAAGTTGAAGAACTCATTCTGAAAAATATTTTTATTTCTCTGTTTTATTAATCTAGCACTAGGTGTCTGACCTTTTGTTTCTCATTACAAATAATCACTTAAATTTTCTCAGACACTATGAAATAGATGTAATAAAGGCATAGCACTTGCCCTTTGGAAGAGACCATTTCTGTCTATAGCTGCATCTTGCCAGTGAAGTTAAAAATGTTTTGGAACCTTTTCCCCAATAAAAGTTGTAATAATTGTTCTATTCTGGATGGTTTTTTCCTTGCTGTTCTAGTGCTTTTACTCTCAAAGGCCAAATGGCATTTAGAATGATGAATGCTTTGCTTCCTCTTTGCTTTCCTACAATACATGGCAATAATGTCTACCAGACATTTCTGACATGACCAAAAATGCATTTTCCTGACCAGCATTCATTTTAAACAGCCCTTCTTGGGATATGTAGCAGGTTATCAGATCATGTAATTTGCTTTCTCTCTCTGATGGTACTAAATCCTGTGGCTGGGGAAGCTGGGATTAATACTTTGTGGTAAGACTCACTTTTGAGATCTATGAGATTGTGTTCTGTGGTGTAGTTTCTTTGACAGAAATACCATGGGCTCTTGAGCACTCTTCTGCTAAATTTGTTAGACATATCCCTGTAGCACATCTTTATATTTAAGGGATGTTAGTGGTCATTAGGATCCAGAGAGTTTAGGATGCCTTACTTTATACTGTTTATTTGTACTCCCCTCTTCATTTGAAGAGAAGTCTCAAATTTGTAGTTACCACTTTTCATTCCTACTTTGCTTATGTTCCTTGTCTCTGTAAATCTCCTGTCCTGGCTTTGACTTTAAATAGATGTAGGGTGACCATTAAACTGGATTGTGTTAAACTGAGGGCTAGTGAAATGCATCAAAGCTACATTGATATTTTGAAGCTACTACAAACCACTTGTAGAAAAATAGAGTAACCCGAGGGTGCTATTAATTTTAGATTAAGAATGCATCAAGGAATGAAGGCTAATCCATTAAAGTAGAATTGTTTTGCTATGATTCTAATGTAAGTCAATGTCAGAAAAGTAAAAGTATTAGCATCAGCTAAGCAGGTTCACTAAGATCAAGCCAAAGCTTGAGAGATGTCCTCATTCTTGTGGGTTTGCAATTGTTTTTCTTTATTTCTCATACAAAATTAATCAGTAACACTGGAAATAATTCAGCTTTAGACCAGAAAAAAAAACCCTCCTTTTGAGACTCCCCTGATGTCTACATAGAATTCATAGAAAAACATAGAACTCATAGAAAAACATAGAACTAAGTAATTAAGTACAAGAAGCAAACACTGAAAAAAGTAGTAATAAAACAGGATTGTTTTTTTGTTTTTTTTTTCCTGACAGTTCTTTTAACTATTGGTGCTCTCTACAACAGGTCAATTCTATGGGGCAGAGGGTGACTTTTAAGTGAGATATTCCCTGTAAATTTTTGCAGTTTATTATGTATCACTTTTATCTATTAGAGTGCTTCACATACAAAGAGCTGTCCCTGTGTGTCTCTGCCTTCATCTTTGAAGGTAAGAGGAGTCACCTGCTATGGGAATTTGCAACTGCAGACCCCAAGTCTCACAAGAGAAGCTCCGTCTTCCCCCCTATTTTTAGGAAGAGATGTTTTTGTGAGGAAGTTCTTATTTTGAATATATATATATATAT
>WUAM01000065.1:6005361-6048878 GCA_024336885.1 Actenoides hombroni | reverse complement strand
AGTTTTTAATGATATGGTGAAATTTCATAGAACTTTGCTTACATATCTCAAAGCTGTCACTGATGCATTTAAAGCTTCATTTTTTCTCAGCTGAAACTTTTTTCATAGCTATACTCAGAATCATGAGATAGGAGTAAAGCATAAACTGATTTGTATTTAATATTCAATCTGTAAGAGATATCTTTCTGGGATATGTATATTATGATGAACAGTCAGGTGGTTAATTAAATATCATGAGGTTTAGCCTAGAAAATGGAAACAGCAATTTGAAATAAATTTCATTTGTTTCCATATCTCTGCATCCATGGTCAGGTTTTATATAAGGGCAGTTCCATTACACAGCCACGAGTAACTTCTTGTTCCTTTGTAAATTGTCAGGGCTCAAAACAGCATTTGTTTTGCTGAGATTTTTTTTTCATTCCTGTCCTACTAAGTAATCCCTTCTTCTAAAAGAAATGTTAAGATATCACAGAAGTGTGTGCTTATTTAGGCTGCGTAGATGAAAAGGTGCTTTGGGGAACTCTGTGTTTGTAGACGTGGTCAACTACCTTAACTTTCCAACAACTTAACTTTCAAATGCTAATGTGTTTGTATAATATTGGCATTTAAAATTATATCGAGGTGAAGCTTTAATAAAATCTAAGAATGGCTTTGGTTTGTTACCGATTCCTTTTGGTGGTTTAGCTGGAACTGTGTGTAAAAGGTGTTTGTATTATTTTGTAGTGCGTCTATCGATTTATGTATCAAAACCTTTAGTAGTTTAAAGTCTTAAATAAATTCTTTGGTCACGTACCTGTATGATAGCTGTGAACTATTATTTGCGTGTATTTTGGCATTTCTTCCATAGCTGTAGAAGAATGAGCTGAAATGAATTTGAATGAATTAATTCTATTTAGACAAGTTCCTGGAGTTCCAGGTGTTAACCAGGAGAGCCAAATCCTGGCCTGTTCCTTGCATGGTCTGTCTTCTGAGCAGATCTTGCACAAGGTGTAATGAGGGCAATTGCATGAAGCTGGCAGTAGTGTCACCTTTTGGAGGAACTGTTTCCAGATACCTCTGCATTTGTGGCTGCTTTACTTCTATTAAATACTCAAATGAACTATTTGCCTCCCTGAGAGACCTAGTATGTTAGGGATTGTCATCTGCATTCAACTCCTAGAAAGAGGCCATCAAGCCCTGCTTGAATATTTTATTCTCTTACGATTGTGAAAACTTGATTTCAGTGACATATTTACTGTGTCTTTATATTGACAGGAATTTGGTCTGTAACCTTGTCAGATTTAATATTATGTATCCTAAGCATGTAAATAATCTAGTGTAGAATTTACAGTGAAGATTATAGTCCTGTGAGACTGCTTGTAGTAAGTTCTGCACCACGTAGGTGGTGTGAAATCCAGCATTAAAGAGTAAGGAGACATGCAGAAGTAAATCAGTTATTCTTAGCTTTTAAGCTTTGAATATTTCATACCTCTCTTTCTTTCCTCGCAGATACTTTTTGCCAAATCAGTTATTTTTAGAAGTTTGGCTTTTATTGTTTACATTAGGTGAAGTCCTTCTCCCATGCCCGCACATACCTCACTGCAAAATACAGATTTGAAGGATCATGTCAGTTTGAGTCATACCATTTAATTGGTTAATCCCCATAATCTCTTTTGCCATATGCTGTCCTATTTTCACATTCAGCGTATTAATGATATAGTTACATATTTTAAAATTATTTTTTTTTTAAACTGCCAACTTGAAATGGAGTTAATTCTGATTCAGAGATGAAAATAAACATAATCACAAGTGGGCACAGAAGGCAAGCCTTTTGATGCGTCTAACTCAAAACTCTGTCATTCCAGTTGGGGTGGTGCTTCAGAAGAGTTGGCCCCAGGTGATGGCCTGGTGCACTGCATATAACCGTAACAGAGCGGAGCAGCGCGCGGGACTTGCCAGCACTCGCTTGGACCTTTGATCTTAGTGGCCTTACATTTTTTTTTTTCCTAGTACTTGGAAGTACTTGGTGTTTGGCTTTCCAATCTACTGTTAATACTCTTATCTGAGGGAGGGAAAAAAAAAGTGACAGGATTGTTTATTTGCATGTAGATATTCCTGCCTTTGCAAGTTGTCTTTGTGCTTGCAGTAGTGCTCTGATGGAGCTGAATAAGTTACAATGCAGCATTCATATGGCTTCAGTCCAAAGTATGCCCTTTAGGAAGAAAGCTAATATCAGCTCTATATTGTTATGATAAAATAAAATATGAACTACATCAGAGTCTTTGGGAATGTTGTTCTTAAAGTATTTTCATGCTGCTAAGCCTTAGCATCTATGTAAATGTTCTTATGTTATTTAAAAGTTGAAAGGGATCATTTAATATAAAGAAAAAAAAAAGTCATTTTGTTTTGTTTTCGGTTGGTTTTTTTTTTTTGAGTTAAATCTGAGCTGTTATTTACTCACTTGTAAATTTGTTCATGCCATTGGGTTTGCGAACATACAACTTTAAGTTTAGATTTAATAGGTAAGTTATTAATGGGATTAAATTTAATGCTTGTAATAGAACCAGGGCAAGGAACTGTAACATTTTTTTAAATTTTTTTTAATTGCTGAATCCGTAAGACCAGCACTGTGCCCTTTGGATATGGTAGGAAACTAGTTTAAAAAAGTGAACTAGGATATTTGATTGTAATGCTTCAGTGAGTATAAATAGATACTGCTTTTAACTCCACCAAATACTTTTGTCCTCACTAGATGATGTACTGGTGTAAATGGGAGTTAATTTACTCCCAGGTATAAACTGTTATGCAGGGAAGCAGCCTCCACTTTGAGTTAATGATACACTGGAGTGGGAGAGACTGTGTTTGGTCACTGGTTTTCTACCTGAGGCTCTGTAGGTCACTTTAATCTTGCTGTGCCTTGGTTTCTCCATTTGTAAAATGGAGATGACAGTGCTGCTACTCCTTTTGTTGAGGACTGTGTTGGATAGAGCATCATTATTCTTTGCTGTTAATAGCACTACTTAAGATCAATAGGTGATACTATGAAAATTGCAAGTTGCTTCTATCACTTGGGTAAGAGGGCTTCTAACAAAACAAATTGTCAGTTTTTCTCTTCCTCAGAATTTGTCATAAAACTGAGCATTAATTTATTAATGAAGTCAGTTCGTGATTGTGACATGGTACATATCATCTGTTGTGCTGGACGCCTTCAGATGTGAACTTGGTGTAGACAGGGCATGGGTCAGTATGGTCCTCGGGTTGCTATGAGTATCTTGCCATGGTTTTGGTTTTGTTCCCGTGGAAACCAGTTGTTAGGTGCACTATAAGGATGATAAACTGAGGTTCTACTTTCCAGCAGGATTTGCAGAACAAAGCTTCCACTTAGCAGCTTCTGACTTGTAATGAAAATGTGAAGTGTTCACAAAGGAAAGAACTGGGAATAAAACTCCTGCTCCTATTTTTAGGTGAAATAAGACAAAAGCTTAGAGGCCTGTTTCCATTACTTTGCTGTCCCTGAATGTATTTCAGGACAACTGTTGTTGCACTTGGGTTAGGGTACAACTGCTTTGTCCCAGCTTCTGCGTGTTGTTCTAAATAATCCTGTTTTCACTGAAGAGTGACTAAAACTTTAATGTAAAAATCAAATGTTGAGTGCACATACTTCCTGGGACAGACGTAGTATGAAGAGTTAAATGTACTATTTGCCCGTGGGGGAACAAGAAGCTGGTTTTTAGACCTGGACTATACCTTTCAATTTTTTCTGTTTGTGAAGTCTCACTTGTTGAAAAGTTTGAGCATAGGACCAAGGATCAGAACTTGACTAGTTTAATGCAAAGTCCTGTCTCTGACCCGTTTTGGTCTTCCATTCTCCCCACCTGGTCAAGCTTCAAAGTAGCTGCCAGTTGTGGAGTTTAACAGAGGAGTCTTGTGTTCCCTGTCTCAGCAGTTAATATCTCACATGAGGGTATTCAGCAATTAAAACGTTTTAACATAAAAAATAAATTGCAGAATTTAATGTGAAAATAAGCAGTATGTCTGACCTTGGTGCCAGGGGAAGGTCATGGGGTGGATCATCTTGAGTGCTGTTATGCATCATATACAGGACAACCAGGGGATCTGCCCCAGTCAGCATGGGTTTATGGAAGGCAGGGCCTGCTTGACAAACCTGATCTCTTTCTGTGACAAGATGACCCACCTAGTGGATGAGGGAAAGGCTGTGCCTGTTGTCTACCTGGACACCATTTGCCACAACATGCTCAGGAAAAAACTGTCTGCTCATGGCTTGGATGGGCGTACGCTTTGCTGGGTAAAACACTGGCTGGATGGCTGGGCTCACGGAGTGGTGGTGAATGGAGTTAAACCCAGCTGGCAGCTGGTCACAGGTGGTGTTCCACAGAGCGCAGTATTGGGACCACTTCTGTTTAACGTCTTTATCAGTGGCCTCGATGAGGAGATAGAATGCACCCTCAGTAAGTTTGCAGACGACTGTTGGGTGGGAGTGTTGATCTGCTTGAGTGTAGGGAGGCTCTACAAAGGGACTTGGACAGACTAGATCAGTGGGTAGAGGTCAATTGTATGGGCTTCAACAAGGGCGAGTGCTGGGTCCTGCAGTTGGGCCACAACAACCGTAGGCAACACTACAGGCTTGGGGAAGAGTGGCTGAAAAGCTGTCCAGCAGAAAGGGACCTGGGGATGCTGACTGACAAGCATCTGAAAATGAGCCAGCAGTGTGCCCATGTGGGCAAGAAGGCCAACAGCATCCTGGCTTGTATCAGAAATAGTGTGGCCAGCAGGACCAGGAAGGTGATGGTCCCTCTGTACTCAGCATTGGTAAGGCTGCACAAAGAATACTGTGTTCAGTTTTGGGCAGCTCAATACAAGAAAGACACTGAGATGCTGGATTGGGTCCAGAGAAGAGCAACTAAGCTGGTGAAGGGTCTGGAGAAGCTGTCATACGAGGAGCAGCTGAACTGGGGCTATTTAGTCTGAAGGAGGCTGAGGGGAGACCTTATCGCTCTCTACATCTACCTGAAAGGAGGTTGTAGAGAGGTAGGGCACTTTCTGTTCCATTCTGATGCTACAGCATATTCAGGCATAGCTAGGATGAGGCTCCAAACAGCCAGTGCTTTTGACTGGGCACAAAGGAAGCAGTTTCCTTGGCAACTGCAACCCCAGAAAGGTCCCAAAACAGCACTTCCACCTGCCTGAGATTTCTTTTTAATTTAGGAGTTTGCACATCGGCTTTGCATGGAGAATTGGGTTCTGTCTTAGGGCTTTATTCATAACATAAGTTGCTTACAGGAATAATGTAATTTTTGCATATGAATTTATACTTTGGACTGACTGGCTTACTGGAAAGACTATCGACTTATGTAGTGACAGTGGATGCTGCAGTAGCACATGGTGGGATTCAGGAAGGACGTACAGCACTTAAGCTACAAAAATTCAAACACTGCATGGGAGAACAAAATCTGTCTAGAGAAGAATTGGTTTGCTCATATGTTTATATTAGAAATTATGAGATCAGGGAAGCTGCCAAACTTGCATATATCCTGGAGTATTACTAGATTTATTTTTCTTTTTTCTTTTTTTTTTTTTTTTAACTTTTAAGATGAAATGGCCAAAGAAAAGGCCCCTGAATAAGGAAATACTGAAACCAGGTGCTGTGACTCTCTTAACCCAGAGGCCGGGCTCCCCTGTCCCTCAGCCTCCCTGCTAAGTCCACCCAGCAATAGATGCTTTCATCAGGAAAGGCTCGCACCGGCTTCTGGGGTCACTCAGAGCCGCAGTTTTTAGGCAGCTGAGGTGAGATCATTGTGTATTTAGCAGAGCTCAGTTCCCTTCACCCCCACGTAGGCCAGGGTACCCTTCTGGCTGCCTGGCACCTGGGGGTTGCCCGCCTGCCCACAGGCTCTGTAAGCTGCTTCTCCAGAGCTTCAGAACATAAAACCTGCTGCTGGTTACTTGGGGGTGTGTGTGTGTGGGTGTGTGTGTGTGTTTTGAAGCTTGCTATAAAAACATCTGCTGCTGAGAGGGTTGGAAAGCGGCTGAAGGGAAGGCCTGTTTTTGTATCATCGCACCACTGCTGTGCTTGGGCCTGCAGGGCCCCCTCAGATCCCACCCAGGCCTGGCATTGGGAGAAACCAAAGCATGTTCCTCTGGCATCAACAGCTCCACGATCAGCAGAGACGTAAACTAAAAGATACCGTGATCTGCTGTAGAGGCAGGCCATGAGATTAAACTCTCAGGAGGCTGACCCTTAACACCTATTTTATTTCAACACCCAAACCCAATTTCAAGTCCAAACATCTTTACTCGGCTCTTGGTTTTCAAATATGACCAAAATTAGCCACATGGGAATGGAATTGAGCTTGTGCTTCCCACCCAGGGTGCTGGGGAAATGCAGAACTGTCTCTGTGAGAGGAACCAGTGATGTCATGCAGGTGACACCAATTACCCCCTGCCCAGGCCCTGCCAAGCAGGAGGAAATTGCAGAGAGCTCCAGCAATAAGCAGCTGGAGCCTGGGCTGCCAGAGGTACAAGACCTCAGAGAGAAGAGGTGAAGGAAATAAACTTTGAACTCCAAACAGACATGAAAGCAGAGCATTAGTTGCATGGGCAGCAGTGCCTGAGTGAATAAAACTCTCTGCATAGTTGTAAGTGAGACCTAGAGGAAAAATGTGAAGCCTGAAATCAGTATTTCTTCATAAGAAAGATGTTCCTCAAAGGTAAGTCATTTCTTTCAGTGTTGTATTTATAGTTTAGTTTTGGGAGACTGTCTTGCCAGGGAAGCTTTCCTCAGGTTTGCCTGGTGCTGTTGCTTCGTGCATCTGGTGATGCTTGTTTCTGTGGTGAAGATTGTGGGGTTTGTGTACACAGCACTGCTTCTTTCAGTCTCAAGGGGTCTAAAGCTTACTAGACTGTGTTGAGAGAGAGTCACGCCATCGTTTTATCCCACTGTTGCTGCCAGGCTCTTTCTTCAGCTTGATATGCTTTCCTAAAGGTTTCTGTTTCTGTGAACTGGCTGTCCCAAGACCATTTCCCTGGGTAGTTTTTCTGTCACCTTCAGATTTATCAGTGCTGAATTTCATAAGCAATCATTATTTTTTTGTTTGGTTGAGTCGTTGTTTTGGTCTTTTTCCTGTTCAAAAGATGTGTCTTTGTGCAGCATGTGAACATTCAGATCCTAAGTGAAGGGATTTTTCAGTTACTGCTGCAACACAGGGAAGTAAAAATAAAAATCACAGTCTATTGCTTTGCCAAAATTGTGTTTATGTTATAAATCTCTAGCTAATATTTCCTTTTTTTTTTTTTTTTATGAACTGTACCTGGAGAAGGGACTGTTTGTGCTATTTTATGTAACTCAGTCAAAACCAGACAGGTAGCCCCTCCAGCAGCCTTGGTGAGTGCCTCAGAAGCATAGGTGCTAACTGAAGCAGCTGAAGGTGATAACTAAAACTAAGCAGTGTGACTGTCTCTCCTCCACCTGAGTTCCCAGTAATCAATTAAAGTTTCTTGAACTTGAGTGATAAGGCTCAGAGTGCAGCCTTGTGCTTAACAGGGAGAAGAAGAAAAATTCTTTACAATTGCAGCAGCTATTTCAATCCCTCTTTGACAGAGCTCTTTTAATATGATACTCTTGTCTCCTTGGCAGAGATGGATCCCACTAGTATGGAGGTATATGTTGTGTTGTTATGTGACTTTGTGACCTCGCCTCTGTTGTTGTTATCCCAATAACTATGTCACTTACTTGCAAATGCTTCACAACATAACTGGTTTTGCTGTGAATGAAATGAAGTCAACCTCAGAAATGGGTTTCCACAGCCTCCAGGTTTAAGTGTGGGCAGAGGGGAGGAGAAATTTCTTGTCTTTTCCAAGCCTGTGTGCAGAGAATGACTCTAATACCCAGTGGAAATGCTCTGTCAACAGAGAAAGACTAATGAAAAGGAAGAAGTTCTCAGGTATTGCAGGAGTCGGAGCTCTGTCAGCTTTCCAAAGCCCTAGCTTGATTAGCCTCTCCCTTCCCGGTCACCTACATAACAACATTTATTCATTTCATATAATGCTTCACTGAAACTCGTGAGTCCTCAAGCTAAATACCAGCATATGTGGTCTCCACGTTTTAATGTCTCCCTCTGGTTTTCGTGTCACTAAAATACTGCAGACCTGCTGGGTTGTTGGGTTATATATATGTGAGAAAATAAATTGAAGAAAATAAACAGTGTGACAGCAGTGTAATGAGTAAGCAGGCAATGATCAGCCTAATGGGAGGGTCAAAGACATAGCCCATTAAATAAAGGGGAGATGGAAGTGTCCCCATCAGCTGATATGTGCACATACTGTTATCTGATAACACTTGAGTCCCTGCACAGTTGTGGGGGATCAAAGGGGCCTGTGTACTGTTGCTGGCTCTGCCAAGGGTGAGAGTAATCAGTCTGAGCTCCCAGTGCTCTACTTCTCTGGCAGTCAGGCCCCTGACTTTTTTCTATCTCATTTATCCTTGCTAGAAAAGCTAGGGAACTGGTGCTTTAGAGGAAAGATGAGTTGCCTGCCTGGTTTTGTGTGAGTTTACTTCCCATGGCCTGCTTCAGGTTCTGCTTGCAACCTTGAGTGAATTGCTTGGGCAGGGCTGTCCCTTTATGGATTTTGGCTGAAGGGTGTTAAAGACCAAGGTTCCCACTTCTTCCTCTTAAAACCATGTTTAGTAGGGACGCTGGTTTCTAATATTAAAGAAGTTTTCAAGTCTCTTGGAGTTAAGGGATGGTATAGGGGTAGTCCCCCTTGAATGGATAGATGCATTAAGGAGCTTTATACTTAACCTGCAATTTCAGGTGGAGAGTGGAAAGCTCATGTTGCAAGATGTGGGATTTTAATTTTTTAAATTCTTTTAAATTTTGTCTTTTCTGAGAACCAAAGTCTATGTAAAGCTTTGTTCTTGTGAGTTGGCTGTGTATGGTACATGTGTATCTACACTGATCCGTAATGTGGACCATCTTGCTATTTTCCATTTTCTAAGGAGAAGTCCTATTGACTGAGAGCTAGAATTACATGTCAAGTTGTCTTCCAGATTTCATTGCCTCTTAGCTCTATTGTAAGTCTAAATAAAATTGTCCTGAACTTCCAGTTGCTGATTTCATCATTGTTGACTTCAGTGTATTTTTGAAGTGTTCAAGGCAATTAGATGGAGGTTGAAATCTCAAACAAAAGATAATTACCACTTTGCTACAAAACAGTAAAGGGGCAGTTAGTGTTTGTGGACACTGCAGAAGTGGGCAGTACTGACTGTGCCATGAACTGCAAGTTCTTTGTCTGGAGTTGGCTACATTGAGATGACATTGTAGGACTTTTTATTGCTGTCCAGTGTTGACTTACACACACTTTCAGACAGCATTTGTGCAGAATTGGAAGAATAATGAATTAGAAATAGCAATTTACTTCTACAATCGTTAAGGTTTAAGGATAACCATGTT
Organism: Actenoides hombroni; assembly: GCA_024336885.1. Classification (NCBI taxonomy): domain Eukaryota; kingdom Metazoa; phylum Chordata; class Aves; order Coraciiformes; family Alcedinidae; genus Actenoides; species Actenoides hombroni. The sequence continues at coordinate 6,039,429 of WUAM01000065.1, read as the reverse complement.
ATTGCTGTGATATGCTTATTAAAATAACTAAGAAATGGAAATGGTTTCATTTTGTGTTCTCTGAGTACATTTATGAGATGTGTGATAGCAGAGAAAATTGTAGCAGATAATTTACCAATTTGCTTATTTCTCTTTTTAGATACTCCCGTCTTTCTTGTGATATTATTTGATACCTCCTACCATTATGGAGTCTGTATTTTACATGCAAACATACACACAGATGGACTCAGTAGGTAATGCATGAACCCAAGATCTGACAGCGAAGGAAAAGAAAAAAAGCAGAGAGACTCTGATCTCTATCTCGCAGGCAGGAAACTGATGTTCAGTGAGAATAACTCCACTGATGTAGTAATTTCCAGTGGTATACTCCCAGCATACACCAGTATGATTTCTGTACTTTGGAGTTTGAAGTTTTGTATGGATGCTTGAACTCTGTAGCATCTTAATCTGGATTGTTCCAAAGAGAATAATTGCAGCATCTTGCTATGATGATAATGGACATTATAGAAGTAACTTAGTGGGAAAGTAGATCCTATATGTTGTGATTATATCATCTGGGGTCATCTGAAGGTTGAATAAAGGGGAGTAGGATATGTCAGAGACGAAATAGGAAAGAGTTGAAATTTTATGGAAATAAGATGAATGCATACCCCATGGGTCACTAATAGAGAACAAATTTCCCTTCCTCTTGCTTTCAAGTGACATGTGAGAGCTTTTTGCGGTCAGATTGCTGCCCAGTATTTTTGCTGCTTCTGTTTGTTCCATTTGGCTGTCACTGTCTAATTAACTTGATGATGCCAGGTAATCTACTCTGGCCAAGGAGAGTGTAGCACAAAATAAATCGGGGAGAACAGAAACTGATGGTGTCCTTTGTCTGCTTGCAGTCCTAGGCTGACTGCAGCTGCTCTTAGCTGCCTTGTTTTCTTGCTTGGGGAACTTGTTTGGCATAGAACATCCTTCAGGTTTTCTAATTTATAAAAAGGGGCCACATCAAGTTGCAGGGGTGCTTAAGATTAAAACCTTCAAAGAAAGCCACCAAATTAACGGTAATGAGTCTCAATATCAAGAGAACCATCTTCATGATGAAAATGAAGGTGAGACATGAAAATGATTTGGCAGGACCTGTGGTGAAGGAATGAACAGTGTCTTTTTTTTTTTTTTTTTGAGTCACTGTCTGAGCTGTAACCATGCTACTGCTCTTTTTCTTTTTTTTTTTCTCCATGAAGGGCATGTACAAGAAATCTTGTGAAAACATTTGCTTCATATCACGTACTCACACCCTACTTGTGAGTGCCATGCAGCAGAAAAACAGAACAAGTGTATTTTTAAACCACTAAAAAAAAACATAGTCGAAATATATGAAACTCTTGAAAACAAATCTGTTCCATGGAAGTAAAAGCTATTAAATCTATGCTGTGCTCCTCTATTTAGTAACTTCTATGTATCTTGTACTGATACAGAGATAAACATGATATTAAAAGCCAACAGATTAGTGCATATTGTGTAACAACCCAAAATATCTGTATATTACAGAAAGATAATCGACAGATCGATAAGCCTGCCTGAAACACTTGTCTTGCAGTAGTATTGAATTTTATATTTTGCCTCAGTCAGTGTTTTCTGAAAGGATGATATTCCAGTAAAGCCGTGTTATGTCATAACCAGTTGCCAGGCCACTGCTTTTTATGGCTGAGGAAGAATAAAGATCTTGTCTGATTCTGTCTCCTAATTAACAGGGAACTTGATCTGAGTCCAGAGCTTATTCATAGGAGGCCAGTCAGGCTGTCTCAATGGAGAAATTACACATCTCGAATGACCTTGGATCTGTACCATGCTTCTGGTGACCCTGTTCTCCCCTGGCCTCAGCTGTGCCAAAGGAGCACTACAGCATATGGTGGAGAAACGCTGTGAAGAAAAGGTGTCAGCTGATGACTAAGAATTACTGTTTAATTCTGGCTCTAGACAAGAGAAAAAAAGAGGGGAGGGTGCAATCCTTTAACTCTGACTTCATTTTTATATGTTCTCCAATTTGGATCTCTTCTTTCCATACTTGAAAAGCATCCTAGGAGGTGGAGGACAGATTAGCACATGCAGTTGCTGATTGCTTGAGTCCATTAGAAAATGCATGTGCTGTAACCCATAGTGATTTGTCCATGCAGTAGCATCGCTTGAAACATGGCAGAGTTGATAGAAATCAAAACAGTGTTGACTTTGAGTCTGTTTTTAACACTGATACCTAAATTAAATAAATAGCAGATAGGAGGGAGGCAGTTTGTCTGGGTAATTAGGTTATCCCCACTCACACAATGCTGTGTGGTGGCTTTGGCAAAGAGATGCACAGAAGCATCCGACAGCTGGGATGCTTCCACTGCAAGGAGAGGTGTGGCAATAGCAGCCAAAGTGGGAACAGAAGGAGAAAGATGGCTCACCCCATGCCCAGGATTTTGGTACAGCCCGGAGAAGCTTTTGAATGTCTAGGAAGAATTAAAATTAATGAAAGAAATAGGCATGTAAACCTAAATGCTTGGATTAAAATTACACTTAAGTGTGGAGTTTAAAGTAATCTTGCAAAACCCCAGAAGTGGTGTCTGGGAGCTTCTGATGCCTTTATTTTATAGCAATAGAAATGGAAAGGGGAGTTTAACATAAATTGAGAAATGACATTTAATTAGTAAAAATCCAACTAGTAGCAAATCAGTCCAACTAATATATTTTAGATTTCTTACTTGGAGACATCTACGATCATAGAAATTTCATTAAGCATGATTAGTTTAATTATTTTGTCCTTAGTGAAGCGTGCTAATTAACTTGGCTGTGATAAATATGCATCTGAATATAATGTTGAAATCCCTACAGATCCTAATTATTCTTAAAGACTGAGGTGCAGACCTTGCTATAATAATCTTTTTTTTTTTAAGTAAAGATTTCTTCAAGGGTACCAGTGATTTCAAAGGTGAGTCATTTTTTTTTTCTTCTGAAAAAAAGGAGGCAATTTTTGATCAAAATCTGAGGTGAAATTACAAGGGCTCTGAAAATAACCTTGAAGTGTGTATCATGTTCTTAGCCATGGATTCTGCCCATGAATTGAAGCCAAATGAAAATCTGCAAAGGGGGATTGGTTAACTGCTAACCATTGTAGCAGCTTTGAATACGTAATCAGGTTGTATATCAGAATATCATTCCTTACACCAAAGGTAGAATGGAACAATATATGGCAAACCGTCTTAAGCGTACATCAGGCCTTAATTTGGGTCTATTGTCTTGTAATCACAATGGAGTGAAGATAGTGAAGATAATCCTCCAAAATCATTTTAAAATCCTGCATGTGTGCTGCTTCTGGCAACTCAGAGTTCATGATCTCCCTGACTATTAACTAGATCCAGGACTTTCTTGAAGACTGAGTTTGGAGAGGGCAGGGGGGCTTTCTCCAAAAAATTATTTTAATCATCTTTTTGTTTTTATTGCCTAGGAAAATTTTACTAGAACAAGTGGTTTTGCATTCAAATAGATGGGCTAATGATACTATTGAGTTGTCTGTTCTACAGTTTCCTTTCTTGGCTTCTTGACAAGTGTAATTATAAATTAAAGTAGATGCAACTCCTTGATGTAAGAATGAAGTTAAGGTGTGCTAATTAAAACTTGAGTTAGTATAGGTGTGCAAAGGTGTTTCATAGATTTGCCTGGCTTTTTTATTATTCAAATCTCTTCATGTCAGGATATGTTACTTTCTACTCCTTGACCCTGTCAGCTAATCAAACAAAAGCATGCCTGTCTTCTAATTAACAAAATAATTTCCCTTGTGGATACAGATGTTCCTGTAAATCTAAGATAAACATCAGTGCAATTAAAGTACAGTTCAAGTTTCTGAAATTTACTTTGGAATACCAAAATGCCATAGTATTAAGTGTTTGAGGAACTGTTAATCACTCAAATGATTTGCGGTGGTTTTTTTTGTCGTAAAAACAAATGTTTTGCATAAATTTTATTATTAACACTAAAAATAGTGCCTTGGCCATGTTGTGGGCAGGAAATACTCTCTGTCTTCAAAATGAGGTAATTATAACCTGAAAGAAGTAAGATGAGTCTGATTTTTGTCAATGACCTATCACTGGAGCCTCTTAAAGTTGCAGTAAAACAAGGGGCACAAAAGGCAGAAAGGATGTAAGTGCCTCGACTTACAATGGTAATGAGTACAACAGTTTGCTGGAGTAGCTGTAAATCAAACGTACTGTAGCTATAAAAAGCCCATAAGACATTTGGATGTGATCCTGGACTGCTTCTGCTATATAGAAGCTGTGCATACAAATGAGAAGCCATCCATATTGTATTATGGGGAGGACTGGGTTATTGAAACTGGAAAGATGATAATAGGAAGTTGTTTTTGGAAAACTACTGAAGCTGAGCTTCATTGTGTTGGTGCCAGTGCAGGGCAATTACATTTGGGACAACATCAATATCAGTTAAATTGAGGAAATGCAATAAGGAAGGAATATGTGATCATTAAGAGTATGAATTAAATTCTGCAGATTAGTGGACTGTATATTTTAACTTCATTTCAGCCTGCTTCCCCCCCCCCCCAATTTATTTCACTCTGTGCTTTATTACTTTAAACATTGTGTTTTTTTCTTTTTCTCTCACGGTCTGGCTAATGCTTATGACACCTTCATCCTGCATACTGAGTTTAATAGAATTCTTTAAACAAAGAAAGCTCTTGGAGTAGACATTCAAAAATCAATGTACTGTGCATAACAGAGGGTTGAAAATGAAGGAAGATGGTCAGTGCTGCGACTTCTTGGATTGCTAGAAGCTCACCTGAAAACAAGTTCTTTCAGGAAAAATATTCCTATAGATTGAGGTAATGTCTGACATTCAGAGGACCTGCATTCAGTTCCTGACCCTGCCATGTCTTTGTTCTCCACCTGTAAAAGCAGAAAAGCCTTCTTTCCTCTCTTCTGATTCCTACCTACACCTGCTCTAAGTCTTTAATCATTTTTAAGTGGGGTCTGGTTTTCACAGCACAGTGCACTTAGTTAGCATTCTCATTGCATCTGGAGTCTTGGTGTTAATCCTAGCGTTCGTGTTATTGTGACAGCATTTAGTGTTGCCGCTTGTTACGGTGATATTAATGGAACTTCTCACCTGAACATTATGTTGGGGTAAGGCTGGGACTGCATGTACCTCGTCTGGCCTAGGATTGTCTGTTCCACCATGGCCATAGGCTAGATCTAGGGGCAAAAACCTATAAATAGGAGTATTGTGGCCTGCGTTCTTGTGCTTGTCTCTGCTACTTTCTGTGACCTGGCAGGCTAGTTACCTACCTTGATGTGCCTCAGTTTCTTGGCACATGGGTGTAGTATAACAACTATCATGTTGTGTGAGACCTGGGTGTTTGCTAAGTGTCTTGAGCCCTGGAATAAGACTCCTTAAAAGTGTGATGAATTGGTAGGAGCTACCTTGTCTCCCAGAACCAGCTAAGTGGTTTGAGTGGTTAAGATGCTTTGAGGAAGCTTTTTGTTTTCTTCTAGTTATTTAACAAAACAAAAAAAATCCAGTAAGAGATGAAGACACTAAGAAAAAGGTGAAAGTTTGAATGTAGGTGACAGGAATTTGACTTGAATGTGTTACAGATTAAACATCTATAATTCATTGCAGTGCGGAATGGTGAGATCACACAGACGTGGAATTCCTGTCAGAGAAGTACAGGAGGAAATCAGATATAACCATTGAGAGGGGAAGTAGAAAAACTGTTGGCTTGGAAGTTTTCATCTAGCTTTCTTGTTAGTTTACTATGATGCTTCTTAACTGCTGTAGCCTAGAGAATGGACCCCATTGTATTAAACTGCACAAGTACATTTTACCAAGCAGTCACGGATTTCAGAAAGTTTTTGTTTTAAATAAAAGAAAAGAAATGTAGTTGGGAGGGCGGAAAAGACTAAAAACAATGTTAAGAAGGTGCTGTAGGAGACAAGTAGCAGAGATGATGCTATATCCACTGAGCCACGCTGACTCCATAGGGTTTGGTTGTTGCTTTTGACAGCTCTGCAGGGCTTCTCTGCAGGTTGGTTCCATGATTTACTAAGGGATAACCACCCCCCACCCCCACAGAAGCTGTGAGTTGGTTTATTGTCAGATATCGGTGGTCTTTGAACGGAGGATGGGCAGTAGTACTTCATTGACAATGTTGGATTGTCTAGAGCAATGTGCTGCTCGGGAGTACTTCTGTGTTTGCAATACTAGAGCAGATTTACAACACAAATGTGTGGGCAGTTTGACATAAAGCAGCACAGCTGAAAGGGGATAACTGTGAAAGGGCAACTGTAGACTTTCACCATCTTCAAGCTTTTCAGCCCCAGGGAGTGCAAAGTCCAAGTTGGGAGGACAGGGTCATAGGTAGTAATTGTTTTCCCTGTGCTCTCCCTTATTCTGGCTCTTGCCAGGAAGATTTGCTGAGAGAACTGATCCATTAAACCTCAGTGCAAGAAGGACCTTATGCACTGGCTTTATCCTCACTGTAGCTTTCTACTGCTGAGGTAAATGTTTGGAGGCTACAATCCTGTTTTGTTGGGTTTTTTTCTCCTCAGTGCCTCTTTCTATAGCAAGCAGTAGTCTTCCAGAGTTTTGGTGAGTCTTGTCATATAGTGGCTATTTTCTTACCTCAGGGACTAGAGTGGAATTTGCTTTTAGATCTTTCTGTTCATAAAACAGTGGTATCTATTGGTCATTCAAGTTCAAGGTTTGCCTGAGCAAGTGAGATCATGCACAAATGCAGTATTTACTGCAATGCCTGTTGGTACCAGTTAGCCAGTGTGTGCGAGGGTCACTAAATTTTACTGAATGTACTATTCTTGCAGTACTCCAAGGTAAGGTTATTTTTAACTCTGTTTTTTTCTCTGATCTGATTTTAAACATTGTCTCGAAGGTAGAAATTCACACTATTCATCCAGAAACCTACCCAACCCTAGCTGGTTATTTTTTCAACACGTGCGGACAACAAACCAGCCATTTAAAATTGTTGCAATGGAATGTTCAGTTCATAGATTAGTATGTCAAAAGGTAATTGTTGGAACGTGTTCCTGTTCTGTCAGGTAATGTGAGTTTAATCTGACTTAACCATTAAGCTTTCCTTTTCCCTGAAATGCTGGCTTTTGAATCTTTTTAACTTCTCACATTTGGAAAATGCCAATAGACAAAAGCTTGCACTTTAGAGCGGGACATGTGAAAATATCAGGTGTAATATATAGGTGATAAATCTGTTGGGCTCTTAAACAGCTTTATTGATTTTTGTCTGGTGATATTTCTGTCAGGAAGAGACATCTAATCCAACTTAAAGTGGTGTTGCATATCGCCCTAGCAAAAACAATCGGAAACTCCTTAGTACATAAATAGACTTATTGCAGCTATGCCATGTGCTTTGTGTACTGTTCTCTTCATTATGTTGAAGTGCTGAAATACCACTCTGTTCCCAGAGGCTGAGTGAATGTTACTGGTATGTTTGCTTGCTCTTTCTGTTTACATGGCACCCATGGTGATTAAGGGGAGCCATGCACATTAACCCCCACAAAACACTAATTCCCAGATGAGTGGGCTATCCCAGAGTTGAGATCAGAGGGCCAAATCTCTCATAAGTTTATTTTGTAGACATTCCCATTGATTTTCTTGCATTTGGTGAAGACAAAAGGCAGCTGAGAAACAGCCATTCCAAAAATGTTCAGAACCATCCTGGAGGTAGGTCAAGTCCCCAAATTGTGTTGTAAACTTTCAAAAGAGTTCTTTTACTTTCTAATACTGGCTTGAACTTGTCTGGGCTGGCAGGTAACAGCAGGCTTTCCTTCTCTGCATTCTGTTCTGTAACACTGGTGGTTTTATTCCCCAATTGTACTTTGAGCCTGAGGGATGTAGAGCAAATGCCACCAGTGGACAAAAGCATGTCACAGTTTCTTTTCCTTGTGAACCCAGTCAGTGATGGCAGCTAAGCAAGGACCAACAGATCTGAGTGCATGTGAGGCAACATGGTAGTATATGTCAGGATCTTCTCAGACTTGATGTTGGGTTAAAGCAGGTAGAGTTGTTTTTTGGAAGCCAATGTAATGGTAAGATCTAGTTCATAAACTCCATGTCATCTACCACACTTACTTTGCTCATTATTAGTTGAGAGTAGCTGATTGGCTCTTACAATTAGACAAGCTCTAATTCAGTCTGTGTTATAGCTGACAGAATGCTTTTTTCCATCTGGGTATTCTTAAACAGAAAAAATAGGCTTATCTTTTTCTTTGAAATTCCATGGATAATGTTTACTACTTGAAATAGTGTTAGTCTCCTGGGCCTCCTTATTTTCATGCTTGAGCTAGTTGGCAAGGACGAGTACCTGTCATGACTTAACATACACATCAAAATAAAACGAAATGGGAACTTTGCCATTTGTTAGTAACAGAAACTATTAAATACAGAGTCATTCTCATATACAGTTTAAAAAAAAAAAAAAAAAAGCAAGCTCTCATCTGCTAGAGTACATAAGTGTTATTAAAAAAATATTGAATCTTCATCCTTCTTGCTGTCACTTCTGAAGCAGGCCAGAGTGAAGGAGCTGGCCCCGTCTCAGCAGTGGAGTTGGACACACACAGAGGAACCACAGCCAAGGTGGCGTGTGCCTGACTGGTGAGCACCCCTGCCACGTTGGCTTGCTCAGCAGAGCTGCTCCGACTGTGTGCTCCAGTCAGGATGCTGTCTGCCAAAGCCTGATGTCTTAGTAACGCTGATCCATCCAGGCTGAACCCTCAGCATATCTGAGCAAAAATAGAGACACTCAGGGAGCAGCGACAGAGTCATTTTGAAGGGGAATTGAATTAGGACATTACATGGCCTTTCTAAAAAAATTAATAATTGGGGGGGGGAGTGTGTGGAATCTTTTGGACAGTTGTGTATAAACCCTTTATTAGTGAGAGGCTATATAGGTGGTTTTTTTCAGTGGTGATTGTAAGGGGAGAAACAAAATGGTATTAGGACTGTCAAATTACTAACTTGTTGAAATACTGTGAGCAAGTACAAGTAATGTGTCCAGATCTTGAAGAATATGGCAAATGTACTATAAAGGGGAAAATCTAGAATTTCAGTGGGGAAAATTGAGAAAGAAGGGAGGGAAAGGTATAGTGGTTATCCTAGATAATAAGCCATTTGGGGGGGGGGGGGGAAGGACCCCCTCAGAATCCTCCTTCAGAAGGACCTATTACACAAATGAGTATAAAAGTACAAAAATACACCAGCGTAACTGATACGGATCGACAGCGAGCAAATATCCACTCAACAAAATTTATTCTGCGATTTGAATGCTCTCTTTTGCAGTGAGCTGAATGTTGATGAAAACTGGAACATAAATCCAGGAGAAACGTGAAAGAAGGAAAAAAAATGCGATGCATTTATCCCAGTTAATTGAAATCTGCTAATGATGGTGCAATGTTTTCCCTGAGATACTGTTGGTAAAGCAAAGGAAGTGCCCAAATTTTTTCATACAAGTGACTTGCAGCTTTGGATTCACAACCTGTACCATTCTCCCTGATGTGCACAGGATGCAGTGAACTACTTCTCACTTAAACCTTTGATAGCAAGGCTGAGGGCATTTCTGAGGCAGATGCTTTCAGTCAAAACTTACTGTGCTTTACATAAAAATCTCTGGGTGGATTTCTGGACATCACATGAAATGGTTATCAAAGGTGATCTCTCGCTGTGTTACTGGTGCAGTCCCTAACACTGTAGAAGTGGTTCTTGTTGTGTTTAATCTTCCCAAGGCTGTGAAGAAAAGTGTTATCAGCTTTTTTTTTTTTTTTTTTTTTTAAATTGATGAAGGGTCTGCAGTGTCCCTTGAGCTTCTACAAAATGCTCAATGTGCAAATGAACCTGATTATTGCAATACCAAGCAGTCCAATGCCTAACATCGGGCACAGTTCCAGACTCTTTGACACCTGGTTCCTCTGGGCGGGATGGCAGGAGGTCCCTTGGGGTGACACACAGCACAGGGGAAGGGCTCAGCATATTGGTGTGGAGCTGATGAGCAGTGTGCCCCAAACGTGACCTGACAGTGGAATATCGATACACTGCTAATGATAAAGAAAAGTAGACTGCTTCTGAGAGGCAGGGAACCTTGATTTTGTCCAGTACCTGGGTAAATACCCAGTTTCAAGCCTACTACAAAGTAAAGCCAGGTTGTCGCTGTGAGCTCGCTGTTTGCAGCACTAAGGAGGTTTTTGCTGAAAAACAGAGCCCTCTTCTGTTAGCTGGCACTAATACAAGAGATGACACCTTCTTTGTGCATCAGCAATTAGATGGAAACATATTCAGAAACCCTGAGAAGTCATCCATCATCAGGCAATGATGCACACGTACCCTAATGCATGGCAGTAGTTTTATTATTTATCCATTAGCTCCTCCAAGTACCTAACCCTTTCCCTCAGTATTTAATGCCAATATTTTTGGTCTTACTGTTTGTTTTGCAAGAAGCTCAAACTGTGCCTTTCCCTTTTATGAATTTGAATTGTTTATGTCAACATTTGAGCTCATTATAACTCTGAAATGTTTCCTTTGTTACCAGTAACTGACAAACCTGTGTACACTGCTTAAAAAATCGGTAAGTGCTATTTCTAGGATTGTATTTTGTTCACTGCTGTGCACAACAATATGCTCTTGCCTTTGCTAATGAAGTTTTTCTTTAATGAACATAATTAGAGCTAGGCAAACAATGCAAAAATATTTTCCATGAATATTCATCCAAAGTCTTAAATGAATTCCCTTCAGTTATGTTTGCACCCATTCTTTGTCCTCTTCTAGTGAAATTTTCCAAGATTCAATCTTTGATGCTTGAGTAATGAGGAGGGAAATTAAGTTTCAGCTCAGGGGTTACCCTTCTGTTGTTTGTCTAGCTTGTTATTTCTTATCACACTTGCATGTCTGCAAGAATATCTGGGTGGGGAAGTAGTATTGGCCAAAAAATGTGCATCTGGCCACTGTAACAGTGAGTTTGGAGCTGAGACCCAGGCACCACAGAGCCAAAAGCAGGAATTTGTGGAGGAGAAGAGGGTGGAGTGGTAGGCACAACTGGATACTGCTATGGGGGAACAGCAGCTGCTGAGGACAGCTCTTCTGTGAAGGTGTTGGCTTCTGTTTGGTTTGTGGTGGTGGGGTGTTTTGTTTTTCAAACAGCCAGCTCAAGAACTTTAAGCACTGTCGTTGCTGTACAGAACCCTGGTCAATGCATGTATGCATACACTACACTGAGGAATTGTACTTCCAATTTCAGTGTTTAAGTAGCAAAATAAAATAAAACTTCTGGAAAATGCCACTGAATAATCCCAGACAGTGAAGAATGCTGAGTGGTTAATGATCTGGTTTTAGATCTTTTCCTGAAGAGAGAGGCAGCAACAATTAAATCAATTATAAACTCTTTGCCAAATTCAAATTACATCTAGCAGTGTGGAAGAGTGCAGAGCCTCTGCTGAGGACTGCGAGTGGGTTGTGGGACCTTTCATGTGTACAAGCATTGGTGCAGACGTGTCCTCTGGGAGCATCTGAAGCCTCAAATGGTGTCAAGACTTCTTGGTGGTCCACGTGAAGCCTTCAGTCAGTCTGCAGTGGGTGAGGATCTGTCTGCATCGGGGTAGAGGCAACTGCTACAGCTGATGTTAGTGCTCACATTCTAAAGGAAGCTCCAAATGAGGCTAATGTTACCCAGAAATTATAGGAATGGTGCTTTTCCCTCCTCTCATTTACCTCCTCAAAGCACAAATCACAGCTTCAATGTGAAATTTCTCTGAAATTTTTTGGGGAAAATTGGTTTCTTCTAAATTCTTCTTTCCTAATTTCCCTGAAACTTTCCTGTTTCTAAACTTTATCTTAGGCTGTTCAGAGGCTTCCTGATCAGGAGGAGTTTAAATCACTTCATGCCTGTACTGTAAAAATTCAGTGGTTAAATCAGAAAATGAATAGATATAATAATCAAGATTAGGAGAAGAGGTTTCCTGGCCAGTTTTTCTAGCATGTGTCTTTAATAAAAAAAAATTAAAAAATTAAATAATTAAAAAAGCAAAGTTATTAAACATTCCTAGAGAAGTGGTTGCTGACTGATGCCCAAATCAATTCCATTTTTGGAGTTTGAGGGTTTGGGATAGGGAGGAATGTCGAAAGATAAACGTGAAGACCTAGTCAAAAATACAGAGAGCTGTTATCTTGAGGGCTTTAGGAATTAAAGCTTAAAGCCAAACAGCTGATGTATAAAGCCAGGTGTGTAAAAGCAGATTATTATGCATTTCATATAGAAAGCTCCCACAAGGTCATTTCAAGTTATAAGCCATTTGGTTTTTTTTCATTCCTATGTAGTTTCTTCCAGTCCTCAGGTTCAGAGACATTCAATAAGATCTTTTATTTTGCACAGTGTGGTAACTGAACAGAAATAGAAGAGCCTCTATGGAGCAAAGCTTGAGATAGTTTTAGATTTCAAGGTAAACAGCTGCAGAAATCCTCTTACTGCAGAGACATTATTAAAATGAAAAAAACCCTAAAGTATTCAAGGACACTGCTTAATATCCTGGTATCTGGCTGTGGTTAAACTAGCCACTTTTTTTCTTATCTTGTTCATTATCTATGTGGAAGCATATATCTAAATCAAAGCCTGTTGTAATAACTCTTAAATGTTACTTAGATCACAGCCTTGGCACAAGGAAACTGTGTGAAAAGCTGTGGCACTGTGCTCTTGGTGAGCTGATTGCAGGGCAGCACCTGAAGTCTACTCAAGGTACAATAGTTCCAAGAACATGTGTTATATATGGTGTTGGGGGAGAGGGTGGCACAGACAAGTGAGACTTCATTTCCCATTTGCTCATATAAAGCAAATATTTTTGCTAGGGGCACCGGGAGAGGAGACGGTGTAGCTGCAGCTGGAGAGGACAAGTGGAAAGCAGGGTGATGTGGCAAAGGGAGATGTGCTGTCTATCCTGTGGGCCTGAATATAATGGAGCACTTAAGCACGTGTTTCAGATCATTCCTATTCAAGAATAGCTTTTAGGGATGCGAAGGATGCTGCCTTGAAAGGCACTGGCTGTGCAGTTGAAGCTGCTCCCTGAAAAAGGCCAGTTGGCAGTGCTGGGAGGGTGCTGACTCCTGTTCCTCCTGTGAGACCAACACCCCCCTGCCAGTCTCTGCTCCTCATTAGATTGCTAGAAAACATTGTGAAACTCAAATCTCCCCAGTTGCCTCCTTGTCTCGCTGCCTTGCAACTGGTTTCTAAAATCCTTACAGTTTTGCCTAATTAACATTGCTGAGCTAGGTCTGGTATCTGCAGATACATAAGAATAGTAATTACTTTGACTAGTGTTTGTAGATATATATATATTTTTAATGGGAAGGATGGTGTGTGCTTTTGTGCATGAGACATGAGGTTCCCCTTTGACAAAAGCTTGCAACTTTGTGCATCAAAAAGTCCTTGTGGTTGATAACGTTTGTCTTTGAATGTTTTCCAGATTCCTCTGTGTTAACTCTGACCATGTTTTCCCCCTGGCTCCTTGTATCTTGGTGTCAATAATATATGCTTTCCAAGGGCTTTTTCTAAGGTCCAGGCTGAGTGCTGGGAATTAGATTCACTTGATGTAAAATACTGAGTATTTACATAATATATATCTTCTTTATGTTTTCTACCCTTTGGTTCCCATTTAAGGATTTTTCTTTTCTGTACTAGTCAGCCTTTCTACTTAATGTCAGCTCATTGTCAGAGAGCTAATGTTGAAGCCTCTTGTTGAGGCAGTTTGGTAATAAACAGTGTGGAGAAAAAAAACCCAGAAGCAGTTGACAAAATGCATTTGCGAAAGGGCTTTCCTTGAGATTTTCTTTTAAATAAAAGCTCCAGCAAACTCATTGCTACATCAGCAGCTGCTCTGAATTATGTTCCAGGAAAAATGACTTTTTAGTGTCTTTTTTTTTTTTTTGCCATAGATGGAAAATCTTTTAAGAAAGACATACATGTAGGCTGTTTTTTCAGAAGGGTAATATGTGTTTAACTTCAGTAAACTCCAAGGATTTGCATTGTGGTTAATTATAAAAACAAGAGGATGGGATTGTGGGTGCCCAGCTAACACTCCGTTCCAATAGAGTACTTAACCTGAAGCATGACAGCCTTTATTTATAAGCCACAATTGGTCGTTCATGTGCTTTGCTGTAGCAGGATCTGAGGCGGGTGAGGATGGGCACTGCAGAAAGGCTCCTTTTACCCCTTTCTAGCAGAGAGGTGTTTGACCAGGCTTCTAGGAATTAGCATTCCTGTGTTCTTTTGTCACAGATGCATTGTGCTGGGTGGTTTATTTTGAAAGAAAAATAATCGGCTTGGCATAGAGATAGCCCCAAAGACTTGTTCCACAAATTAGAACCAACTAGTTTCCCGTCTTTGACATACAGGATCAAAATATGCAAGGCATTAGTAACTAATTACTGCTACTTTTTTTATCCATTCAGCAAAAGATGCGAGCTGTGACTATTGTGTCATTGTAGCATATAAATACTAGTAGTAGTTTGTATTCCTTTCTTTGCTCCAGCAGGTAGATTACACACCAACCTGACTCAAACACTTTTCAGGTGTTTTGTGGCAGCTCCTGGGGTTTGTGCAGTGTACGTTGTTATTAATGCAGATTTAGAATTGGAGAGGGTGAGCTGAATTAATTGATTTTTCATGCAAATTAAATCAACTTCACATGATTTGGAAAGAGCGAGCTGAGCAATGGAAGTTCTTTGGAGAACCTCTCTCAGTTGAGCAAAGAGCAGCTGCAATTCTTCCCACACAGGAGACATCTTCTGTCTCTTGGTACCCCTTTCTGTCTTCTCCCCACTGAGCTTTGTTGTGGGAATTCAATGTTTATGAAAAACGTCTGAGTAAAGATGTTAGAATTCATTCAGTCACTGCTCGGTATCTTCTTCCCTATGTCATATTCAAAGTGCTCTGAATTTACCAGCTTTTGTACTCAGTATAATCCAAACTGGGGATGCTGTTAGTTGTGTTGTGTGGTGTCTAGGTAACTCTTTGAACTGACAGTTATTTTAATGCCATGAATTCTCTTTTGAAGAAATCTGACTTTTTTTTTTTTTCCCTCTTGCCACCTATCTGCCCTGCCTCTGCTAATAACTAAGAAAGCAACTAAACAAGCAGACCAGTAAAATGATGTTCAGTTTGCAGAAATGTGATTTTTTTAATTATTTTTTTTCCCCTTAACACAAATAGTAGTAGTTTCCATGGGAGTCTCTTCCAGAGCTGGGTGAATACTGATACCTTCTCTTTATTTTTAATTTTAACACCAATTATCCTTCTTTGTTTCTCTGTACTGTTTTGTGTTTTCCCAGCCTAATATTTTAGCAAATTAATTGGTCAACCACAATTTTTCTTGCCTTTTGTAGTGTGTTCAACCTTCTAATTATTTCTTACAGAACCTCAGGGTTTGTTCCAAGTGACACTCATCAAGCACTCATCCTCTCATTTGTTCTTTTTCTTTCTTTCTTTTTCTCCAAGCTAACTTATTTTTCACACTAAGGCTATAGTTCATAGTGTAATTTAAAAAATAACTGTCTGAAATAGTAAGCTTTAAGTGAGTGTTTAAGATGAAAAATTGGAAAGTTTGTGGGTTTGGTTTTTTTTAATTCATACTCCAGCATCTGCACCGGTTCATGCAGTTCTTCTAGACTGGAATTAACAGCGTATGCTTACATACCTAAATATTTAAACACTTTGAAATACGTTCATATGATTTTTCTACAAAGTAACAAACAAGTTTTTTCCAAGTCTGATCTTGTAGGACTCGGAAGCCTGTAGTCAGGGCTATTGGGTAATTTGTCAGTCTAGTCAAAACAGTGGCTTTTCTAATTTCTGGCTGAAGACCAGAACCAAAGCCAGGAATTAATTGGTGAACAATTCCAGTAAGAAGCCACACCGGGAAGTCTGTGACCTGCTCCTGGATGATGCGCAAAACACAACTGCGGCTGGAGATGATTCACTTTCTTTCCCATCTGCCTTCTGATGGGTTCATGCAATCATTAGCATGCATCTCTCCAAATCACTCCCCCCCCATTATGTACTGTTCTTTCTTCATCATTGTAGGTCTGCAAATATGTATCGGGGTTGGCAGAGATGCACCGAAGGCACCTTAATTAGCTATTAGTGTTCACACCTTCTATTTTTTTTTTGTAGTTTTACCTCAAGTGTCAAAAACCACAGGCAAGGTCCTTCAGGATGAAGTACTTTGGAGCATTCACTAAGGGTCATACTTTGCTACTCTGCCCCCAGAATGAAACTTCTTTCAATCTCTCTAATTAACACACACATTTACTGGAAAGAGAGTTTCGTAAAATTCAGATTAAGTCACTGGAAGAAGGTGCAGACAACTCAAGCAGTCTGCCAACACAAAGCATTTTTCTTCCAGCTAATTATTTTTTAATGATACTATTAGTAATTGGAACTCTCTGTACACAGCATACTCCAGATAAAGATCTCAGCAAGTTTTACATAATAGTGATGTGAAGCCTCATAACACATTTAAGATTAGGGTGAGTGGGTTTCTTTTATAGCCATTTTATACACAAGTCACGCCCAGGCTAATGCATTAGTCCCAGATCAAACTCCATCAGAGCCACGAGCTTGAGGTTAAAGGTTCTCTGGCTCCTCTTCACTGTTTTGCATCATTTGGTTTTGTTTCCCCGAGGGTTTATTTGTCACGGTCTCCCAAGGACTACGACGCACCAGTTCAGTCCTGGGACATTTACCCGTGTGAGATGTTGCTGCTTGAGATCTCCTTGATCCAGCACCATCTACCTCAACCTGGAGCAACTATATGAAGGGGATTTCTGTAGTATGTCATGCTGCTTAACAGTATACTTTTTACCTTTGTTATAAAAAACCAAACAAAACGCAACCCTAAACAAACACCAAACTGTAACACAGTAAAGAAGCAAGTCAGCTAGTCCAAAACCAGCCCTTGGCACTGCTCAGAAAGTGTGCTGAAAGGCAAACACCAAGTCTGCAAGCCACACACTCCTTAGAGGGCTAAACTCTGCCCTTTCAGATCAGTAACTAAAATGAGTGACGTTTTAAGGCTGGCAAGAATTATTTTTTCTCTTTCCCTTTTCAAGCTGGAAACAGGGGATTAGAGCCCATAACTGCTTAGCCAGAGCAATAAACAGCAATGGAATAACAAGTGCAGATTATCAGGGTCCCTCTGTAGGTATGACTGCCAAAGGGCCTGGCTGCACCGTGGCTAGTGTGAGATGCAGAATCTCCTCTCGGAAACCCTTTGCTTTGGCATTCTTGCTGCTCTGGTCTGTATTGTCGAGTGAGTAGGTGGTGGGGCATAGTGCCCATCACTGGTTCTCTTTTTAGTGGGTGCAGAGTCGCTTAAGTGTATGATCTCTGTTCTGTGATGTTATTGTCTGCAATGATTGATTTTAATTTTTTATTTATTTTCCTTATAGTCTTCTCCTAGTTGTGTGGCCTGCTGTACAAGTCTGTTATCTGTCGGATACCAGACCTGAGATGCTCCCGTCTCCTCGTTTGTGTTGTCTGCTGTACACTAATGCTAAGTGCTAGCTCAGATAATGGGACAAGATCAGAGTCATACACAGCTCTGAAGAGACATTAGATCACTTCATGGTGCTGCTTATCAATCTATACTGCTGGAGCCTTTTGCCTTTTAGACATCTGTGAGCATTTTCTGTGTTGTCTGATTTGATTTCTTCCTAATGGAATCAGAGTTCTTATGTTGTCCTTTCTGTTTGCTTGGTGTCAATCAAGATAAAACCTGTTAAAGAATAAAACAATTTCCTACAGTTTCTTCCTATTTCTCAAGGAATGGGCAAGGAGTTGACAGATGCTCTGTGTTTTTTAGTTATTGTATCTAGATCTTGCACTGAATTTGAGCCAACAGGTTGGAAGTCAGTGATGCTTTAGCTGTCTTAAATGGTCATTTGCCCTTTTGAGGCGTTGTACTGAAAGTATCAAAATGCTAGCTTCTGTGTCTCAGTCCAACCATGACAGTATTGTCTGGTGTCTGTGTGAACTGCCTGGTGTGCAAAAGGTTCAGAGCATATCAAGATCCTTCTTAATACCGCTGTTTCATCAGTGCCCACTCTGTCTTACATGGTTGCAATGTGGTTTTGTACTCCTTGGTGGCTTTTCTTAAAACCTGAGTACTCCTTTTCCCTTTTGTCTTGTGATGTTCCTGGTTACTAGTGAGCTCCCCTACATTAAGGAACCATTAAACTCATGCTGGATTTTTAGAAAGGCACCCATCCATGATACTGAAGAGCTTTTGGTAACATCTTTTACAAGCCCGTGTGCAATACACCTTAGGACACTTTTTTATTTGTGTGATCTTTGTGTGAAATATGCCTTCAGAGTTAGGGTAACTTGTACTTGCAGTGTGTGCCTACCTGGCACTACCAAAGACCATGTAAAGTACTACACCTTGGCCTCAGTTTTTGTGCTTGGGGAGCAGAAACACAAAACCAAGAAAGTACTTTAGAAGAAGTGAAGATCAATGGATTCTATCAGCAGAAAGGTAGTGATTGTGGTCCTGCACATTACAAAGATTGAACATATAGGAACAGTTTTTAAAGTTCTTTGCAGGTTTCAGTTGCTATAATATTACTGAAAGGTTAATGTATAGATGTGGGGGGGAATAGACAGAAATGAAGTCCTGTGGAGCATAAGTCAAAGCATTGTCCCTTGGATGTGCAGCCCGATTGCAGACCATGCTGAGGACTAGTATGTGTCTTGGATATCCTTGTCTTTAAAAAGGCACAGCTACATAGTAAGCTCTGAAAAAAAAAAAAAGCTATTCAAAACAACTGCTTTGGTATCAGGAAACTTCCACTCACATCTTCCACAGAAAAAGGTCACACCAAGTATTGTTAAACATGGATTCAGAACTGTGTGAGCAGAAGGTTCCCTTGCCTACCCAGCGCACCAGCACGCAGGCTGGAATCCAGGGAACTGAAGTGATGAGAGTTAACTTACATTTGGTAAAGCCAGATTTTAGCTTAGTGTTGCAAGGCAGCTTGCCCAGCATTAGTTGGGTTTTAATTGCTCCACGTTTTTCAAGCAAGCAAATCTTGACAGGAGCATCTGTGATAAAAATGGACTGAAAATGTCAACTCTCTTAAAATTAAACAGCCTGTCTTTTCAAGCCTTTTTGTTCTTGAAGATGCAATTTTGTTGTGTTATGCCAGGTCCAGTTCTCATTAGTTCATATGGAATTACCCTTGGAAGTGAAGAGCAGATTTGACCTCATGGCTATCATTATTTTTCTTTGCTTTGCAATTACCAACACAGATCAATCTGGAAAAAAGCATGTACCTACTTTAATTTTCATTAACAGCTGAACCACGCCATGTTTCTAAAGGGGACAAGGCCTAGTAAGCACACTTCTTGTCTGTCTCTTCTGTTTTATTTTTAATGGCACTCGAATGCTATAGACACCTCAGTAGGTAATCAGGACATCCTTAATTACAAAATCTACTTAACTGGGACATCTTCCAGGCAACTGAATTAAGCCTAGTGGTATTTAATTATATTGCTTAGGGAAGGTTTGGTTTCTCTTATGTACACTTGCATTGACAGCGTTGTTTTGGAAACACTTCCCCTACTCAAAATACCACTTAGCTGGGACAAATCCTGCTCATCAGAGTGAGTGAATACTGCTCGTTGGTTCTCTTCAGTCAGCCTGTATAGTTGACAGAGCAGCTTCTTCAGTTACGTGCAAAACAGGATCCCAAGCTGGAACTAGCCAAGATAAAATTCACCACTCTTCGGAGAGCCTGGAGCAGGATCATGGATCATATCAGTTTTCAAAGTGGCTGAGACTGAAATATTATACAGACATCTGTAACTTGGGGGTTTAGCGGTGGGTACTAATACTCCAGCAGCACTATAAAAACTTTATTGCATAAGCTAAAGTTTTGTTTTGTTTTTAATGCAGTTCCTCACCAACTAAAGCTGTGTGGAGCGTATCATTGTACTCCTTGATCTGAGCTTTAAATTGGATCAGAAGGTGTATACCTCTTTGATACGTAAACTTATATTCAAATCCATGCCTCGGTATTTTTCAAGGTTGTTGATTATGTCACAGCACGGTAGCACGCTATTCAAATGAAAAGCAGAGGGGAGGAAAAGGCTTAGATGTATCGCTTCTGACACTAAAGCCACACACATGACAGTGAAAAATGAGAATTCGAGCATCAGTGCCACCGCTAGAATTACTTTGTGGCTCCCAGCGTGAACTGTTGATGTATGATGACCATGTATTTATGGTAAAAATATGTCACTGCGACAGGAGAGTGCTGTAGCTAACTAGGTCCATTTTCAAATGAAAGCATCAAACCTGCAAATCAAGCAGTTTGTTGTTAATTGCCGTATTTTAATATCTCTTCTAATAAGTTATTGTCTCTGCATATCTCAAAACTTAGAAAGTGCTGAACTAGGAGATCTGGAATATCTGCCAGCATTGCGACTTCTTTTGAAAGGTGTCGTGCTAAAATAAAATAAATCTTAGCTTCCCTCAAATTATCTCACACAAGAATCTTACTGATAGTAATGTTCTTTGTCAAATGAGATGTACGTACTTCAAACAAACTTTCTTTGAATAAGTCCTTTGGTATCCTTGCCTGCTTAATTTCCTAGCCTGCCTCCAGTAAAAAAACTTCATTAATGTGTCCAATAGCTTGCAACATTGAATTAATTAGCATTCTTTTGCTCTTTAAGGGCAAGCTATTTGGTCACTTTTGGCTAAAATCCCAATGTTGAAAATGTTAGCATTTCCAAAATCAATTTCCAATGACTCAATATTTCTGGTGTCATTATTTGCACTAGAACCCTTGCTGCTCTTCCTCTCCCAAACGAAAAAGAGCTGCCTGCCAAACACTGCAACCTACAGCAGGTCTATATGAGTTGGAAAAATGAAAAGATTCAAAAATGGTTATACACAAAAAAGTCAATTAGTCTGTCACATTTTCTGGTGAAGATTAACTCAGAAAAACATCATAGCAAATGTTTAAGTACAAGAGTTATTTTCTATTTTAACAGCGATTTTTGGTATGTGGTTGGTATTAGGGACATATCTGTCACTGTAAAGAGTGGCATAAATAATGTAACGAATGTAATGCCTTTATTGCAGTCTTCCAGTTGCAATACTTAGCTTTTATTCTTAATGACTACATAAGATCAAGTTTTGTTAGTGCTTCATATACCAAACAGATAATACTGCTGTCATTGAAGATGTCCGATTACACTAAGCGCTAAATCCTAAATTCTGACCTTAGGGTCCTATGACAGATTCAACCCTGCACAGCTGAGGAGAGGTGCGAAGGTAAATATAGACAGACTTTATAGCTCTCAACTTCTGAGTCACCAACAGGAGCTTCCAGACCGATGAGAGATGCTGCTGCTTCCCCACGTGTGACCCAAAACATGCTCTAGTTTTGCTCATCTAAGTGTTACCCACAACTTAAATCCTCCTTTCCACCTCCCCCTTACAAACAGAGAGGTGCCCCTCAGTAAATACGTTCCTGGCTGTCTATGTAGTTTTTGGAGGTACTAGACAAAAGCAGCCCAAACAGTCTCAGCTCGATTCGAACTAGCTTACAACTACACAAAGAGCAGGTTGCACTGAAATGATTTCGATTTCTAGCTGACTTAAAACTTGCACAACTTGCTGAGCATAAGCCAAGCGGAAAGTCAAACTTGGGTCTGTGCCATTCCCTACACCAGCAGCTACCTGTGAGCACAGCCTGCCTGTTGCAAGACATTTCTGTTGATTTTTCATGGAAATTGTCCCATTGATAGCAAGCCCTGTCAGCGGGAGATTTGAAAAGTAGCTTGAAGCACATCCAGCAGCAGGCAAGCACTTAAGCTAGGCAGTCCATCCATCTTTAACCAGAAAACCATATTTCCCATAATATTTGAGTGAAAACATTAAGCAAGCTCAATGCTTTGTGCTCTGAATTACCTTCAAGAGAAATCTACCTTTTAATCCCCTCATTGTGGTTTTCAAAACCGGCACATAATGCTGGTTTCCGAGATGAGCAATTGTGGTAATTTCTTCCAACCTGAGCATTCAAGATTCTGAGGCAAATTCCTATGGTACTGCAGGAGGGAAGGGGCTGGGGAAGGGGGGGGAACAGCTGGGTTCAAACCTCAGCCCAGGCTCCCTGTGAGCCAGGGCAGCTTCTGCTACTGACTGCAGGCAAGATTTCTGGCAATCAAAGAGCACAACCGCAGAATGGATTGGGATAATTGCATCCTTGCTTATGCACAAGTGGTGCATAATAGATATTTACAAACCAGGCTGCTTTTCAGACATCAACACAAATTTATGTTTGGAAGATGGAATTCTGCTAATTTCA
Organism: Actenoides hombroni; assembly: GCA_024336885.1. Classification (NCBI taxonomy): domain Eukaryota; kingdom Metazoa; phylum Chordata; class Aves; order Coraciiformes; family Alcedinidae; genus Actenoides; species Actenoides hombroni. The sequence goes on along the minus strand of WUAM01000065.1, from coordinate 6,017,019 downwards.
TTTTGTACTCCAAAATGAGAATGAGTAAAATGAAATGAGGTTCAGGACTGACTCTGTGCAAATCTTTCCACTGTAGATTGCTATAAACAAAATAAAAGTCTGTAACCCTGGTCGTACAGCCTTCGTGGATAAGATCTGAAATAGATTTTATAGGCTGGAGCTTGTCGTGTTGGGTAAAACAGATGTCTGGGTCTCAAAAGAAGAGCTCTCAATGGGTTTTGACTGTGAAAGATTTTTCCCACTTCTGGCTTAGACTGTGTTAGTTGGGGAGAAAAAATAGGAAAATCGTTAGATTTAGACCTGGTTCTGCTAGCTACTTAATCTGCTTGTTCCACTGGAAATGTTTCTGAAAATAAAAATATTTTTTTTAGGTATTCAATACTCTTTGCTGGGGTTGGGGTGAAGAAAGGTTGGAATTATTAGTTCTTATTAGAATTGTTTTATTTTCACTGTGTATTGAAATAGGGCATTTATTTAATGCTATCAATAACTATTTATAAGGAATTCACAAGAGTGGTAAAAAGAGAAGTTTTATTTCCTGGGATATTTCACGTATTGTTTTGAATGAAAAGATTTCAGTCTGAAAAATCCCATTTCTTCCTTGGGTTTCTTATCTGTCCATTGGGTTGGGAATCTCACCTTCAGAAATAATTTGATGTCCTGACTGCAGGTAGTGTAGTATACACAGTATTACTTGAATTTTTTTATTTTATCCACAAGTATATTAAAAAAGACCATCTCTTAAATTAAGCCCTCAAGGCTACCTTTTTTTTTTATTATTATTGTTCAACTATTTAAAAAACAACCCTAAAAGATCCAGGAGCCAGCAGCGAGTACGTAAAAGCACTAGGCAATAGCTGCACTAATAAATGATAGGGCTGCTTCTTTGTTCTTTACATCTGGACTTGGTGATGTGAAGGACGGAGCTGACACTCCCAGGTGGGTCAGCTAAAAGCAAACACACCTACTGGAGCATGGGGAGAGGACAATTCACACCGATGGGGTTTGTTGCCCCCTTGGAAATGCAGCACGTTACTTCCCTGTACAAGGCTAGGGTGGACTCTCAGTCCTCCGCTTCGCTTCCAGCTCACCCAAGGAGGCTCAGCTTCCTCCTCCTGTGAGCCACCCTTCCATCCCTCTCGGTGCCCTGATTTAGTTATGGCCCTTGTTTGGCCGGTGGGTTTGACAGAGGTTACCAAATCCCACAGGAAGGAGGAGCGGGATGGAGTGGGAAAAGCCAAAACAAACACGCACAAGACAAATCAACAGCAAAACCTGACACGTTCGTCTGAACTATTTGCTTGAATCTCCACTGGAGCTGCCTTGGTGATCCTGGCAACTTGTCATTCCTGTTTGTTTTCTCTGTTACTTTCAAGAGATTGGGTTTTATTCGCACGAGTGCCTGTCAAAAGCACTTTTGTAGCTGTGTAACGGAGGTGCTGTTGTAGAATACAGGACAGGGATGTTTTCTGAGATGGTAACATCATCTCCTCTCTGTTCATGCTCACGTCCTTTTTTTCCTTTCTTCTTGGCTCCATCCCATCTCTTCCAACTTTAGTGACCTCACATGACACAATTTTTGCTCAGGAAATAACTTCTGTTGAAGGCAGAAGAGAGCCTTGCTGCTGCGGGTTGCCCTTTCCCCTGTTACAGCGTGTGAATAACTAACTTCTCTAGAACAGAAGCTGCTCATAAGCTGCAGCAGCAGAATGGGGTCCCGGGGTTTAATCCGGCGTCTCAGTGCATTGTTATTTAAAAGGCTTTTCTGTAGAGGGAAAAATGTTCCAAAAGTTTAATACTTTGTAGAGATAAACTGTTCCTTTTAAAGTCATTGTTGTCTTGTTCTGATACATCATCTCTGAAGAAATAATTCAAAACCCTTTTATGTCTGTGTCTGTGCTGCCTGCAAGGGAAATATTTAAAGCAGGCTGTGTGTTCTAATACTGAATTCAGAGTAGGGACTTCTGTGAGGTAAGGGCTCCCATCTGACTTTTTACCCCCACTCTTTTTGTTCTCTGTGCATTTTTTTTGTCTCAGATTATCCTTGTGTTATAGGTCAGAGCAAACATGAAGTACCCTTTTGAGAAAACCGGAGATATTCAGCGAGGAATGATTTAAAGTAACAGTGGTTCTGAGGGAAGCTTGCAGCTGCATGGAGTGCTGCTGCTCTTCTACCCAAAGACAGTAGTGGTAATGTTAGAAAGGGCCCAGCATCTCCATTTCCTGGGATACTGTGTTTAAAAAAAAAACCAAACACAAAAACAACCTAAAAAGTATTCCAGATGGGGATGAAAGCAAAGAATCTCCAATCACCTATGAAATGTAGTAAGTTTTAGGTTCATTGCAGTATTAAACATCAGCAGTACAGCTGTCCATAGAAGAAATGTCTAAATAGAGCTGTTTGAAACAAAAGTGAGATGACTTGCGAAGAAGAGAACAAATAGAAGCATTTTAATCTTACCCAAATGCTCTTATTTATGTCCTGAAGTGAACTTTCCTTGAAATGCTGACCTGCTGGGGGAAGTGCAATTTGAACAAAATAACTTAGAAGAGGAACTTTTCATTGAGAATCCAGAAAGGATATAAAATGAATATATATCATCACAATCTTGGTGCTGTAGTACAGGAATCGACTGCAGGTTGCCTTGTTTTAAGGGAAAAACTCCTCTTCTCACACTTGATCCCTAAGTCTGTGTACCAAGGGATCTCCCACTTGCTCTCCTAAAGCTGGTGGCTTTGGCTCTAAGCTGGTTGTGTCACCTCTGTGCAATGCTGTGTCCTGTCCCTGAAATAACCTGAAAAATATTGGGAAACGTCAAGATTTATTATTAGCTTTATTATTTATTATTATTGCCTTCTGTAGCCAGTAGGGCGACAATTTTGAATCTTGACAAGAAATCATTTCCATGCGTGTCAAACGTTCAGATTGCTAATGCTGCAAATGTGGCGGAGTACCAGGAACTGGCCTGGATTCCGAGTCTAGCCTTGGGTCAAAATAAACTGGAAAGAGTTTTGGTTTCCTCTGTGAACAGTTGAGGTTAGTGGTTTGCAAGCAAATAAGCAGCTTTCCAGTGGGTAAAACAAGCAGAGGATGGAATTGGGCCAAGCCTGAGGAGTAAAATCTTTATTGGGGATGTGCATCTTAAAATGCATGGCACTTAAAGTCTTGTTTAAGACTGGGCAAGTTTCCAGTAAATAATGGACACTTTGTCTCATTTTTCAAAGGCAGTGGTTCCTGGCAACCACAGGAAAAGGAAAACATCATTGCATTTTCAACCTGTGTTTTTTCAGACTTGGAAACAGAGCTTTTACATTTGATTGTGACTTGAGAACCACATATGATGGGTTTTCTGGCCTTTTTGCACTAGAAGTTTCAACACATTAAGCTTTGGTGGCTGCAGAGTTTCCCTTTAAAAGCTAAATCACATTTAAATTGTAGGGGCATATAATAGCCTATGAAAATGCTAATGGTATTTTTCTGCTGTTTAAATGCCAGACAGCAAAAACTGAGCTAGAGACTTGTGGATCCCTGCTGAGCAGCCCATTTTTTTATTGTGTTGTTTTTTGTGTTTTGTTTTGGGTTTTTTAGTTTTGTTTGGGTTTTTTCATTTTTGGTTGGTTTTGTTTGGTGTGTCGTGGAGGTTTTTTGTTTGTTTGTTTGTTTTTTTATTTTTTGTTTTTGCTCCTGGCAAACTACAACTTTCTCACTAATTTGCTAAGAAGAAAATTGCTTTGGGGTGTAAGCCCTAAACAGAGGAGTTCAGCTCATTCACAGTAGTGGCAAAATTTAATTGTGTCTCATAGTTTACAAACACTGGTATCAGCAGGCCATCTTTTAGGGTTTCATCAATGAAAATGAATCCTCTTGTGCAGTAGAAAAATGTACTGGACTGGGAGATAATTCACAGAACTCTCCATATCTTCACATATGGGTGCATATAAATGGATCAGCCTTATAGAAGGCTTGGGGTCCCTAGTTCGGGGCTGCTAAACCAAAATCCATTGAGGTGCCCTCAACCATGTCAGCTGGAAGTTCTACCACGCAAACTTCTGTACGTTTTTCTTTTACAAGTGTGCAACTTCCCTGTCAAGCACAGAATACAAGTAGAAACCTCAATATTAGCTATAGCAGTAGGTAATGTAAATGTTTAATGTGTTCTTTGTTTTCTACTGGTCACCTGTGGGCAACGGCAGGCAGGCGTTCAGAGAGAGATCAGGACATGGAGCAGTAGGGTTTGGTCAGCTCTGAGGGTGTCTGCACGTGTGTGCTTTGAACAGGTAGCAGCCCAATTCATTAAAGCATGAGCCTGATCTCCTTTTTTTATCCACAAATAGATGTGTTTGGTTTTTTTAATTGTAACTTAAAAAAAAAACTAATTGCAGTGGGACTCTGTTACTTTTAGATGGCTTTTATTTTTTTCAAGGTACTCTAGGAAGGAATGTATATGAAACTAAACAAAAATGCAGGGAATTAGAAGCTAGGAGACTCATAATGGTGATCTGTTAGGATTCCTATGATCCAAATTCCATGTTCCTGTCTCCTCTCTTATACTGTTATTTTATTTGATGGTTGTTTCCAGAAGCCTTGCAGCCAAGGGACATTTGATAGCTCTTAGCAGGACAGGAATGAAAAAAGTGAGGTTGGGAGAACCACATTTTATTTTAACTAGAAGTATTTTTAAAAGTAGGAAGTAGAAGAGAGCATTTTTCCCACACTCCTACATACTTTTATATTTTTATACATCCTTGAGTGTTTTTCTATTTTAATAAATTTTCATTAGGCATGTCAAATAAATGCAGCCCAGGGACATACTCCATGGGATATCTGTATTCCTTATTCAAAAAAGGGTTCTTTTTAAAACAAGGGGTATCTTTTTAAGGCTTTAGAGCCCTTTCATGTAAGAGACTGAGACAGCACTGATGAACCAGGTCCATGTTTCTGTTGTTTATTTGAAAACAGTGCATATATATTTAATATGTTCTAATATTGGATCTTTTGCATATATGGCTTAGCTGATTACGTGATAAAACTCATTTGATGCATGGCTCCACTAGAGCTCAAGTCAGATACTAATCTGCATTGAGATCAGGTTAATGTGTACAACTTTTTCCACGAGTCCTTTCTAAAAGTAGCTTGGGATGTTAACAGGATCAGCCTACCTTCCTCTCTGAAGCAGGTTTTCTCCAAAATAATGAGCTGACACAGTTTGAGACTCGTTTGAAACCCAGCCTCTGCTGTTGGGTGCTTAGGTCCAGCAGCACGCTGGGGGTAAGGACATGGCCAAGGCAGGGCTTGCTTCAGTGTCTGCTTAATTTAAAGGGACAACTGCACTGAGAGAGCAGGGAGGATGTGAAAGTGCTGTAAAAGGTAATAGATTTAGTGGTGATTCCTGTTACTAAATCTTTATTGTGTAGGTCCAGGTGCTGCCCCAACGTAGCCCTGTCAGCCACTGAGCATGGGGCAGGGCTTGAGGCTGTACATGGGTGCTCTGTGTGACCAGTGGGACAACCTCTTTGCTCTGGGTTTTAGGTGCACAGTGCAATAACCACCAAAGAAACCCATAACTGTTTGAGGAGATGGTGTTCCCTGTTCTCCTGGCAACTCAGGCATTGTCTTGAAATGCCTTCTGCTTTTCTGCTGCCTAGGTTTGGTGTGACAAGGAGCGTGTTTTCCACTCAGATACAGGGGATCCATCACACTTTCCATTGCAGTGCCCTGTTCCTGGCACGACAGTGTTAATGAGAACAGCAGAGGACAATTAACCCCTCAAGTGCAATCGGTGTAATGAGGAATGTGGGTCAGAATTGCCTCTGATGTCATTTCCATCATGTTAAATCGTGAGCCTGGCATCTTGTGTGCCTTCCTCTGACGCTGATTCTGAGTGTTAAGGATGAGGATGCTGGGACCTCCTCAAGCAGATGTTTGGCAATTCTGGCTGGGAAGCACACTTCCCTGCGAGCAATAGCACACTCTGCTCAGTTGGTTAAATATATAGTGAGGGATTTACAGGCTTAGGCTAGAAGAGATTGGTAGTGTAGAGCTGTATCATACAAAAAGAAGATTGTGCCTCCAGAGATAACAAGTCTTTCTGGAGTTCTGTGTCCCCACAGGGTACAGTGGCTTTCAGTGTGGAGAGTAGTGTGAAGCATCCTTGCAGCCTGTCTTGTGCTCTTCAAACAGAAAGGACGCAGTATGAGCAGGGAAAGTGTCTATTTCTGTTGGTGATGTTACCTGCAGTTGATTTCTTGCTGACACGAACTATTCAGTTCTCTCGGGACAGACAATTTCTGCTTCATGTATTATGGACTCGCTCTGCCTATTTGCCAAACTGCCCAAAGCAGCAGTAGGACATCTGCAAAACAAATCCTGCTTGAAATTGTGTATACACTTGCTGTCGAGAAGTTGTATCTAGTAGCTTCTCTTTGATCAAAAAAAACCCTCAAACAACAAAATCCCCAACTACCATTTTGATAACCCCTAGATCATATGCCAGCACTTACCCTTCCCCTTTGATTTGGGGAATTTCTAGGGGGGTTGCACCGGTCAGTAAAAATGAATCATACAAATTTAGTTCCTCGTGTAACACTTCTTATTACCCGATTGGAATTACAGCACCAGGGTGCTGTGCAGGCTGTTGAATTGAACTGGGTCTTGTCCTGTTGCTGTTCTCACTCAAGTAATCAGGCTTCAAGTGTGTACGTGCGTTTGCCAATATATGTGCTGCTACAACACCCAGAGCACTGTGTTAAGAGGAATATTCTCTTTCATTACAGGTCAGAGTTTTTTTGGCTGCTGGCAGGTTTTTGCTGAAACTTGAAAATAAATCTCTCAGAAATTGCCAATGTGGGCCCTGCTGCTCTATCTTATTCTCTTTCCAGATCTTTCCTTGACTATTAACCAAGTATTAAGTTGACTAACAAGGCTGGTAATGTAAATATATCCTTTATTCCCACACAAACAGCCTTGAAAGAACAAGTATGAGGCAGTGACAATTCATAGGAAGGCAGTATCATATGTGCTAATTCCACTTTACTTCAAACTGTTTTATTGGAAGAGCAGTGAGCTTTTTATTTGGTGACAAGACCTGTGACTTGGCAGAGTAATTGGTGCAAACTAGGCTGACTGAACAGGCTTGATTTAAATAAGTTCTAACTCCAGGAGGTAGGAATGTTGCACTCTGCAAAATCTAGTTTTTAAGAGGTTTTGGAGAAGTTTGAAGCTGAAAGTGAAAAATTTCCAAAAGTGATTGGTGAAGCCCAGGGTAGTTCCAAGTTTTATTTGTATTTAAGAAAGACTTAAAACTGCAAGGCACAAAAATGACAAAATCCCACTCTTCATCCTTTTCTGTCTCCCACTGTTGTGACTTCCAGCTGCCCTGGCTGCTCTGAGTTCTTCTGGGCCCCAGTTTACTCTGAACTTCAACCTTGAACTGAATCTGTGTCACTCCTTATAGGAAGAATAAAGAATGCATAAGCATTAACCATGGCCTGAGGAAATGCCACCTGGGGATGAAGCTCAGCTATTAATCTTTCAGGAATTAAGTGGCACTTGTCCTTAGGACATTTAAGTAACCCTCTTGCAACTGCTCTACCCAGTAGGCAACGTCTCTGCTTAATTTAATGTCTCTGCTTAATCATCTCTCACTTCTATCTTTGAGCTTTCCCAGCCACCCCCTCAGTACCAAATCTAGTTCACGTGCAGAGGACTGAACAGATGATACACAAAACACCCCCTTTGCGGCCAAGGTGGAGGTACAGGGATGCTACTGAAAACGCTGAATGTTTTTCCTCCTCCTCCTTGATGTGTGCTTCTTCCTTTTGTTTTGTTCCTCCTCCCAAGTCCCTGTCCTCATGCCTGCTACTTCTCTTGGGGATACTGAATCACCTTTGTCCCCTTTTGGCAAAAATCCCACCTGCAATCAACAGCCAGCTCCAGCTCCCCTGAGAGCACTGCCAGAGCTAGTCCCGGTCTCCAGTGGGAAGCTTTGTTTTCTGCCAGGTCAGCAGCCTGGCCTAACTTGCTGTGCAGCTACACAAGCTCTACTGCTGGCACAGGGGAAGGGGTGAGGAGCACGGGGCAGAGGAGCAGAAGAGGAAAGGGCAGCCCCATGTTGCAGAATCTTAACAACTCAATCAGCTAACAGTGAGAACGTAGCTGCACTTTTAACATATGTTTAACTACATGATCCACTGTGGTGTAAAGATACCTGATCTGGCTCCAATTGAGCTGCCTTCCTCATTTCCCGACTCCCAGATGCAGTATAGCTCCATTAGCATGGCAATACACCCAAACTAATGAGTTTGGGTAAAGCTGATGCTGCTATATTACTTTCCCTTCTGGTGCTAGTTCATTTCCAGCCAGCTCAGATGTCTCTTAAGTGCTGTTCTGCATGATACAGATAAACCCTAAATAACCTGTGCAAGGCAAGCATGGAGTCTAGTAAGACGCAGATAAATAAATCTGTTTCCTGAGCTATCCCTCTGAGCACCAGATGAAGCCCGTTAACCTCTAATATAGTGCTTTGTATATAAGGTAGGTATATTGCTGTGTGCAGCCATTGTACTACTGACTGTCGTGCCAAAGCTTTTGGAGGTTACTGATCTGAGCAGAAGGGAAAGGTCTCAGATAAGAAATTCTGAAGTCAAAAGGAGAAATTTATCCCAATGCAGTTTTACTTGGAGGTTCTTTTTTTTTTTTTTTTTTTATCTTTCTTGTCACTTTTTTCCATCCCCCTTCTCCCCCCACAATACACTTACCAGATGTTAAGAATGTTCATTGTCATTTCTTAACTAACTTGAAAGCCTCAGGTATTCAGTGCTTCTCTAAGCTGTAAATCTGGGAAGCCCCTTTGGAAATAGCAAAATAGCAGCTACAATATGCTAACAATGACTGCATCACACAATACATTGAGATGAAAAGGAGATCATTTCCTTGATCTCACTTCACAAGACTGGCATGTCTCTTGGCAGAACTCATTTGGATGTTACTCTCTGTAATTAAAGAGTGTATCATCATGCACACAGGGTAGGGTTGAAAGAAGATCTCCAAGAGGCTAAATTAAAGGTGCCCAGATAACCTTAATTTTGGCATTTCCTAACATTCAAATCCTTGACTTGCAACTTTGTTTCCTTTTTACAAAACATGTACAAGCAGTTTCTTAGAGGAACTGATTTTCTTGGTAACTTTGAGCTGCCATCAAGTAACATGTAATTCTTAGTCATGTAAAATATCAGCAGGGTTGGACCCACGTGTCACTTGGATTGCTAACAGAGTAACAGTGGCTGTAGGTTGCCATCCCATGACTATATCCATGCTATTTTGAGATAGGCACTTAGCTGCTGGGTTTAGCAGATGGTGCATATCAGAAGTCAGGAACCTTGGTTTTCATTTTTGGTGCTGGTTTACTGAAACTATGTCCCAAGTTTTTTTTTGTTCCTGTGATGTTTGGATTATGAAAAAGTACATTATTCTAAGAACATTTTAAGACCAGGAGATACCAACTTCTTTCATTACAATACACCCTTTCTCTCAAATCTGGAAGAGCTATTTTCATTTATGCTGTTGTATCTGGCTTCACACTTTAAATGTGTCTCTGATCTGTTTATGATTATTAGTGCAACCAGCCCCCTTCCTTCTTGGACCAATTCATTGAAATAATCCTAATGATTTTCTTCTGGGAGCACAAAAATAACTTTGGGTAGGTAGAAACCAAGGAAAAAGAGATTACAGATCGAGACGTTCTTCTACACTCCACTCATATCACGTTTGCACATTTGCAGTGTATATAGCAACAAGTAATACAGCATAATATTTCAACATGTAAGCACAGTGTTTTCTCAATAGCAATATATAGAGCTCAAAGCTGAAAATGCCTGCAATGTTGTCCGTTGCCTTAAATCAGAGATATTTGCCTGTATTGTGTAGATCTTGTTTCCTATAATTTGGTGGTTGGTTAGTACAGTCCTGTCTTGATGTCTCATGGTGACTACTGTTAATATCACACCAATGATTCCTAGATAAATGAGGAAATGCAGAGTAGTTGCAGGAAAAATACTGTGATGGAAATGCATTCAATAGCTTTATGCTGCATTGTTTAATCCACGTTCCTGACTGGAGTTTTTATCATTTCCCACTGGTTAATCAGTGCAGGGCTCTTAACAGCTTGTAAGGGAGGAAGATTGAGCTGGAGTGGGGCTGATGTGCAAAGGGCAGTAGAGACATTCAAGAGGTGTAGGACTCAGACAATGGAAGTCTGGAGTTTGGGCTAATTTTTCAGTTAGGACTTTTTACATTCCAACATATGAAGAACACAGAAAAATAGTTTTTAACACAAACACCATCCTGCTCTCTTAATAGTTCAGGGTAAGGTAATGTAACATCTTCTATGTCATTCCCTTTTATCATGTGTAATCAATGCTATATTTAATGCAGTATGACTTTTCAAGTGATTAAGGGCCTGATGGGGACATTTACCATGTAAAACTTTGTTTGCATTTACACTAACGATTTTATAATGAGAGTTTTATTATATTAATGAAGACTGCTGAAAGAAGAAGAGAAACAAAGCTAAAACTCCCCTAATGTCTGCCTTTAATAGAGTACCCTCTGCTAGCACTTTGTTGACATAGGTGCTTATTTGCATAAAGGAAAATCTAGGCATTTGGAACTATTAATTACTGAATGCTCGATGTACTCTGTGGTAACTACTACACTGAGTTATTTTAAGAGGGGTTTTACAGAAAAGTATTAGTTTACACAACAATTCAGAGGGGAGAGTAAACTTTTAAAAATAGCTGCATTTGTATCATTGTGGTACCATAGCTCTCGACAGCAAAATATGGGATGAAAATACCTGTGAGAGCAGCTTACCTTTGGGCAGATGTATCCAGGAACACCATCAACCATTCTGCTATCTCTGCCCCGTGTTGTTGCAGTAAGTTACAAATCTTTTTGACTGGAACAGGAAACTTGCAAAGTGAGAGCTGTTGGCTGTTAAGTCCAAGCACTGGCAGGATTGCTCAAGAAAAGGAACTAGCCCTGGATATGATTTCTGAAAAAGCCACATCAGCTACTTATTACCGCTTCTAGATGTTGCTTGAAGGAGAAATTTGAAAACCAACCAGAAAAACCCTGATGAAAACAGAGTTATTGGAATGGAGTACAGTTGAAGCAGATTTTGTCCAATACTATGTGATGACAATGTAGGAAATCACACAGAATCACAGAATTACTGAGGCTGGAAAAGATCATCAAGTCCAGCCGATGACCCAACACCGCCACATCGGCTAGACCATGGCACTCAGTGCCACATCCAGCCTTTCTTTAAATACATCCAGGGACGGTGACTCCACCACCTCCTGGGCAGTCCATTCCAATGGCCGATCACCCTCTCTGTCAGGAAGTGCTTCCTGATATCCAACCAAAACCTACCCTGGTGCAGCTTCAGGCCATGCACTCTGGTGCTGTCATTAATTGCCTGGGAGAAGAGCCTGACCCCCACCTGACTCCAGCTTCCCTTCAGGTAGTTGTAGAGAGCAACAAGGTCCCCCCTGAGTCTCCTCTTCTCCAGGCTAAACCACCCCAGCTCCCTCAGCCTCTCCTCATAAGACTTTCCTTCTAGTCCCTTCACCAGCCTTCCTTTCCCCCACTCAAGCCCA
>WUAM01000065.1:5976481-6005325 GCA_024336885.1 Actenoides hombroni | reverse complement strand
AGGCCTCCCCAGTGCTGGGTACAGGGGAAGAATCGCATACCTAGTCCTGCTGGCCACACCATTCCTGATACAAGCCAGGATGCCATTGGCCTTCCGGGCCACTTGAGCACACTCCTGGCTCATGTTCAACCAGCCATCAAACAGCAATCCCAGGTCTCTCTCCACTGGGTCTCTCTCCACTGGGCCGCTCTCCAGCCACTCTTCCCAGTCGGTAGGGCTGCATGGGCTTATTGTGGCCAAAGTGCAGGACCCTGCACTTGGTCCTGTTGAACTTCTTTAAACCCATCTTCTTTAAGGCCCATCAACCTGGCCTGTCCAGGTTCCTCTGCAGCATCTTCTTACCCTCCGGCAGATCGACCCTGCCTCCTAGTTTGGTGTCATCTGCAATGAAGGAGTAGCTCACTCAACTCCTTTGATTTTTGCAAGGCAACTCTGAGGCTGCCTTCATGAAAGTACCTATTCTAGTAGTTTGCTATATTTTCATGAGATAGTTTTCCCAAAACTCTGCTCAAAAGAAAGAGATCAAAAAATGTTGTCTGTCTTATTGCTATGTCAAATATAATCCTGTCATGGAAAATGAAGAGATGTTAGTAAAACACACAAGCCTACTGAGAATGTAGTAATAGATTTGATTATTTAAGGCAAAAATATTACAAACCCTACCCATATTGTTTTCATTCTGTTTATTTAATGGCCTCACTTAAACTCTCTTGCTTTGATTTCCCTCCACCTCCCCCAATGGACTAGCAGAGTTACTACCAGCAAGCTGGTTTTCTGTAGTTTCTGCAAATGATTGGTTATAGTAATTAGGTTTCTTGGCAGACAGCCCTAAAAGTCAGCTTGCTGTCAAGACATTTAATTTCATTGCATCTTACTCTAACACACATGATGTGACCTATATTAATTAGGATTGCTACAAACAGAGTTTAGGGAATTAAGGATGCAGTCAGGCATTGTGGGACCATAAGGCTCCCTGAAGAACCAGAGGTTTGTAGTATGAATGTCTTGACAGAAACAGGTGAAAACATCAGATGAGTTCTGCCAGAACCCTGCCTTAAACAGCCAGTGCTCAACAGTAAATAACCTGGATGCTGCTGCTGGAAAGGACAGTCCAGTAGAGGAGGCGAGTGACTTTGGGTGGAATTGTGGGAATGCTCTGGCAGTTGACTGGGATCTGCAGTGGGAGAAAGCAGGAGCTTGAGGAGAGAGAGCCCAAAGTCCAAATTCTTTTGAGGTCTTTTCCTAACAGCATAAATCTCAGTTAAAGTACTGTGGACTCTGAAAACTGTAGCTCGGCTTCAGCTATGACATGTATGATTTATAGCTCTGAATTGTTATTCTTTAGGTATATCTTCCAAGGACTACTAAAGTGAAGACAAAGATAAGAGTTGAATTCAGAGGTATTTTTCTTAGACTTCGGAAAATGAGAGACCCTCACAACCCAAATGACCTTAAAGAAAATAATTTCGTTGATTCAGTGGATGAGGACCCTCAATTCTCAATTTTTTTTTTTTTTTTTTTTTTTTTTTTTTTTTTTTTTAGTTTTCCACATAAAACCCAATGATTTTAGGTAATGAAGGAGCTACAGCTTAGGATCATTAGTGTACTAAATGAGTGGAACTCTGGGAAGCATTCTGCTGAAATCAGTAGTCCTTTATACTGAAGGTTGCTTTTAATACAGTAAATATTACAATAGAGCAGCATGAAATAATTCCCTAACAATGAGTTGGAGTAGTTTGTTTCAAACTACAATGATCACTAGTTGTGATCTTGCAGCACCCTTTAATTAGGCTTTGTATCAGACTGGTTCTTCAGCAACTTACCTCATTACAAAAGGAATCTTTCTGCATAAGTTGCCCAAAACAGGTCACAATCCAGAACTTTAGCTTTTCAGTTTAGTGAAAGTAAATATTTATGGTCCCAGAAAATGTATATTGTCATTTCCCATCTACAGCACTGTATAAACTGAGCGTTTAAGTGGAAATGCAAATGTTCTTTTTTCTGCACTTCTGTGAAACCTGAAAGATAGATAATAGCAAAGTGCATTTTTTTCAGAGGATTTCTTAAAATCAGTTTAAACTTCTCTAAAGATTCTAGCAGGAGGCAGCTGAAAAGAAATGAAAAAGAGTTGTGCCAAGGAAATTACATTACTGTCATTGTTAATTTGCTTTAAATAACCATGAAAAGGAGTAGTCTATCCTCTGTTAAAATTTCCCATTGGCTTAGAACCAAGTGGTGAATATTATATTTTATAGATTCTGACATAAAGTCTGTGTTTAAATATTTATCTTTTGAACAGCTATGTTTACAGCTCAAACCTTCTTCCAACTTAAACTTTAGCAATAATGCAATATAGTCCTCTTCTGAAGTTGTCTCGGGTGAAAATATATTAACAGGTCAGGTTTTATGAAGTTCTCAGATAATTTGGTCAAACAGAGGTCAGCACTTTAAAGACCCAGGTGAAAGTGTGTGCAGTGGACTACGTTCACCTTTGCTTGTAAATTTGCTGGAGCTGTTCTGACTTCAGCACAGAACACCGTTCAGTGTCGACAGCATTGCACATAACTTTCACTGCTGAGTTTTGAATGAATAGAAGAAATGAAGGTGCCCTGTGAATTTCCCAGCTTTCAAGGCCTTTTTGCAGCCTTGTTGCTGCCGCTGTTGCGGTGTCCAGGCTGACACCTCAGAGCCATCAGCTTGGCCCTGCTGACAGTGTGGATGGAGGGCAGTCTGCTGCTGAAGTGATCAGAGCATACATGGCTGTGCTTCTGGCTAAGGGATAGTTAAGTCAATAAATTGAGCCTGTTTTTCTTCTTAACGTTTGTATTTTCCAAACCGCAAAATATGTGCAAGTACCAAGAAGGAGCAACCAGAATGCCCTGCAGAGTTTTGCCAAATAAGAGGAGTGCTTTCCCCCTTGTGCCACGTAAAGGAAACATTGAAAAGCGTCTGCCGACGTATAAAAGAGCCTTTGAATTTATTGTCTGTGATTGTGGTTCAGGGAACGTGCTTGAGCAGGTATAAATTTTGGTGGAGAGTCAGTTGGGCCTCATAAAGATGCCACTGGGAAGCCTGCAACTCTTGAGTGCTGAAGTTGTTAGTGTTATAGTATCAAGGGAAGGTATAAATCTGTTTAAAGTGCTGCGTCTATCCCATGTGTATCTGAGTTCGTTTGCCACTGGATACTGTTGTTACAATGTCAGCCATAATGAAACTGGGAAAGATTAAGCAGGGTAATATTGGTTTTAAAAAGAATATTCCCGACAACCGAGTTCAAAAGAAGGGACACAGTGCAGCCCTGTGAGTCTTGGGAGGTCTGGAGGGATGCAGCATGCCCAGGGAGGCAGCAGGGGCAGGGATGGTTTGAGTCAGACCATCAGTTGGGGCTGATGTGGCAGAGAATGCTGTAGGAATACAGACCCCCGAATCCTTTGTGTTCCCAAGGCTCTGTGCTTCAGAGAGCCCTTGCCATCAGAGCCTGGCCTACCTTTGCAGAACCTCAGAAGCAGCTGGGGGACTATATTGAATATCTTCACCTGGAACAAAGGAATCAAGGTGCTTTTTCAAATTAGGCTTCAGATTCCACTTTTGCATGCAAAGGCACTTTTCCCAGTTGTGCATGTTTAGGGCCAAATACCTGCAAGGATTCTGTGGCATATTTTTTTTGTTTTTGTTTTTCAAGTAAATCATCCTGTTGAAACTGCTGGGTGATTTACGGTATCAGCAACTACTCTGAAAGGCAAGCCTGTACTTTGCTCCAGGTTTTTCATCTCTTCTGCTAGTGAAACAAATTGATCAATAGCAATTAGTCTTATTAATGGCACAGATGCTAGCCTTACACTGAATAGGTTCTGCAGGCTTTGTCTGATTGAATTTTATTTGTGTCTTCCTAGGTTAATCAAATATTTCAAAGATAGGTGATCAGAGAATACGAAGTTCTTTGAGTCTATCAGTATTCTGGACAGCTGTTTCTAGCTATCCAAATTCACTTGAGCTGGGGTACATGTAATACATGAGATATTTATTGCCCAAGTAGATTTTTGTTTTTTGTAAATGGAGTCATCTTGCAATTAATAAAGGTCTTAGTAGATGCTTTTTACAGGAAGCGATGTCCTTTACTGGAATACCCAAGTCATTTCAAAGGGAATTTAACGCTTTAGGAGGATACGGAAGAAAAAGAACAGCCTGATGCTTGAAATAGAACTAAGTAATTTTTCTTTTTGTCTATTTTTAATTTAGGTATTTCTGAATTTCAACCCATTAACTATAAGCAGATCTTTCTACATACATCATCCATTTTTTTTTTCTGATCTTGAAAACGCTCTTTTACAATGTCTTTAAATTGCTGCAGTATGTCAAAGTATATTTCAAAAATAAACAGTTTATTCAATAACTTCTGAGGAAAAAAAATTACACTTCCTAGATAAGAACATGTGAAAGTGTTCCCTTGATGACATTGCATAAGTGTGACATTTTAAGGCTTGTGAAGGTGGAATCTAAATAAAAGTCACTTTTGATTAGAGATGTGTTTGCTGTGGTGGTGTGGATAATGTTGTAGAGGAAAAGCTGCACCTGTTTTGTTCAGTGCTGAGTTTACAAGGCAGAATTGTGAGGTGTGTGGAAAAGTTTTCCCTAACTGCAAGTGGCACTTGTGCTTTTGATGATCAGCTTCCTAAAACACAGTGATCCCATATAATGACACTCAGATTATCTTTTCTATCGCAGCTGCTGTAGCCAGTACTCTGCTCTGGGCAGTTTTTACCAAAGCTGTAACCTGAAAAACACAGTTGCAATTTAAAACTCCATCCCGGGCTCAGCCCTTTCAGTCGTGCACAAAGTGTGGCTGCAGGATGCTGAGCAGAGGGGAGCGGTGTGTGGAGGGTGTTCGTGTTGTCCCAGTGAACAGGAACCCAGCCCCCAGCGTGCAGTGCTTGTGCTGGACCCCTTTCCCGGTGGATATGGTCCTGCTCTCTGTCCTGCCTTGTGCTTGCTTCAGTGCTGGAGGTGAGATTGGTGGTGATGTTATTTGGATCCGTCGTTTAAATTCTTAGATGAGCATCAGCAGTTGAGCACACCTCTCTGAGCCCTGTTATGGTAGTGACCACAATTCAGCCCTATCCCTTGAGCACTGAGAGGTTAACTACACCCTCCTCCCCTGAAAACAGCCCTTCAGCACTTTATTATATAGTAAAAAATTCCAGGCAGGCAGGACAGAGGGGAGAGCTGGAGGTTTACTTCCCACTTTTCAGGGAGAGGGGTGAAACTCCGTTCTTTACTTTTAATAAGTAAAAGTTAAGTAAGAAAATAATTTTATTAATCTCATTAAGGTTGCCTTGTTTTAACAAGCAATAAAAATTATAAATAATTAAACAACCAAGGAAGCCATGTGCTAGTGGGTTATTAATGCAGGCCTAGGGCACATTGTAAGTCATGATGTTGAAGGCAAATTGACTTTAATCAAAATGCCTGCATTAATTACTTAGTTATTCCAAGCCCTTTTCTTTTTCTTGCTATGATAACATCAACTTTTTTGTTTAGCTTTGCTTCACATGAGCAAACACACATATTTTGGGGACAACACCCCCACCTCCTTCCTAGAAAATCTGCAGTATAGATTTTAATTAAATTTATTGAGATTGAGTCTGTTATAGTCCCCAGCCACAGCACATGGCTTTCCAGCTTCAGTGTACAGAACTTGAGTTTATTTTGGACTCCACCTCAGTTCAGTCCCTGATTATAATGGAGAAAGTTTTTATGCAGGGTATGTTATTCTAAACCACTTTGGACAAAGTGTGATAGAAGACTTCTGCTTGAACTTGTGTAAGCCAAGCAGAGAGGAGACAGGTTGTCTTTAAACTTGTACCTGAAGCGTTCATATTTATTGCCCTACCTCTACTTCTTGGTCCTCCCTGAAGGCCTTCAGAACAGTAGAAATGTAGCCCTGGGGAGGTCAGGGGAAGGCTGCTGCAAAGCAGAAGCCTCATTTAAGATCAGTGTGGAAAGCTTAAGCATTGCAAAGGCCTTGTCCTGTCATTGCACCAAGGGCTGAATTCCTTTCAGGGTCAGAAATCCAGACTCTGTTAAACCAAAGTGCTGACTTAGCCACATGGAAACGTGTTCTTTCAAGCCTTGCATTAAGATACATAAATGGATTTTTGTACGTTTTTATACTATAAATAAAATTATACAATAAATAGAAATGCAGTAAGACATCAGCTCTCACTAACCAGGACCTTACCAGCACTTGTGACTGAGCACAAATGAGAGATGTGGCTGTGCAATGAACACGTGGCTTTTGTGGAACACTTTTCTTCCTTGGTGCTTCCTGTAAATTCTGATAACTCGTATGGATTCAATCCAGAAGTCTTTGAAGAATGGAATTTGTAGCGTATTGAGGTTTTTTCTTTTTTTATTAATCTTTTTTTTTCCAACACAGAACATTCTGTTTATCCTGCAGGCCAATTTCGTATGCATCCTTATTATATATATATGTATGCATTTAAGTGTTGTAGCACAGATATTAATCTTTCTCATAATCTCCCAGGTCACTGCTCTCATTTAATATATTATTCTGATCCACTTGAAAAGCACAACAGGGAACTGGACAAAGTAGCTTTTGATGCTGCAGCCTGATGCAACCTTAATTCATTTGAAAAGAGAAGAAAAGAAACATATGAAAAGACTTCAAAGTCATTAAAACTCAACTCCCACTGCAGCAACCAGACTTGAAATAGTGGCTCCAGCTTTTAAAGGGGAAGGTGGATATTTTTCCAGATTACTTCTAGTCACTGCTGCTGTGATGCCACTGAGGCTTGAAGGCACCAGTGGTACCACTGATGTTTCTTTTTTTCATACAGTGTTTGGCAATTGATGGTGTATGTCCAAAAAACTGCTGCAGCTTTTCTTCTTTTATCTTGTAAAACTGCCAGAATGCTCATAAATCTCACAGCCAGGTTTATTTTTCTTTTTAAATGTCATTTTAATTACATTTGAGAAACTCGAGGGGAACTGAAGGGGAATGGCTTCAGGAAAGCTTGTTTAGGTGCACTCAGTATTCAGAACTGAGGTCTTGGTACCTGCAGAGAAACATCTGGCCACTGCATTAAGGTGCTTACACAAGAAATAAGTTCTTTTGAACATCTAGCCCTAAGTTCATACTCCATGCAAGTCTTTATAATTCTGTTTTAACTTAGAAGGCAAATTTGTGAGACCTTCATTTTCCTTTCTTCCGTCCTTCTCTCCTGGTAGCCATTCCCAGCATCTGAAGGCAGTGAAGCTGTCCAAGTTTCATTGTAAGTAAGACTAAGTGGGGAGATGGTGAAGCTAATGGAAGGTTACCTGTCTGAAACAGCTTATTACTGCTGCCAGAAGTTTCCTGAGGGGAGTAGAATAAGCAGGGCCTTGGTCCAGCTAAATGGTCTCTTGCAGAAAGTCTAAAAAAAGAAGCATTTACAGTTGTAGCTAAAATAAGGCTGCTTCTGCCCTAGGAAGTCAGCTACAGAGTTGTGGTGTGTGTACGGAAGGGAATCTTTCCTTCCTCCCTTGGCCTGAAACCCTGCAAGCATCAGGATTGCTTCCCTTTAGCTGGCTCCAGAGGAATTTGAGAATAGCAGAAACCATGGAATGTTATTCAAACTAAAATGGGAGCCTAGTTCAAAATTAGTAGGACTCAAGATGTTTTACCAGTAGCATCTGAGAGCACATCATAGATAGTACAGAGGAGGAAAATAATTTATCTGTCATCAAGACAGACTGAAACTCAGTGAAGCAGCTCAGAGAGAATTATAGCAGTGGATAATTTTCCTGGAGCAAAGATATAAATGTAGGAATGATGGGAAAAGTTACTATGAACTATGATGCCAATAAAGAATTAAAGTATTTAAGCAATATGTGATGACAGGAGGTGCACATCCGGATAGGTATAGCATGCCTCAGGTAATGCTGTAAAGTGTCTTGACAGCAGGTTCCCATTTAGATTCTCTCAGGTCTTACACCTCCATCTATGAATCTCAAGTGACTTTAATCACCCAAAAAAGCATTGCCCAGAGTATCCTGTGAAGGAGCTTGAGACAAGTGATTAGAACAGGGGATCTACCACTCAGAAATTCCTGTGTTCTGCTTCTGTTATCAGCCTAAAAGATAATATACTTTTAGCCATAAAAAAATGGATGTCATGGTGTGTAGCTGTTAGAATATTTCAACCAGCTAAACAAAAGTGCCAGTACCTTTTGAAGATGCTGCCTAATAGCTGAATGTATGTCATGGGTCTACCATAAGACTGTGATTCTTAGTGCAGAATCAAGGAGGAGAAAAGTAGATATTATTTCTCTTGAGTGTATCAGGTTAAATAAAATAAGATCATTTTTTTTATGAGAAAGTGTTTTGAAGATCTATTTATCCTTTTTCTATCCTGAAATCTTATACTGTGCTACCACTTCTAGCCATCCTGCAGTTAGCCACAATGCAAATTAAAAAGCCTCCTCTCAGTGCTGTGCTCGTTTAATTGCTAAATGAAGACAAGCACCTGACAAAAATGTTAGCAACATGACTTGTACCAGATGCAGAGATGCTTATTCATTCCGTTGAGGTAAGATTTGTAATTAATGGGAGCGGATTTGATTGTGTGGGCTCTTCAAGCCAGCGTCTGCCTCAAAACATCTTTGCAGAAAAATCAAACCCTGCCCTTAGCTGCTGAAGATCTTTGATGCAATCCAGTGAATTTACCCAGTGAAGAAAGTCTGAAGACTTGTGATGGATACTTTGTCAATTGGGTGAGAGTGTCACTTGACTGTCATATTCTGTGACTGATCTGAGGTAACTGTAGGTCCATGTGGGTAAAGGAGGGTTTCTTCAGTATGTATGTGCTCTCTGGCACTGGGCAGTATAGGTAAAAATTTCTGTATGTGGATGGTTGTGAGTCACACACCAAACCACAGTCCTGCAGTCAGGACTCTGCACTTCAAACCTGATGTTGACCTTAAACAGAGTGATGCTTAAAGCAGGATTTAGGCAGAAGTTAAGCAAAGCATAAACTGTGGCTTTTAGCCAAATATCAGTTTTCAGTTCTCGCATGTAAAGTACAACATTCTGGAAAAAAATTGTGTTTTCTCCTAGGTTTGACCTTTTTCACACAATCACATTCAAAAGCCAACGAGTCATACTTTTGTAACTTTGCCTCAGTGGGGTTAAAACTGTTAGATCTGCTTCATAAGGAAAAACAACCCCGTGTTGATACAGAAGTGGCACACGGCTCCTCTCAAGTTCCCGCTGCTTTACTGGAGTCGCCACAGCCTGA
The DNA here is from genome assembly GCA_024336885.1 of Actenoides hombroni. Lineage (NCBI taxonomy): Eukaryota > Metazoa > Chordata > Aves > Coraciiformes > Alcedinidae > Actenoides > Actenoides hombroni. The sequence continues at coordinate 5,996,030 of WUAM01000065.1, read as the reverse complement.
TAAACACTTGATAACAGATTGGTGAGTGAATTGGATAGAGAGATCCTCTTACTGACATCCTACAAAGCTTTAAAAACCCTTCCTACTTTAGACTGTAATAAAAACATCAATGGAGATACATTTTGCAATGCCTGTGTATCTAAAATGGACTGGACTACCTCATTTTTCTGAGTTTCTAGGGAATCTACATTCTCATATGCATATTTTACAGCTGTTTTGACAGCCAGTGCATAAACATGCTCTTAGTTCATAGTTGTATTTATTCTGTATCTCTAGACATTGTCATTTTCATTTAAGCCTGCTGATGATATATAAAATAATCACAGGAATATATTTACTGAAAGTAATGCGGGTTGCTATGGTATATTGCAATATTAAAAGCATAAATTCCCTCCTGTGGGGAAAGGACTGTAATATGCAAAAACTTTAGACAAGTGGGAAAAGCTGTCACTTTTTTCCAGTGTTCTCTTCAGATGCTTGTTTTCGTGGCTAGAGGGGACTCCAGGGGCAGTGCTGTCTCTAGAACTGACTCCTAAACGGTTTGAGCTCGTTGCTATCCATTGCCACTTTCCAAATGTTACCGAAAATCTTCGTCTTAAGAATTCTCACTTTTTCCAGAACGCTTGGAAATGCTCAGATATATTGCTAACTTGTTACTTATAAAGCCATCTATACTACTACAGAAGATTCTGGTATTCCCAATTAATATCTCAGGTGTAAACAACTATGCTCTAAAAATGCGTGAATGTATTCAATGCTGAAAAGATTATTTTTTTTTTTATGGAGTTGAGGCTTTAAGGAGCACAGTCATGGCAGCAACATGGCAGAGCAGAAAAAAGCCTTGTGCCAAGCACAGCAAGAACTCAGCTGAGGGAAGAGCTGAGGATTATAAACATATTTTTCATCTTTTCAAGCGTAAGGAAGCAAATTGTTTGAGAAGGCTTCTGTAACAGAGTAAGATAAGAACAGTTGCGTGGGATCCAAAGATCCTACATTTGTTCTGAGCAGATAGAAATTGTTTTAAGTGTTGGCACATGAGAAAATAAATTAGCGTGTAACTCCCAGGAGACTTAAAGGTATTGCTCTGCATCCAAAATGTTATTAGGATTTTTATAAGTACTGCTGTGTTTTGTCATCTACAAGAAATGCCTGTTGTAACAAAATGCGGAGTACGTACGTACTGTGTTCTAAATAATTGCAAAATTCCATATAAATGATCATAATTCCTTCATGTCCTGCCACCTTATTCTCTAACTTCTACTGCAGCAATGCAAAGATTGAATTGATAAAGTTTCCATACCAGTGAATGCACCTGTACCAGAGAGAGGAAAATTGTAGATCTGTATGGGTGCCGCTAAGAATATCAATCTCACTTTCAGAAATGATTTCAGATGATAAATCACCCTGGCTCTCGAAGCAGGGTCCCCTTTGCTACCTGGCCGTGGGCACACAGAAGCACTCCTCTGAAGTCAGCAGGGGGTGCACATTTGCTGAGGCAAATCGTTCCACACAGGATCTTTCCTGTGGTTTGTCTTATTCCTCGAGGGAAGCTGCTCTCTCCCCTTCAGGGGTGCTGCTGGGGACTGGAGTAATTTGCAGCGGTGTCACAGAGCAGCTAGCATGTGCCTACTGTCCCTCTTGCACTTGGGTCACTTGAAAAAGGAGTGTGAACTCATCAAGCAGTTGCTTTTCAAAATCCCCTCCAGCCTCCATGAGAAAGATTTTCATTTCCATCTTTTAAATATTTATTCCTGTACTATTTATAAGAAGTTGTTTTGCAATCCCAGTACTTTATTAACCATAATTACTCTGAAATGTGCATCATTGCCCTTTACGCCGGGTCTATAATACACACAACAGAACATATTGAGCTGCTTCTGCAATGAAGTTGCACGAGGGATGAATCTGGCGTGCTGGATGCAAAACACAGAGCACAACGTGTTCCAACGGCTTTTTGTTCCCCTTGGTCTCATTCCCAGCATGATGGCCTAGATTTGAAGTCTACACATTAATAGCACCTACCAGACACAACATAATGAATAAGAAATCCAGTGGTGTTTTTTTCAATTGCCATATAGTATTAATGATTTATTTAAAGAAAAATATGTAATCTTCCCTTTTAATTTTGGCAGAGGAACGTGTGGCTGTGGCTTAATTATTTTTGTTTTTCAGAGTATTTCATGTTCTATTGCCTTAAAAAGCACTTGCACCCCCTTCAGATGAAAATACCTGTATGCGAAAGATTGGGGTTTTTTTAAAGTTGAAGAATGTTTCTTGCCCATAAAAAAACCAAAGAATATTATTTCAATTTCATGTTTGGCATTGGAAATCTTAGCTGTACAGTGAGAGGACAGCAAAATGTTTGTGTATCCATCACGTCTGCCCTGTCACAGCCAAGGTCCTCCAACATTGTGGCCATCTCCCTGCCTATGCTCCTCTCATCCTCCCTGCACTCCTGCCAGCCTTCACATTCTTAATATCTGCTCTTTGGAGCCAAAAAAAGAGAAATTAATTGTTGCAGCCAGCATTTTATTTATAGCTACCTATTTGGATTTTTTTACTGAAGAAAACTGTAGTTGCTTTGCACTGATTAAATGAAAAGGATTGAAGTCTAGTAAAGGCTTGGGAGGAAAAAACAATACAGTTGTAGAAGAATGCAGGGTGAGAGAGAGGATGGGCAACAAGGTGGGGTTTTTTTTTGTTTGGTTTTGTTTTATTTTTTTAATATATGACAGTTTTAGAAGTGTTCTGTGTGCACTGGAGGTGATCAGGGTAGCATGTGAACTAGCCAGTAACTGTGACAAGGCAGGACGTGGAAAAGGCACTTGAAGCAAAGTAACTCAATCATCCCACATCTGGCAGACTCAGAACAGCAAGGCCGTTCTCTGGAACATCTGGCTACGACCAGGACAAGCACACAAGGCTACATGGCCCTTTTGTATGGTTTGGTATAACAGTTTCTGGAGCTGCATCTGAGACGTTTTTGCTTGCCATATCTTCAGCAGACAGTTGATGCACATGTAAAATCATCCTCTGCAATGTGATTTTTGGATCTTAAGCATCGTACTGTAATTACTGTACAAGCTTTAGACAGAATGATTTTTCAAAAAGAAGAAAACTACAGGATGCATTTAGGGGCACTAATATAATAGTGTGAGGTTGATATTAAATGTGCAAACATCTTAGTAAACTGAAAGCTTTAATTCTTCAATTGGATAGCACAATCTGTTATCCTAAATTAAATTTCCAAAGGAGTATTTTTTTCAGATATTACATACTTCATAGCTGACAGGGACACTATCTAATTAGCTATTTATATGCAAGGCATACCAGGGGATAATTAGAAACATGAATTATGCAAAGGCAATCAGAGTGACAGAGGGCAAAGGAAGCTAACATATTAAATCAAATTTGTATATATGCTTATGTAGTTTATCATGTCATTTGGGTTGTATTACATTAATACGTCATTTAATATGTTGTTACGTGTATAACCATAATGCACTAATTTGTGAACTAAATGTGTGCTTCCCTAAAACCGGTATCTGTTGGTCCAATGAATCAGTTAGGCCTGCAGGAAAAGGCTTAATTAAGTTACATATGTATTCCACCCCTCAGGAAACGCCCTATGCATCCCTAATTACCTTTATCTGTGTTCAAATACAGGGTTTATGGGTTCCTGCTGTCCCCAGCACATCTTATCACATACTTAATATTTGTATTGTCAAAGCAATGGTGGATGCACTGAAATGCAGGGATGGTTGTCACTGGGTCAGACAAAGAGAGGGTGAAATGGGGAGAAGTTCTTCCCGTGAGTTACATAGAGATACCCCATGTGTGGAATTCCAGCAGATGGGAAAAGAGGGTCATTTGCCGTGTGAAGTTGTGTAGCTTTGATGTGGAATTTAAATAGCTGATGAGATATGCTCTCAAATTAGCTGCTCTGCATCCCCCTGTGAAGGTGCTTCACTTCTTACCACTGACTGTACAGAAAGTCTCCGGGGCTTGGTCAGGCAGGTGGTGTCTAAATGAAGGAGAGATTGAATAACTTTCAAATAAGTGTGCAGAGGTGAGTTTCCCCCACGTTGTGACCCCTTCAGTCAAACAAATGTTACAAATGAAGGGTTGTTCAGGATGTGTCAGGCTTACAGCAAACGTGTGTATGCCCAGGCAAATCAAGGTTAGCTGTTCTAAACTTTTAAAAAGTTAGGAAATGGCAAGTTAATGGTAGAACCAGGCATAGCTGCTGCAATCTACTGTAATGTTAAGGACCATGTCTAGTCTGTGTTTACTACCTTTTATTAAGCATTGAAAAGAAATTCTCCTTTTTCTGGTGAAAGAAGGGTCAATTTTTTTAAGGTGTACTTGTAGGAAAATCACGTAACAAAAGCAAAGGATGTGTAAAAGCAGGAGATACCCATAATTTTGTCTACAGCACCCATGAGACAAGTGGCTTTTTGCCTGGGAGGAAAGAAGAATCTGTATTGTATTTTGTCCTGAATGACATTTCAGGTAAACAATGAATGAAAACATAATTTAGATTGATTCAGATCGATTCCTTCAGAGGAATTCCTGTTGTTCCCTTTCATTTTCTTCTGATAAAGTATGGTCAGGTATTTTAGAGATCATTAGCACTGAATCTTGGATAGCCATCAGCAGCTTTTTTCTTGGAAAGAGCTGATGTGATCAGGTAGGTGTGAATTGTGTTGGGATTGCATTTGAAAAGCTACTCAAATAAAATTTCTTCCTCCTTATGTCCAAGTAGTTCTGGTGTGTAGTAACTCTGCACAGATAATTGTGAATTTTGGGGAGGGGGCAGCAGAGGTTCTTCTTTATAGCTTGAAATTCCTCATAGCTCATACAGTGAAATGGGGGCTGTCCTCCAGCTTCTCCCCGGGAATTGGCGACGTGCTGCTTCTAACATAGTGTGCTTCCAAAACATCACAGACACTCCTTTTATTTGTAGTGTAGCCCTAACTTAAATAATTTTGCTGGCACATGAACCTTGGCAGAACTGAATGCAGATTTTACCTCCTGGACTTTTGTATGCTTTTAATATTTATTCATTGGTCTGTAAGAGAAGAATATTTGTCATCTTAACTGAGTTTCTGGATGAGACTCAATGGATCATTAGTTTTAATTATAATCCATCAGTGTCATACTAGTATAATTTATATCTAATGAAACTAATGTCAGTGATATACTGTATTGTCATTACTAAATTCTTCATGATAACTGTAAATTTCAAAACCTGTTTTCTTTACATTATTTACAGATTGATTTATCCAGTACAGTCTAATTAAACTGGCACCATTTAAAAAGTGATTGCATATTAATGTTGGATGAGCTACAAATATATCAGTCCATCCAGCCCTGAGAGAGGAACGTCTAATGTAGCAAGTAATACACAGATCATGTGGTATGGATAAAGGATTGGACTAGAAATCAGGAAACTGAGTTTTGTTCGTGCTGCTGATACTGTTTTGTAGGTTGTCTTTTTCAAAATCATTTGCATCTCAGCATCTTCATTTATCAAGTTGCATTTTGTTGTGAAATTGCTTGATATAAACAAGAAACGCTGCTATATAATATATATATATATCTGTTGTTGTTAATAATAGCATGTTTCATATCAAGCATGTTTCACTGGATCAGTCCTAGAGTCTTGAATAGCTTCCAAGGTATAACCCTAGGCTCAAGCTACCTGGCTGTCTGTAATGATTGCCCTCAGCTTACGTATCCTGAAATTAAGCTATCTCAACCAGTTACACTTCTGCAGATGAAGGCACAAGCAAATGTCAAGACAAATAGACTAAGTTGCATTAGCCATTGACAGATAAAAAACCCCAAGTGATTAAGGGTACAGTAAGTCACTTATATTACTGTCTCACAGATAGGGACAACTATTTAATTGGTTAATAGCAATAAAATAAAGCTAGATTAATAGTGTGCCTGAAGGGAAACTAACTAGTGTTTTACTGGTTTAAGAAAGCATTTCTAAAGTCTTTCCAGTGCTCACCTGCAGCACCACCATGTATACTGACACCAGAGTCTAAGCCTCATGCAAAAGAGGTTTCTTGAGAAGGGCATATACATGAAGCATCCCTCTATAAAAATATCAAATAGGCATAAAGTGACTGGTTTTGCTTTGTTTTCTTTTGGTTTTGTCTCAAACCACAACTACTAACAGAGAACTGAGGATGTTTTGAGGTCTGTTGGTGTATTTATTTATGGCCATCTATATTCAGCCTATTCATAGCTAGGAAAGGAGATGCCTGCTCACCAAAATGTATCTGGACAGAGTTGAGTAAATCATATCTTATGCCAGATGATCAGTGCTTTTGCAAGTCTGGATGGTAATGATGCTACAGTGATTTATTGGCAAATTCTTAACTTCTCTCTCCCGAGATGAAAGCAGTGAGACCACTTTTTCTAATGCAGTTACACCTGCCTTTGCGTTACAGGGCTGGGGCCTTACTTCATAAACAAGCTGGATTTTTGCTATAGTTTCTTTAGTTTTCATTTTCTGTCACTTGCCTAGCTTAAAAAAAGCAGCAAAATAAGGTATGCACATGCATGTGATGTAGTACTTCAATATTTGCTGTTGGGCACGTGCTACTATCAGTGATCTACAGAAGGGTTATTCAAAGTTTTAGCACAACCCCCCTGCCCCAGTTTAATGAGCCTCAGCCTGAAACTCAAATTATTAAATCACCAACAAGTCAAAAAAAAACCCCAAACTGCCACTGACAGTATTCAAACAAGCTACGCTTGGATGGTGATCTCCCCTTGTAGTGGATCGTTAAAACCCAGAAGGTCTCTGCTTGTGCAGCAGCAACTTGATGCAGATTGTGCGTATTTTATCTGGGAAATGGCCGTTTCCCAACTTCACTGGCAGAAGGGCACTTTTACTGCAGGCTGTGGCTAGCCTTGGAAATTACTGCATTTTCCTCTTGTGATGACTACAGCTGTAGGTGCTCTGCCTGTAAATAAGGTAAAGCTTGAAAGTCAGTTGAAGGTAATTCCCCTCAAGCAGTCTTCTAGAACTGCAGAATCTACATGAACATCTGGAGGTTCACATGACAATGCTTTTCCCTTCATTTCTGCAGCTAAAGAAAACGGTCATTTCAAAAACTTTGATTTACTCCAAAGTAACATGGCATTCTAGTCAAAGCAGAGCTTCTTTTTAATGAGATCTGTTGTTAATTTACTTGCCTCTGAATCTCGTTGCTCATAGTTTGCTATTCTTGAAGGCTAATTAATTTTAATATGCTCTATAAGAATAGTTCTGTCTCTTCCATTAATGAAATCTTCACTTGGATAGCTCAGAATATCCAGATCACTTTGGCAAGTACAAATATGGAACAAGACATTAGTATAGTCCACGTTTATTTCCTAACGCTTCCTGAGAGAAATTTGCAGATGTTCTTTGCTGAAGACTGGTGAATAGGATACGCTAGTGAAACGGAATGGCTGTCTCCACAAGAGCCTCTCCTTTCCCTTTCTGTCTATTATGTTTCTGTGGTGTTTGGCTGAATATAACAATAGGGTTCCCTAAGAGAATTCTTACCTGTCTGACTCTGAATGGAACTGGAGAAATGGTCCAGTGTACAGAGCCATCAATATGTGCCTGGAAGGGGAAGAGGTCTGGGAGACAGAAAAATGCAAATGCTGCAAATCACTGTCCCTATGGATATGGTGAAGAAGTGTCCGAGATCACTGGCAGAGCTAGCTTTGTGTTTATGTGCATTTTGTGGTAATTAAAAAATAGTTCTATAGTTCCTATATTAGTTCCTATATCTGCTTCCTGGGGAAAGGTGTGTGTTAGGTTCATATGTGAAAAAATTTGATAACTGCTAAAGTTTCTGCATAATTTTCCAACAAAAGTTGAAAAGGTGCTTTGGGTCAGAAGGGACCTTTAAAGCTTATCTAGTCCAACACCACCTTTTTCCCAAGAATTACAACTTGAGAAGATTGAATAAATGATTTTGTATTTTTTTAAATTGACTCAATTCAAAGAGTGAAACATGGAATCTATTTGGTGAATACAATAAATATTTTTTGTTTTCTTTGCAGTATTTGAACATCTCCAGCTTTGACTTCCAAAGTTTCACAAGAGATTCAGAGTGACCATGAAAAATATTGACGTGTGAATGCTGTGACCCCACTTGCTCCTTGCCCCGCTGTATGAGGAATCCCATACAGGATGTTCCCCTGCTCCTGGTCCAGGACTGGTTCCAAGTCTGCTGATGCTGGAAATAAGTCTTGTTCTGAACTTTACGTTGCTTGGGACTGGCACTTGCAGTAGCAATGGCATTGCCAGACCTGTCATCCAGACCAAATCAGGAGAGAGGTAAGAATCATGACACTCGTTCTTGTTATACTCATTATTCCTTCACTTCTAGGTACAAAACATCCTCTCTAGTCCATTACATTCATCATGCTTAGATGTACTTTGTTATGGTCAATAATCTATTACCTTAGATATCTGATTATTGAGAGCAGGGAGTGTTGGCATTTCTCTTTGGCAAATGGAGTTTCCTGCTGTTTTCTTCCTTTTCTGCTTGGGTGAAATATTACAGCTTCATAGATGGTAAATTAAATGTCAAATATAATTTGGCATCTAAACCATGAAGTCTATTTCTGTCCTAAGAGCAAACCTGACAGATGCCTTCATGTACTGGCTGTATAGAGAGCTATACAGGATGATAAATGACTTTTTACTGTGTCATCACAAATGGTTCAGCGTAACTTCTTTATGAAAGTTTAGAATTTTTATAAGTGCTTTAAGAAGAAACATCTTTGTATACAGCTAGTAAAGTCAAGTAAGTCAAGTCCTGGAGCTTCTTCCATCAACTTAAATGGGGTTTTTTCTTAATCATGTAAATATGCATCTAGTTCAGATGATTAAAGTGTGAAGTGCTTGGTTTCTAAGGTGTTTGAATCGCAACATTATCATGTGAAATTCCTGCAATTCGTTTTTAAACATAGAGCACTGGTAAAACAAAGTACAATAAAAGAGTGGGGAAAAAGCCCAAAACATGCATAAACTGAAACCTTGGTGTCCTAACAACACTGATAAAGTATAATCAATATTCCTAATGAAAGAGGTATCCTTCTTGAGGAACATATACATTGGGATTTAATTGACATAATGGCTGAAAATGCAGAACATGGTCAGCTAGTGAATAGCTTGCCCACAACAAAGCAGCGCTTAAAATAATGTCTGTCCATGCAGAAAAATGTCAGCAAGTGTCTGAATCAATAGTGACATTTAGAGTTGCAATAAACTACACAGCCAACCAAAGTTACTGTATCTGGATAGATTATAAGAGACTTTAGTCACAGCAGACTCAGTAATGTGCAGAAATCCTGAGCTATCTGAGGCGACGGCAGAAATGATTTTTCTTTAGCCAGCGTTTATTTTGTCATTGTTTTCTCAGCCTCCTTAAGTACATGTCAGCATTGACCATTAGAGAGATAAAAGAGCCTGAGTAGATCAGTATCTGGCTGGGATGCTGTCTTCAGTCTTTCAAAAACGAGAGATTAAATTTGTATGCTGGGTCATTCATGCGGTAAATACGAAGGAGGAGGAAAGCAGAAAGTTTTATATAAAATTGATAGTATTTTCAGAGTAGAAACACGGCAGTTAATGTATTGGATCAGTGCAGTGTCTGTGTAGTCAAGTTTTATATAAAATTGATAGCATTTTCAGAACAGAAACATGGTAGTTAATGTATTGGATCAGTGCAGTGTCTACGTAGTCAGTAGCTGTCACAGATAGGGTTTAAACCACAGGCTTCAGAGGCAGCCCAAACAAAAGGCACTTGTAGTCTAAGAAACTCTAGAGGTAAATTTTCTCCCATCTTCAAAGACAGCAAAAGCTCTAGAAATTTACCCTGAAGCACAGGATGCCTTCTAAAGCATTTAAAGACCGAGGGTTTTGTTTTGAATATATTATTAAAACTGTAGATACTATTGATATAATTGTAACTGTCTAATCTCTCTGTAAGTCCTTGTGAGCTTTCAGACTCGCAGATGTACTGCATCAAGAAATCCTACAGCCTGGCTGTTTTTGCCATCAGTTTTAAGGATGACACCTAGTGCTGCTGGAAAGAAGAGTGTGAAGCCATTAGCTTTGTTCCCCCTCTGCGAAAGCAAAGTAGTAGCACAGTTACCATAATAGTGTTCATCAGAATATCCATGTCCTTGATATATCAACCACAGCGGTTCCTAGGCTGTGGATTCACCCAGAGGCAGAGGGAAGCAAAGTGTCAGTGCTGGATTTATGTACCAGGTCAGTGGCAGTGCTGGGAATACAGCCCTGCTCACCTGGGCTAATGGGCTGCCCGTTAGACCTAAGTCTCTTCCAGGGACCACTAAGTGATAAACCTGACAGAGTATGTAACTCATCCAGTAGCGCGCAGTAGAGCACTGCACTTTGTGGTTCTTTCATCTCTGGGTTTTGTATTATTTACGAAATTAACAGAGGAAGGGTAAAAAAGCCTTGAATGTGATGCAGATGTCTGTGCTGATAGATTGTTCGCAGTCAAAATGTAACGTGCCAAATGAACGTAACTAGGGAGAGTCAAGTAAGTATCTTTGTGTGTGTGTGTACTTTCTCGCTGCTTAGAGGTGATTGATATACTGAATTGCATAAAACGCGTACATATTGATATTTTCCGACAACATATTTACTTGAAAGGAAGTTAAAACAAAAACCTTCCCCAGGAAAACACTCTGTGTCCCAGACTATACTCACATTCATGTTAACTCGTTCCCTCGTGACTGAATGGGTTATTCCAGCCTTGCTTACAGTAGTTGATTGATGATTCTCCTCCATCTTGCGAGGATGTAACATAAGAAGCTGTGTAAAATGGAAGAAGCTTTTAAAGTGTCAAACTGGCATGAGAGAAGAACCTGGTTTGAAGACTGCCACGGGTGTTTAACCATCTGCATCCCTCCAAGAAGTGAAGGTTGCTAAGTGACAGGTACTACTTGTCCAGTACTGAATCAACCAAACTGTTTATTCCTATCTCATTCTGCTGCTGAGACCAGTTGGGTGTTGCATGAGCAGGTCCTGAATATGCTGATGTCTGCTAGTCACGATGCACACAAGCGCAGCCAAAACTGTGCTTTGCACAGAACTCCAGCCAATAGTTTCCCCACAGATTTTCTTGGAGGTTGCTGTGAAATTCATGACAAGCATAGCTGGCTTTCATTATGCTGAGCAGCCCTTCAACAAACACCTGAAGGCAAGCAATTAGCTCGGTATGTGATGTCAGTATGGGGGCTGGAAAGTTCTGTATTTCCTTGACAGACGATCTGGGAAATGGTAGGATAATGCACTGTTACTGAGGAGCAAAGGGTGTTTCCCAAATTAATATCGATAGAGAAAATTCCATCCTATTCACATTCAACTCCATTCATATTATAAATGGTAAGGAATATGGCTACAAGAAGAACTTTATATCTACATTCCCAGTGTCACGGTATGCATTATGGGAATGCTTTGCATTTGCAACTGAGTGCGGTAGCTAAATAAAGAAGGAATGAGGATGTGGCTCTGCTTCTAAATGTACCATATACAAATGACCTTGTGCTCTGCATTGAAAGTGTCAATGTGACAATACCTGCCTCGCTGAAGTGCTTTGAGAGGTCTTGTAAGAGAATAGAGTATTACTACTTCTATCTGGTAACACGCAAACACAGTTTTGTTTTATAGAACAGTAATAGAAGAGAATTATGTGCATATATTTTGATGAGATGTGGCTTCTTCTCACTGCAGTATTCATAGCTAGGGGTACCTTTCCTGTCAAGTGACTGTAAAATCTGATGTAATGGAGTTTGAGATTTACTGTCTTCTTGAATAGTTTTATAGGAGGTTTAGTTGGGTTTTTTTCCTCAGTTTGAAGCTTATCAGGGGATTATTTTTAAACTGCAGGTGCAGGTATTTACGATACGAACCAGATCCTCGGTTATTCAGCGATGGTGTAAAGGTGGCTGTATGTGAAAGATTTTGTGGCAGTGGACCTTCACTGAAAATTAGCATTAGGGTGATCTCGGAATTCTGGAGAGGGATTAAGATTGGGTTGAATTCAGAGCTGGAGTTGAAGGCAGCACCAGTAGCAAGCGGATATTTTTACTGGCTCTGAACTGGAATCATCTTAGATGTCGATTGCAAGACGTGGACTCTGAATGAGCTAAAATTGAAGCCTTATGTTAGAGCCAGATCCCTGTGCAAGGGGTGTTGGATTGGCATTTCCCATCTTTTAGCTGAAGTCATGCAGTACACGTTCTTAGCCTGTGTGCAAACTGTTCTGTGACTGTTTTATAATTCCATTTGTCAGTTATGTCTAACCTGTCAATTGTTAATCTACCAGGTCCATAGCTCCTAGATCTTTTTACTGTTATCTTTTTTTCTTCCTTTAATATGTTTAAGTCTAGGACATGTTCTGTGGAACTGCATTCTCCAAGATTATATCTATTCCTGCTTCTAAATGGCTAGTAATCTTCAAGTATTTCCATCCCATTTTCTGAAGCATGTGTAGGATTATGCTGCAGTGATTTAAGTTAACAATTTCTTATAAGAAACTCCTGATTCTTTTTGAAGCTCTAGCTATGCTTCTGTTCTTGATTTTGGCCAATTATCTCCATGCATGTTCTTTTCTTTTAATATCTTCTTTTGGTATTTGTCTTCAAGTGTCTTTATTATTTAGCAGACTGCTTGCATTCACCTTAAATGTCTATAACGAATCTGCTTTATGGGAGTATCTTGTAATAAAATATACTGCACAAGGAGGTGTTTTGACAAGAGTACCAAACAAGAGTGGTAGTTTTATAATCTCAAATTGTGAAAACCAGTAGAAGATAAATTATACGAGCAACCGTATCTCAGACCCAAAAAGATGACTTGAGTTCTGTGAGAAGAGATCTTCTGAGGGATTCTTGATGTATCTACACTCTAAACCCACAGCAGTGGCTGTCTGCAACATTCACCACAGCTGTGTAGAGTTCAGCTCCTCTCCAGCATTAGAACAGGAGTTTCCTCCCCAACCTCACACTGCTACTGTGCACCCTACAGACAGCACCGCGCAGAGTGGATGACACGTGGGTGAGTGCAACGTGATGAATGGAGAGCAAATCACAAGACTGCTTCTTTACCCTCCAGTTAATGAGCAAATGGGCCAACATCTCTTCCAAAAGCACATTCATTATAATTCTAATGAGTAGTAGGTATAAAATTGATTTGCATACCTAAAGGAAGAAAAACTCCCCCTGAGAAATGCGAGAATTACAGGCTTAGGAAAAATAAAAGATGATTCTCTAAAGCAAATCTTATATTTTCTGCTGCAATTTGCTGGTTTTTTAAGAAGTGTTTATTCTAAGCCTTTAAACATCTTTTAAAGTTTCAAGTGGCTAACTTCGAATCAAAAATACAGCTGATTTCAAATCAGGAGAGTTTTAAGAATCTCCTTAGATCCACCAAGTCGTTCTGAGGATGCAAATCTTTGAGCTGATATTATGTCAAGGTAAACTGAAAGAAAGCAAACCAATACACTTAGTTTTATGGTTTTCTACATTCTGAAGCATAGAAGGACAGAAAATCTGCCATTTTGTGTGTCTGAAGTACCAAACACCTTTTCATGATTCATAAATGATGACTAGTAGGAGTATTTGTTAAAATTATATTGCAGGAAACATCCCTGGTATTCATGTAATGTCTTGCATAATCAAGTGCTTTACAGACGTTAATTAGTGTTGATCTGAATCAGTAAAACAATAGTGAGAGGTCTATTAAACAGCCCAGAGTGAATAATTATGATATTGACATTATACATACCAGTGTTTCAAATTGTATGCTAGGAATGTTATAGACAATCTATGGCTATTAATAGTGTTTACTGGCCTGAGCAATTCTCTGAGTTCCGGTTTTGTGTAATTAAAGCCTGGCAGAGAAAATGTGAATGTTGTTATAACTGTAGCTGTTTGTTTTATGTTAAGAGATACGGAATGTTTAACATATGTTGAAACAAGTCATATTTATAATGCAACATGTATTCAGTGTTTTAAAGCAAATGTGTGGCAGAAATATGTCTCTCTAATTGCAAGTTACTCAGAATTCAGCAGGAGAACTGCAGATTCAAGCAATAGCTCTGGAAAGATGTTCAGAAAATGGCTTCAGATGATATTTTCCTTCTAAGCTTTTGTATGTAGCAGTAGTCTTAAATCTATGTTTGCTAAGCTTGGAAAGCAGTGTCCTGCTCTGTGGTGCTATTTTCATACAAATACACTATTTAGACGTATGACTTAATTCAAATTATTCAGATATTAAGTTCTTTCCTGAATTTAGGGATCATTTTAAACCTTTATTCAAACCTTGCAACTGAAATGCTGCACAACAGTGAGCATCAAAAAATTCTCAGCGACTGTTTTTCCAGAGCATAATGGAATTTTGATAAGTTGTTGTGCTTTCAGAGGTAAAAAAGTAATTTAGCCCATGGTACAAAGTGTGTTTAGTTTGGGAACTACTGTGTGTGTGTGTATACGTGTATCTGTAAATATATATCTAATAAGCCTTCAAATGTAAATGAAAGCGCAATCAATTAATGTGCTATCTTTGTTCGTGTTCTACCATGCAAAATACTAATCTTTGTTCTAGTAGTTTCATATACAACGGGTGCTTCCCCCACTGATCTTTGTTATATAGTGTGTAGTTTCTAATGTTAATATTATACTTGGGATCTGAAAACACGGGAAAATAATTTCCATTGTTTCTTACCAAAATGTGCATGCACTGCTGCAAGAAACATAAACAGTTGTCTCCCTCCTGATTGCTAGCATGGGAGATCATTTTCTAGCTTTGCTATGTTGCTAGGTTATTTGTTGGTTTAATTCAGGGATATCATTTGAAGTTAATTTTCTCAGATAATGTCAATGTGAACACTGAGTATTTCTTTTCAAAAAAACCCCAAACAAACAGTAGAAATCCCAAGCCTGCCCGCAGCACATCCGTATTTATCTGTCATAGTGATGCTAAAACCAGGAAGCAGCCAGTGAATGAGCCATCCATCAGCTTGGACACTGCACGTATTTATCGTTATTATGAAAATGTGGATTGATGGCCAGTGAGTACATTTCTGAGTTATCAGGTCTTCCACCGTTCATATACTTGTAAAAGGGAAGCACCAGTTTCTCAAGGTTGTTCTACAGGTGACCATCACTGTGCTCTGAGGTTTGAAGTGGCAGAGAAAGTAATGTTGCTACAGGGTGCAAGTTTGGGAGGTATTGCTTGTCCTGTACCAGGGGAAGAGGAAAGAAGAATTAGCAGGAATTAGATTGCTGTTATTCTTAGTGCCTTTTTGTGTCTAGTCCTCCATGAACGGCTTTTATTTTTGTAAGCAAGTTTGATGAAAAACAAAACACGTAACGTGTGACTTTTGTCCTTCCACACAAGGAGGCAGTGCTCAGGTCAGACTCTGTACAGCAGTAAGATTTAGCAAAGATGCTTGTGAAGTACAGTTCTGCGCTTACAAGCTTGTTCTGCGTTATCCACTCTTTTCTCTTAGTTTTTATTCATTCAGGGAGGAAGAGTACAAGTATTTCTAAAACAACATTTTATTTTTTTTTCCCCATACATGACTAGCTAAAATACATATTGTGATGAGAATAAAGCTAAGAGGCTGGGGACTATCTAAGACCATAGGAACAGGAATCTGTAAACAAGCTCATCCACTATATTGTCAACAGGAGACATATATTTATGGTGAAATGGCTTTCAGAGTAGAAACTATTGGGTCCTCTTTTTTTTTATCTGTTTTCTGGCAGAGGAATGATTTAAACTGAACCTCAACTCGCATTTCAAACAATAGATGACAGGAGCTCATCCATTTCAATATAATTCATTGCACTGCACAGGTATGAGGGAGATTTTAAGAGAAAACCGGGGAGTTGTATTTCCAAGTGAGCCACAAGATTTTTAAATGTGGTATTTCCTCTTCATTCTCCTTCTGTTAAGCTTATTGGCTTCCCTGAATAGAAGAATACACTTTCATGTTAGATATTGCTCTTTGTCTCATGCCAGCTCTATAGCGAGGGGTATAGGGTAGGGTACTCTTTTGGCTTGGTATTCTGACTGTCATTTGGTAGCTTGATTTTTGTTGTTGTTTGTTTTGTTGTCATTTCTCAAGTATTACTTTTCTACTTTATTCATGTAATGTACAATTCACTTTCCTGAATAGCTGTCAGTGGTCAGAGCTCTCCCCTTCCATGTGTCTGAAATACATGAGCTCTAACTCTGTTCAATATCATAAATGTGGAAGTAAAGACATTTAATTTACCTTTTAGAGATTTCAGGATTGGATGTTTGTGGGTGTGGGGAATGTTCTTATTGATCTGTTTGATTTGAATCCTGAATAGTGATATTGCCTATTGAAAATGCTCTTTTGTTTAAGAATCACAGATCAGAGATTGAGCTGAATGCTTCCAGGAAAGCCAAGCAGAATGTGCTGGGTGCTTGCACAGCTTGGTACTCTGCTTGGGAGTAGAATCTGGAGCCTTAACTTTTTCTTGGGGCCAGATGTCCAGACTGAAATCTCAGACATAGCAGAGGATGACTGCCTCACTTGAAGTGAATCAGCGGCTGTTCACAGGTTTTTGTCCTAATTTTTAAGGGATGAGGTCCCCATCCATTACTTCAGAGATGCTTCAATGTGATTTGGACATGGCATACCAGGTCCTTAATGCATATGCTGCTTGTAAACCAAAGCAGATGCTAGCATAAAATGTGTCAGGGTTGCTCTGAGAGAAAAAAAATCAGTCTTTTGTGGTTCCAGGCAGTTTTCCTACATGAACAGAATGTTTTATTTTTGAAGACAACTACTCTATGACATGAATGACAGATATGCTTTCTCTTTGAAGGAAACAAAGTGCGTAGTCAGTGTTTTACTTTTCAGTGAGCTGCAAACTTATGGTGATCTTTGGCTGATGAAAGCAAAAACAAATTCTTTTAAAATTATGAGGGTCAGGGTATTTTGGCACAGTAGAATTGAATGATATTGCTGTCACAAATTGCTGCACGTTAGCGTTGGCTGGAAAGGCTTCCATCAAGACATTTGCAAAACCAAAAGGCATCAGAGTAAACAGCAACCGTGGATCTGGCAGTGAGTGAATCTTGGGGCAAGAAGGGGATGTGTGTGTCAGCCCAGCTTAAGTGACAGAATTCTCTTCATATCCTTTTGTTTATCACCTGTTCTTCTTCTTAATTCCCCTTTCATTCAATTCATTTCTCTGCTCTTGGGAAAAGTCAAATTTAATAATGCCAACCTGTACAGAAAAGTATCTGCATATTCATGAAAGCTCATGAATTATTGGCAAAATCAAACAGAGTCAATGCTGATCATGGCAAAAGGCAATTAAATGCATGTATTCTAAAAAAATCAATCTCAACTGAATTTTTTGATCTTGATCACATATTTGAAATACTTTTTGATGAAAAATAAAACATTGAAGGGTATCGATTGAGGATACATATATCCTGCCTATAAAGTTCTATCCCTTTCATAAAAGGAGTGTATTTAAAACCTCTTGTATTTCTAGGGTTTAAAAAGAATCTCTGGGGTTAAAATTTAAATTCAGAAATCACAGAAAGCTTGCAATGCATTCAACTTGTCTAATTCTGATGAACGTCTTTTGCTTCCTTTTTGCCACTCTGAGGGAATTGGCACTGTCTGTAGGGAACATTTCCATGACTGCCACAAGATGTTCAAAATGCTATGACTAGCAGGGGTAAAAATTCTTAACACAACAGTGTCCTGTCAGAAAGTACAGATTAATCAAAACTTAAGTGTTTCTCAGGGATGCATAAACTTCTTCCAAATAATAAGTGGAAAAATCTGTAAGTTAGTGGGTTCAACCTCATCCTTGCGTTTCACCTCGTCCCACTTGGACTTTTATATATTGTCCCTTTTTATTATCCTTCTAAAGAAATGTTTCCCTGCTCTCAGGACTGTATCACTGAGAATTTCTGCTCTCCTGAAAACTTTGAAGCTCTGTGTTTTGTTCTGATCTGACGTGCAACAAGTATCCTTCTATTTCCACTGGAATGGAGGTTCTGATTTCCAGTTGCAGTCTAGATTTTCAAATCTGTTCTCAGTTTTTGTGTGATCAAATATAGTCCCATGGAAGCTTGATCTACAGCATAGCAGCTGTTTTGAGAAATCCACCAACCACTGTAAAACCATTAAGATGTTGCCAAGATTTCCTGCAGTGATCTTATGAGGAATTTTTGCCTCGCATGTGCCTTAAAAGATGCCGTTTCTTGAAGTAAGTCCTATATTGCAGTAGTTCTTATACCAGACTCCTAAAATCAAAGTTGAGCTTGGAGGAAATGAGAGAATTTTTCTACTGCTACCAAAGGAAGAATATGATGAGTCCTCCCTTGAGGTCTCAGAAATTTTCTGGGCATACATAAGCCACAGACCAGTCTTTTTCTTATAGAAAAGAGCATATGTGGCTCCTACATTTTTTAAATCATATTTTTGTTAATGTCCATGTTTCACGGTCAAAAGAGGCTGCAAGACAGAGTCTACGAACATGTTTATGTAGGTAAATTTGAAGTAATTTGTATTTCAGGTATTTGTGTGAAGCTTCTATTGATGCTAATGGGATTTGTGCACATAAATTTCATTACATCAGAATGGGAATACATCCCTCACTATATAATTCACATTCTCCCTTTCATTTAGGATCTCTTTATATTCAACCATTTATAATTTATTCTCCCAAACTGGCTTTGAATCTCAACAATGGTAACTTGAAAAATTACATTAATCTGCTTGAAGTGAATTAACCTCTTTTTTTCCACACTGTTGGCCCATGAGTCAAATTTCCTTGCTAAGACACCGTTACTTGCACTGACTGGTAACAGCATTAATATTTTTTTGTCAGTTGTAAAATTTCTGAAGCATATATTTTTAAATTTAATCCAGTGGTCTCATTTTAAAAGAGCATTTGTAATTATTTAGCTTCCCCCTCCCCTAGAGACAGAGACATAGGATTATTTTCTTTTTATTATTATTATTATTTTCAAATACCAAATGGCTTATGTGAGTCTCCTGAATATTTTTCTTCGCTGCTTTCATGTGTGCATTTGTTTCTTGACTGGGGATGTGATTGGAAGTTGCCTGGGGTCATTCCCCAGAACAAGGATTGCTTTAGGGCTGCTGGATGTGATTATTGGCCCATGCACACTCACTTCCTGTGGACAAGATGGCAGGAAATGAGATGAACCTGAGAAAGCCTTGCAGCTCTCAACTCCAGCCTCTTCCACAATTTGCCCCATTCCAGCTGCTGACAGAGGGTGTTAAGTAAAACCAGAGGGAGAAGTAAAAGATTGTCTTTTACTGGTTTTTCATCAACAGTTCCTAAAGAAGTAAATCTAGAGAGTATTCCAAGTAAATGCCAGAAATTACAGCTTTTTTTTTTTTTTTTTTTTCCCCCTCTTCTCCTCCACCTCCCCTCCTCCTCTCTTCCCGTCCCTCCACACACC
>WUAM01000065.1:5922562-5976381 GCA_024336885.1 Actenoides hombroni | reverse complement strand
ATCTCGTTAGCTTTTTCTTCCCCCCCCCGCCCCCCCCCCCCCCCCAAGTTCACAAGTCCCTCCAAAAATACAGTTACAGCTGGGAGGACTTTTTTAATGTTGTGTAGGCTTATAGTGTTTGAGGTACCAAACAAATGTAACGGAGCTATTATAAAAGTATTCAAATCATCCACATGCATTCTTAGTCTTGACTATAATACAATCTTCTGGGGTTTTTTTCTGGTTTTATACCAAAGTTTGCTATTTTCCCCAACATCCTTCACATTGCCCAGACCTCTTCTTCACCTTCTTTATCTGTTCCAATATCTTTACTCTTTCCCCTTATCTTATTCCCCTGTTGGGCTGGTGAACTTGTGCAGGGCTGCAGGGAGGGAGTTACTTAGGGAGCTGTGCAGGCACTGATGGATTGTGCACAGCTGGGGTTAGGTAGCACTGAAGTGTGGCCTTTCTAAATTGCCACCCGAGATCTGGGCATGCCAGGAGCCTCATCAGGTTATTGGACACAGGCTGGATATATTGTACTGTATGTTTTGAAATAACAACATGAAAATGAGTTTGTAGCTTCTGATCCTAATACCACTCCTTCAGGAGGATGTGTTCTGTTTAATCAGGTAAAAACACTCACTCCTGCTATGTGTTCACATTTGGAGGACAGAAGAAAGCAGAAATGAAATGCATAGCAATTAGGCACTTCCCTGTGAAAACAGGTACAGTAATCTCAATTTTAGTGCTGTAGCTTGCAAGCAAATGTGGGAGACATGGAAGGGGTTTACACGGGGTATGATCCCAACAGTTCATACAATTAGCAAGAATTAACATACATTGCCTTTCTGCTGAATTTTTCATTGCCACTTTTAACAGCCTGTATTCTAAATAAAGCCGAATTCTATAATTGACCATATAAATGTGGTGCTATTTCATATTCATGTATCTTGCTGTTTGACAGAAAGATAATTTTAGTTAAGCAAGTTGGTATTTGTTAGCCTTTCGAAAGCACTCCTAGGATCTCAAGCCTCATTGTTTTTCCTGTTGCGGTTTTCCTTTGAAGGAAAAACTCAAGGACTGCATGCTGAAGGACATTTTCTGCACTGATAATAGTTGCGTTTCTCCCATGCACCAGAAGATACATTCCCATGGAAGTGCTCTTATTTTAGGTGAAGAACATCACAGGATGAGAGAGAAAAACTACATTTTTTGAGAAAGGAACATGGGATGAGCCAGATTCTTAACATCATGCACTTGACAGTATTGTCTGGACTTGGGTAAAATGCCTGTAAACTACTCTCTGATGAGAGAAACTATGATTTGTGTTTGGTAAGAAGTAATCGACCAACATGTGAGCGAAATGTCATGTGCACATCTCTTCTGCAACAACTTCCATTGCAGTCAGTACAAAATGGCTGCTTGTTTCTGGGAGACAAATCCTTGGTTGTTTCAACAGGTAATACAGGAAAAACAATGAACTAGTTCATGAGCTACAGTTATTTTTCTAAACCAGATGTTAAACATTTTCTGACTTGTTGTAGAAAAGAATAATTTTCCTGAGAAACAACTAGTCAGGCAGTCCAGTGATAGATTTTCTTCTTTTACTGTCATTTCTACGCTCAACCTTGTTAAGGTTCTTCATCCTGTAAAGGTAACAGCAAATGTTTGGCTGGTTTTTGGCAAAGCAGAGCAGTGTGCTGGGTCTTGCTCCCATTTTTCTGCTTTTAAAAGCATCACACTAATAGGAAGCGGTGTCCCTCTGTAGAACAGAGGGACCAGCTCTGCGAGGGCTGGCATGATTTCTGTATTGACTAGAAAGGTTTCCAAAGATAGAAGGGCTTTCCCTGGGGCAAGGATCTCTCAAACTGTCTTGCACTCAGAGATACAAACCCAAAGACCTGAGCAGTACTGCATCTAGGTTATCTACAGAGAACAGGGGGGCTGGTACTCCTGGAAACTGTCTTTACGGCTTTGTTTTCTCCCTTCCTGGGCTACTAGAATTAAGAAAGGTAACCCAGGGAAAGCATCTCTGAGGACTGTGCAAGATTATGTGCTAGTAGGGAAAAGCCTTCACAGAAAAAAAGGGCAGAAGGAACAGAGAGGAAAGCAGAGGCTAAAGAGCACTGTAAATCCCAGTGACATGTTAAGTATCAGGTCTAGAAAACAGTAGCCTCTCTCCTTTCTGGACCAGCAGGAATGAATCAAGCTTCCACGTAAAATGCTGAGCTCTCTTCTTTAGCAAAACTTTAGCAATACAGAGATAATTGACAAAGTCATGAGACCTAGTTTAATGGTTGTTGAGTCTGTCTTTCACACATGTGTGCCTAAGCCATTTTCCTATGGCTGCAGTCTCGTCTGGCATGCTAAACCAAGTGAAACAAGAACATGAGCTGGAAATGAGAATGTAAATGTCATTTCATGGCACTGTGATCAAGAAGATACAGTTCTTTATTCATATAGACTTGAGAGAAGACAATGTCAAAGGAATGAAAACAAAAATAACCTCAGATTTGTTTGCATAGTAATGTGTTTCTTCTATCCAACACTAGAATTACTGTTTCATGTGCCAGACCACACCTCTTGATTACTGTGGACAGGCTGTGTCTATGGAAAACCCCTTCCATGTTCTTGGGTTTTATTCACTCTTCTAAAATAAAAAACCTTTATTTTTGTTTTTCCTGTAGAGTTTATGATTAGATTTTAAAATTTTCTCTATGAGAAAAAAAAGTATGCTTTCACAATTCATTCTAGTTCTAAATAGGTCAGTTTTTTTCAGATGTATGATTTAAACACT
Organism: Actenoides hombroni; assembly: GCA_024336885.1. NCBI lineage: Eukaryota > Metazoa > Chordata > Aves > Coraciiformes > Alcedinidae > Actenoides > Actenoides hombroni. The sequence continues at coordinate 5,973,602 of WUAM01000065.1, read as the reverse complement.
CCTCAAGTATTGAAAAGTCTATTTGGGCTATTGTGGGATCCTCTAAAAATCTTTTTGGAATGCAAGCTGGTTTTTTAAACATTTCTTTAGTGATGACAATACTGAATTTCTTTTAAAATTATTTGCATTATTTTAGGGATCCTGAACCTCTTGGCTGTCTACACGCAGTATCTTAGGTCCAAATGCAGCAAAGGTCAATAGTTAGTAGATATTGCTACGTCCTCAGTTGCTAAATATTTGCAAAACACAAGTATTGTTGGATAGGCTTCCTTTGTATCAGGAGAAAGGCAAGAGCCACAGGCAGCAGAGGTGGTGAGCACTGGTCTTGTTTCGAGCCTGACTTGCTGGAGCAGATCGCAGAATGACAGAACATTAGGGATTGGAAGGGACCTTGAAAGATCATCTAGTTCAGGCCCCCTGCCAGAGCAGGATCACCTAGAACAGGTCACACAGGAACGTGTCCAGGTGGGTTTTGAATGTCTCCAGAGAAGGAGATTCCACAGCCTATGGAGACTTCACAACAAGATTTCCAACACACAGAGGTCCTGTGCAAGGGCTAAGCCTGTGACAGGGGCCTTTTTTACCAGTAAATGGATTAGCTGGATTAGGACTCAGTGGCATTTGTTTTGGTCATGTTTCTTGCAAGGGGAATATTGGAGAATCCAGATCTCAGGGGTTGTTAGGCTGCTGCTTTTCAATCATGCTAAATTCAAATAAAAATTATTTTTTTTTTTTCCACTCAGTGCAATCAGGACTCAGGGCACCAGTTTTCTAATCCAGAGATGAAACAAGCACTCCAGATTATTCAGAAACAATAGAAACTCCGTTTAATACACTGATAAGAATGTGTTTAAAAAATAAATTATCTACTAGCTGCTGGGGTTGCTCGAAATTCCATTAAACACTAATGAGAGAAGGCATCACAGACAAATTAATAAACACTCTACACAGTAACCAGCCTAAAACCTTTGATGCTAAACTGATTAAAATGAGAAACGTATTTCATGCGAAACCGCTTGGCATATTTCAGTGTATTAATTGAGGCATAATGAAAATGGAAGATAGAGCGTAGAAAAGGAAGAATGCACATTATAGACTATAGTCCTGCAAGACAGTCATACACAAATGCAGCCTTAGTTTCATGCATATGAACATAGAAGAAAAGTTATGGAAAGATCATAGAAGAAAGTTAAATATATTAATGTTCTAGTGCATTTTGATTGATGAAATCAGAGATTATTATTTTTCCAGTGAATTTGAGCATGCGTTATAAGATCAGAAATTCTTTACACATATGAAAAATCACCCAATCCTGCATTTCCTGTTGGTTCTGAGTTAGGTTTATAAGATAACTTGCAGTAGGGATGAGGGCGAGGTTGAAGGGAAACAATGTTGGATTTGAAAGGCAACTCTCATTTATTATACCTTGCTTAGATAAGCATAAATTAGAAAAGAATGAAAATAAAACTGGTTGCAGTAAGGAAAAAGGAAGATGCTGGTGCATCTAAGGCATTATGAGCATTCAGTACTTTGCCATTCAATGAGAAGGACTTGCTATAACAACCCCCATACCTTGTAACAGGTAGAGAAGTTGGAGGTGTAACACATCCCCTAAAGAAACTCGGTGCTAGCTCGTTGCACAGCACAACAAACAAATCATTCTGTGGGCGAAGAGTTCTGGTCCAGATCATGTCATCTGAATCCTCGTGCAGAGAGGAATCCTGAGCACAGGTGTTTGTGAGGCTGATGGTTCCTGCAGTCATGGCTCTTGGAGGGACATAGCTGTGGGGGAGGGCTAAGCTGGCAGGCAGGGAAGGGTTATCTTCTCCCATCTGGAGCAAACAAGACTGTTGCTCCAAATTAAATATCTTCTTCTGTGAAATCTTTACTGTAGCTGTGGTTGGAAGATCAGTTAGCCTGGCCTAGCTAAAGAGCTGTGAGAAAGAAGGGAGACCCCCAGACTAACTCAGAGTCAGTGCTCTCTCCTGGACACTTGTAACACCGGGTGCATTTCCGCACGATCTCTTCATTTCCATTTGGCCATTGCAGCCTTTTCAGTAGAGAGCTCCCCGCCTTTCCCTCAGCCCCTGCACAAAACATTCAGGCAAGAGCCTTTTGTGAGATTTCCTGTGCATGTGCAGTGATCTTAAGCACAGGTTCTTTCGGAAGAGCAGCACCATACCATTTAGAAGTGGTCCTTGGCATTTGTGTGTCTCTTCATCAAATGTGTGGCACCTGAAAAAAGCACTGCTTTGTGTTAGACTTCATCCAATGAGATATGTGTGCAGACACAGGGTATGATTTAGTATGGTCATGCCCTACAAGTAAAAGTGTCATCAGATCATGATACAGAGCATATGAAGCCTGATTGAAAATCTTCCATGCCTACAGTTGTCATTATCTGGGGTGACAGTCTTACTAGTGTAGAGAGACGATAAGCTTTATGAGGAGACTCTGTTCAGGTACTATATATACTATGAATCATGCCCTATACCTCTTTGCTGTATACTTGGTTTATATATATATAAAAATCGGGCCCTAGATACTACTAGCTATGAACTGAGCCCTTTCAATTAGTATTTAAAAAACCTCAACCCTAAACACACAGAGTTTTGCCTGTGTGTGTGTGTATATCTATCTATCTATATATGCATTCCTTGTATTTGTATTGTTTCTAACTTTTTAGGTAGTGTTTGGGCCTCTCTTTCTGTAGGAACAATTTTAACTAAATGGTATATATTTTTAAATGAAAATGAGCAGTCTCAGTTATCTGCTTAATGTTAGGAATAATCATTGGTTAGCATTAGACAATAAAATCATGGTCTTCATCTCAGCCAGGTCCAGATCCAAAGCCTTTTTAAACCAGTGGGAATCTGTCAATTAATTTCACTGGATTTTACAGCAAACTGAATAGTTGTTCCTCTTCATCTTGTAGTTCTATTTGACCATTGTCACAAAATTCATGTTTAAATATATTCTCCCACAGAAATAATTTTTTTTGCAGCATTTGGATAACTGGTATAAAATATGTCTGGTGTTATCTGTATGAATCAAACCTGCATCAGTGAGGTGTGACATGAAGCGCAAAGACTTCTCTCATTGAAATCAGCAGGACCAGGAACAGCCCGTTACTCATTTTTGATGGAAAGTGAAGAGGAATAAACGCTCCACAGTGAAAAATAAAGCAGTAGAAATTAATAACCTGTGCCCCAAAACAACAAGTGCATACCTGGACGTGTCTGAAAGCAGGCTTGTCTTCTGGTACTCGTGGACATTATTTTTTTCCTGGAAATGGAAGATGGTCATATTTAGTGATGCCAGAAGTTCTATTTCTGGTTAAGTAATAGAGTTTGCTTCAGATTTAGCTATTTTAGGGGCAGTATATTGTTTATTTTATTTGATAGGTGTGTTAGTCACAAACAAATGATTTCTGCATCTTTAGTTACATATTGTCATAAAATAGATTGCAGAGTAATCACACTCTATTTACAAGACGTGAATTTATTTATTCTACACTCATTAATTTTTACCCTCAAGTGTGTTCACTGTCTGAAAGACAAGGAACTAAGTGTGTTTTAACATTTTGAAATAAAGCTCATAAATCTTTTGGCAAATGTGATGCGTGCTGTCGTGGTTACCACATGCTTACCTTAACCAAGCTTTCCATATATTCATAGAAAAATCCAAGTACTTCTGTATTGAAAGATATCATGAATGTCATATATTTTTTTATGAAAAATTTTAATTTGTGGATCAGGTATAGTATAGATGTTATTGAAATATTTAAGAAAAATTACAAGATATATTAAAACTGAATCATCTTGATTTCAGAGTAATGGAGTAGAGGACTTTGAATAGTAAAGAAACAAAAACTGTAGTGTAGGTGTGGTAGAGAATGATTATCTGTGGTGACCACAACTCCTTATTACAAATGTCTATTTGATAATAGGTTTTTTGGGGGTTGACTGAATCTATGGAAAACACAGGCTTTTCTCATTAGGACTGGTTTGCACCAAAGGTAGTTTCTGAGTACAAACAAGTTCATTTCATCAGATTAAAACTGTTTCCCAGTTTTGCATCTTCACACAGTTCTGTAGGGACAGTTTCTTTTGGAAGGCCATTACATCTTTGGTTATTGTCATTCTTAATCTTTCTGTGGATCTGTTCTTGATTTGATGAAGCATAGAAAAGACCAGGTCTTATGCAATATGCGAAGATTTATTTGAAACTCAAACAGTATTAATAGCTTTTGGTTTGGATTCATCCTAGTTTCTGCTGGAAAACTAAAACTGGAGCCAAGCCTGAACCCCTTATTCAGGCATAATTATAATCAAAAGCAGCATTAATAATGAGATTTGGTCATTAATGGGTAATGCAATAGAACCCCACGGTGTAGAACTGACATAGTGTCTCAGAGTATATAGCCACGAACATTGCAGGACTCTGAAACAAACAGTAATACATTTTTCTTACATCTTTCTCATTAACTTTTTAAAGCCTCTGCTGGCTTTGTTGGGCTTATTGTGGTGAGTTCAGAATGATGTATGAAATAAGAAAGGCAGGTTGTACTTCACAGTCACTACTGTGTGGTGTTGGATGATGTTACATTGAGCTCATAAAAAGCCAGGACATATCTGAGCTCTATGAGAAAGAAAAATTCACTGCAAGCATCTGACCGGTTCTCTTTGACACAGTGAAACTGGCCATTATTAGCAACTGCCCTAATGCTGTATCTTTGCCATGTTTCTCCTGCTCAGCAGGATTTCAGTTGGTATGCTCTGCAAAAGTGGGGTTTCCTAAGCTTCTACCTACCCAAGGAGGTTACATTTGTACTGAACTTTTATCCAGGGCCTTATCAAGCAAAAGCTCTATGTGAGTCTGTAATTTATTTTTAGCCGATTTACCTGTTTCAAGACTGCTTTTTCTCTTGTTTTGACTCTTACTGCTCTTCCATTTATTTTCCACACATAATGGAGAGTAAGAGGACGGCTTTTTTTCCACTGATTGTTCTTCTCTGTTGGACCAAAGGACCTTTGAGACACGCTGTACATTTTTTTCCACCATTAGTCCCACATTTTACTTTGCATTGTAATACAAATAACAGTGCTATCTATATGTGGCACATAGTTTTACATGGGAGTGTGGGTCTTTTTAGATGTCATTCGAAAGACACAGGTGCAGCCACTGCTAGAAGGGAGATACAAAAAGGTACAATAGAGAATGAAGGACAAGGGGGAATAATATATATATATTAATTTATCTGTAATTAATTTCTGTCTGGATCTTATTGATCTGTGATGTTGATACTGTAGTTCAGACTTTATCTGTATTTTAATCAAGCTCATTCAAGGGTTCTTTGAGAGATGCTGATTGAATGTTAATTCGGTTTGATGTGGCAGATGGGAAAGCACAGCATTGGGAACAGTGTAAAGTTCAAACAAAATGCATTTACTTCCAAAATAATGGGCAAGCTTCAGCCTCACAGCTCTGCAAGTGCAAGTAGCTTTGATGGTTGCTACAGCAGCGATTCTACTCTCAAGCTTTATTTGCAGGAAGAATAAGCTATGGTGGATAACGTACGCTTGTGTGGGAGCCACACTTCTTATGTCCTTGCCCACATATGAGAGACTAAAGAGTACATAGTAACACCACACAGGAGATACACTAATGCACATACCACTAAAGATGCTTGGTCCAGTGTGACTCAGGAGGTATGCAGACTTGGGAAATGGAAGGGAAATTGTAAAGTTTTGGTTAAAAATGTAGTAGCATGGCCTGAGAGGAGCCTATCCAGCTGTGCAGAATGCCAGTTCTTGTCATTTCTTATTAAATGCATCTTACAAGTCAGTATGAATCATCAACAGGAGTCTGTCTTTTATTCTGATTCCAGATAGCTGGCATCAAAGTTTACATTTTAAGTAAAAAAAAAATAAAAATTGTGGATAATCCCTTATAATTAAATTTGAGGTTTAAATAATTTTTTTCTCTAATGGTATTTGCTTTATAATAAAGTCTGATTGAAGCTTGTAAAATAAAGAGAGATGGTGAATATAAGCTTTGAAGAACCCTGATGATCTCCAAATAACTTTAGATAATAATTCAAAATAGATGTGCAGGTGTTCTGCCCATTTACACCAATTAAGTCTGCAATTCATGCACAGACACAAGTGAGTTCCAAACACCTTACAAAGTCCACCATGATTGCCTCCTGGTTATTTTCATTAGCTATCAGCAGGTTGTTACAGCTAGATTAGGAAAAAGCAAAGACCTTATTCTTCTTTTCAATTTAGAATACTTTTTTCTGCTGCATGTATGTGGTACTTAAGACAGTTTAGCACACTTTTAGAATGTTATTGTAATTGCAGTAAGTGAAAGCAGTCTGTCAGTACTAGCACAATCTGTATACTTGTTCTGTGAGGTGCTGAAGTTCTTGAGGAAATCTTTTCCTACAAGGAAAAGATTAAAAATTCACTAAATCACACAAAATTGAAGGGATTAAGGACTACTGTATGCAGACTGCACCTGCCCAGCCCCATTCCACAGCACTGGCCTTTCCTTTTACCAGTATCACCTGCTCTTGGCACAGTGAGCAGCACCATCTGCTTTTCAGAAAATGTGTCTAGACATTCTTGAGTGCCATTCAAGAGACCATCAGAAAGGGTCTGGACTACAGGTCCCTGTGTAGCTTCGTTGTGGGGAAGAAGCCAGATAAGCCTTCCTGCTGTAAAGTGAGTTGGACAGGCAGCTCCCAAACTTGTTGGACCACTGCAGCAGCACGTCTTGTACAGGTTTCCTGGGAGCAGGCTATGTGGGGTCCTGTGCAAGGGACACAGAGTGCAAATGGTGCTGTTGGACATGGCCAGTGCCTTCCTGATGGACCACAGCAGAACAGATCTTGTCAAATTCATAGTAGCTTAAGCAGCCTTTGGTACAGAGATCATTTTTCTCCCTAGTTACTTCAAACAGAACAGCCTTTTCTTTAGCTAATTGCAGAAGAACAGTAAGTCAGGAGAGGCTCCTGATTTAAAATGGTATCATTATCTGGGTATGAAGAAAGAGGTACTGAATCTTCTTTACTCAAAGCAGTATGGACATGTGCATTTCCTATTAAGGCAATATGTATTATTAGATATAACATACGATATGGAGGCTTTCATTCATATATTAATAGAAGCTCTATTCAATATAATTGATCAGTAGATTTGATGAGGTTTGGCAGTCTCTTTTTGCTACTTTTTAATACGAGATCTCTAAAGACTTAGTTTTCTTTTTAATCTCTCTTTGGCAGCAATATATCTTTCCATTTGTACCTAGCCTTTATTGCTGAACTCACAGATGTCCTCCAGATGCTTTTCTGTGAATCCAAAGTTAGGGACATGATCCAAGGTCCTGGAAAGTCAGAAAGAGGTTTGTGTTTTTTTCTAGCTAGTAGGCTTTGGAGCAAACCTCTGGTGGGTAATTTAATCAGATGGTTGTTGAGAGGTGTTTCACACCCTGAACACATTACACTACTGCACTGTTGTCTGTCCTCAGGCTGCCTATTAATTTTTAGAAAGAGTTTAAGTTGTTGCTTGTTGGTCTATAAAGCTCGTAGAGGTTTGGGAGCTGTCTGAAACTCCTCCTAAATGAATCTACCGGACCGGTGATCAGCAATGAGGTGTGCGAATGAGTGGTGCTTTCCAGGCAAGACACTCAAGACTGAAATTTTCTATAGAGAGTCCACGTGTCAGGACTCCAGCTGGGCCAAAATAGACTGATGGTTTTGAACGCGTCAAACAATGCAAGGGAAATTTACACTTCGTTGGAGCTTTAGAAACAACGATGGCTGAGAAGTGTTTATAATAGAGTGGCAGGGAGATTTGCTGCTTCAGAGTGTATTTCTAGTTTATGTTGTTTGAGTCCAGAACATGATGAACCGGTCTTAATACTGGTGTAATGTTTTGGCTCATCCTACGTTCAAGTGGACATGCACACGTGAGTACTTAGGGGTTGACAGACACCTCAGTAAAAAGTAGCTCTCTTTCATGTGCGTGTTTCGGTAGGCAGGGATTTTCTTCTAATGGTTTCTCACAGAAAGAATCATAAATTTCCCTTCTTGATCAAGGTATGAAAACCTCTGCATTAATTCCCTTGATAAAGGTAGACTGCTTTCCCAGCAGCTCTCAGTCAAGATAATTTTTAATGTATTACCATGCCTGTACGTTTAAGTCGTGAACCTGTGTAATAAAAGATAGTTTGAATCTTGATGTTCCTGCCAAATCTAGTTAAGCATGTGGATGATTTGCTGACACATTTCAACAGCAGGCTCTCGGGCGTGTGTCCCTGTAAATCCTCCTCTGTTTTTTGTTTGGCCAGTGATGCTGTTTCTATCTAAAGGGGATGCTACTTTGTGCTGTCTTATGATTGCTCTTCAAACCGTGATACATTTGCTCAGCCTTCATATGAAGGAAACAGGCAGCCCTGGGAGTATTTTACAAGGCAAGATGTATCTCTTCAATATTAAAGTTGCAAATCTGTAAGGAGCGCAAATATTCTGTCGCTAGGATGCCAATTCCCTTTTATGACTCCCTCAGTAATTACTGAGTAATATTTATTATGGAACAGTGTGCTAGGGAATAAGTGGTTTTTTTGTAGGTGGGGACCAAAGTGAAGCTAAGGTGTTTGCTACGAGATCTGTGTAGTGAGTTCACGAATGTTCCTGATGTAGGACAAATTAAGCGGAGATGGATTTTAAAAGCCGTCTTCAGAAAAAAAAATGCAGTCGAAAGTGCTCACAACAGATGCTGCTTTGGGATGCAGAGCACAACTTGTTTCCTTCTTGCAAAATTGGCTTCTGCTTCCCCACTGCTCCCTGTGAATTTCCTCTGGCACGAGGAAATCACCCTCAATGGGCTGGATTTCCATCAAACTGCTTTGACCTTATAGGACAGTTGATATTGAAAACATGTACCTAGGTTATAAGCTCTTCAGAGTCTGGATACGATGTCGTTGCTTAGGTCAATCCTAGCACAGTGGGACTCAGGCTTCTAGGCACCAACACAACCAACAATAATGTCTTCTATTTTATTGGCATAGGGAATTTTTAAGGCAGAAGAGACCATTAAGTTCTCCAGTAAATGCACTGGGCTGTTATTGTCCTCCTAAGACCCACACAGATGAGGGTGATAGTGCTGGATTTGGGATGGAAGATTCAAACTCGGGTCACACCAGTACAGGCCTAGGTTCAATAAACACCTTTTCTGAGGGATAAAATCCCTTCTTTGTAGTTATATTTGCCCATTGCTGCTGACCTTGGCTGGGATTTCTAGGTCTTATGATAATACTGATGTTATTAAAACCGGCTACAGTCTAAAAATACGTGCTGTGAAAGTAAGCAAAAAGCTAACTGTATCTACCCCTCCTTCCTAGTTTTCCTTTCCAAAGGAAACCATGAGGAATGTACATATGTGGAAATGTGCATATCCATTCTATATATAAACTCATATAGCTTATATATGCATTTTACTTTTTTATTCTACGCACGTATGAATAAGTACATAGACATGCATGTGCATGCTGTATTTTTTACTTTTATGAAATTCCAGCAGTGTGAATGTTAAAAGCTTTTTCTAAATGCAGTTAGGACCTTGGGCAAAACCAGTAAAAGCAGTTTAATCAGAAAGGAAATGTCTAGACTCTTATGCTAAGTGTAGAATATCCCAATTCTTCATTTTTGCTACTGAATGGCAGAAAGTTTAGAGCGACAGCTGAAGATTTCAGGCTGTGCTTAGAACTTTCTAGTGAGTATCAAGCTATAAAGATATTTTTCACTCTTTAATTATATTTAATGTTTTAGGACTGTCTAAATTAAATGGCTATGGTAAGCTTTTAAAATTAATTGATGCTATCTCATTTTAGTAAATGCAGGGATGGAATAATGCCCTAAGCTTCAGCCTACATACTCATACTTCACTCTGAATATCCATGTCCGTGAAGACATCAGTCTCATTCCCCTCCTATAATACATTAATATATTATGGAGCAGAACAACACAGAGTCAATAGACAATTTCATGTTATGATCATGGTGACATAAAGCCCGGTACTTGGCAAGCTTTTCATCTCCAAAATCTCAAAATCCTCCTGCCCACATGTGATTCAAGTTAAATCTTGTGGGTACATCCTTATTGTCTCCAGACCTTTGGCTGCCTCGCAGAGTGACTTTCTGCAGAGAAGTGGTGGAAGCATGTCTGGCTACCAACAAACTCACCTGCATGCTGAGGTACGTGTGGTCCCACGTGTTATGACAGATGTGTCACAGCCAGGCATGCAGGTCTATACCAACACCACCAGCAGTGCTTTGTGTAGTGAAATGGGTGCCAAGAAGAAAGGGAAGAATTGCTTATATGGGCTACTGATAGCAATGTGATGTGAAATGCATTGGGCTACATGGCTGTATGTATAAACATATTTAACAACACTTAATTAAGGACACTTAAGGAGAGGAAGAATTACTCTGAGCTTTGAAGTGCCAGATAGCTTGCAGAATGAAGTTGAGAATTTGGATTAACAGGGCTGGAAATGAATTGGGCTTCGCAACATGCCACAGGATTGCTGCAGAAGCCTGGGTGACCCGACAAGCCAGTCATTCCCTCACCTCAGGCACCTCCGAGGAGTCTGCAGGTTGAAGTGGTGAGAGAAGTAGATTCTTCCCTCAGAAGGAAACACATGTTGAAGCAGAGGACCAATGTGGTGCCACTGCCCTGCTTAACCTCCAGTTAACTCCTGCTTTGATAAATCAAGCAGAGCGTAGGCTGTCTGCTAGTTCTTTTCACCAGGATGAAATTTCAGCCAGTGTGTTTAACTTCAATCCCTGCTTATCTCATCGATATGTAAGAACATAAGAGCTATACTGAGGTGAGAGCAGGTGTTACAGTATCTCAGGTGTGCAACCTTTGACAGAGACCAGTAGCAGAGGCTTTGGGAAGAAATGTGGGATTTGGGTAAGCAGAGAGAGAGCACCGCATGGCAAACGCCTTCGCAGCTTTCATCCATGGAGTAATGTTCTATTCAGATGTTTCACTAATATAGTTTTAGCTATTGAACACAAAAATGACATGGAGAAATGAAAGGTGTTTCCTGGGCTCAGAGAAGGATGCTTACTGCAGGCAGCATTAGAGAGCTCAATTTCCCTGCTCCCCCTTTCATTCTGGCTTTCTGCCTAAAGCACATGGCTCAGTAAGCTGTCACAAACACAGCAGCCCTTTTATTTTGCAAAACAATCCACAGTTGTTGGTTTCAATTTGATATTTGTTTTGCTTTGGTGTTTGCCTCCAATATTTCTGCTCTGCCACTGTTGGAGGCTTCTTTTCTGCAGGGCTGCAGGATATCTAAACATTTTGGCCTTGGTTGTGGCATGTGTGTACTGTGATTGATTGTGTTCATTAAGAAGGTTGACTGTTGTTTGTTGTGCTATCAATAGATACGTTAGCAAACAAGATAAGTGAAGACCAGTAGATTTGCTGTAGTAATTACTGGAGGTTCAGATAAAGCATGTAGCATTGGAGCCTCACTGTAATGAAATACTAGTTGATATGAAATGGGAGTTTCGTGCTATATTAGATGTTGAAATCTTCCCACAGCCAAATGGGTAGGATCACAAAAGAAGCAAATACCTAGTTCATTAGGGCAGTACGTGTAGCACCTCAAATTATGAGAGCATAGTTAGTGCATGGCTCCAACTTTTAGCTGAAACATTTTTCTTATGGATCCAGGTACATCAGTGTGTCTCTCAAAATTGGATCAATTTTGATTAAATCTTATGGGAGGAAAAAAAGAGCAGCAGCAAAATTTATTTCACTCCAACACAAAACCTTTGAGCAGTGTTTCTTACACCTTCCCATTTAGAAATGTCTTCTTTTACTTAAAATGCAATTAAGTCCTTGAAATGAAAACAAGATATTTTCCAGGCACCTTTAATGTTCTGTGCTATCCCTCCCACATTCTATGTTTCATTTTTTTTTCCCCCTAAACCTGGCTCAGTATCCCTGTTTCTTAATCTCAAGCTTTTTTCTTTCCACTGTCTCCCTTATCCTCTCCTGCTGAACTGGAAGGAGCAATTGCAGAGGAAGTTCTGCTGATTCCAGCACGCTCAGAAAAGGTGTTTGCCAAACTAATGACTTTGGACATAGCTGTGCTAACCAAGCACTTTTAAAGTCTTAGATCATCCAAATGGGAACAAGGGGTTTGTTTTGCATTAAAAAGCCATCAAAGGGCACATCCCCACCAAGAGAGTGACCCCTCATATCAACTGCAAAGCCATTTTCTCAAACATGAAGGCTACTGGTTTTTTAATTATTTTTTTTTTCATGTGGCCAAAATTTTTATATTTCCCCCTTCCTGGATTGAATTATTTCATGGAAACTCCAAATGTCTGCTCAATAGAGATGCACTTTCTTAGACATATGATTTTGGTAGACTCTGGTTTTATACACAAAGGACTAAAAAAAAAAAAAAGGGACATGCAGGAAGAAACAAAATGACCTCAATACTGAGGTTTCTTAAGCAAGAGAATATCTGTGGAAATACAAAGCTGAATGTGGCAATTTAACCACAAGAAGACAAAGCCAAGAAGTCTTTGTATCATAAATAGGTTGGCTCTTCAAATCTAAGGTGACCCTGTCATTCTGCATCTTTTTCTCCTTTCAGTCTCGCATCTGTAATATCCAAAAGCTCCAGGAAAGGATTAGAAACTTTCCCTGGGCCTATGAGGGAACTGAGATCCCCTTGTCCTACATTGTGGGGATTAAAGAATATTTGAGATTTGATGAATTAGCTTCTGGTGCAGTGAAAAGCTCTTATAACAATCAAATACTGTCCACTCATAGCCTGTGGCTCTATATTGTTCCAAGCAGTCAGATTCCCAAAGACTTTTTATACGCCAAAAGGAAACAAGCAGCAAGTTGCTACAAGACATAATTTGAAGAAGCATAAAACATTTGTCACAATTTTAATTAACAGTTGCTCAGTATCTGCCAAACCTACCCCCTAGTCACTGTTTAGTAGTGCAGGGATGTTTATACCTGCAGCAGGTGATGTAGCTGTCTATTCCTGCATCATTTTAACAATTCCTAATGTACTTGATAAAGATTTGTACGACACTGATGCTTTAAAAAGCTGTTTTGGAATCTCTGCAAGGGGAATTTGCAGCCCTACATGTTATGTGTGCCATGGGAAGTTTTTAAACCCAGCAGGCAGAAAAGAAAGTACCTTAAAATAAGTTATTTTAACACCAAAGAGGCTCTTGGAAGCTATTTGTAATCATTATCCTGCTATCTTATCTCAAGCATCAATTTCTGCAATGAGGTGCAAAGAACAGATGAACAAGATGAATCTTGGTTACCTTTAAAGGGTGGGGAAATTTCACAAAGAGAATTAAATATAAGACAAGTGAGAGAACCCACTGAGAAGAGACTTACAAGCATTCAGTACCCCCATCAGAGGTGATAGGTGAAGTTGTAGAAGTTATTGTGTCTTAATTGAGATTCCCTGATGCCACTGCAGACTCGTTTAGATCACTCACCCTATCATGCTCCTCATGAAGGAGTGACTCTGAGGGACTGTAAGCTGGTACAACGGGTGTTCTGAAAAGCCAGAATGAAAGATGTATTAGACCTACATTATAACTTTAGAAACAGTCAACTAAAATGTAGTCACGCCTTTTTCATGGCATTATTTGCTGCCATTCTAAATTCTGAGCCCCAGGCATGCGAGTGACATCAGCTTTGTCTTTAAAGTGTTGCAGAAGTTATGTGGCATGAGTCTCTAAGTGAAAATGAATGAGCCTTAATGAGCCCAAAATGATTGCTTATACCTACACGCATGTGGAGTAAGAGCATATAAATCAGAGTTGTTGTTCTGTGTTTCCTTGAGTTACAAATAAAATCAGTATGTCCAGAAACAGAGGTAAGAGCTATGCTGTGGTGCAAGACACTGTAGGAAGATTTAAACAGTATAAATTGAAGGGGCACCTGTGTGATAGTTCAGAAAAATCAGTAGTCATATAGTAATCTGGTCTTAAACTTGAAGTTTAGTGGTGCTGTCATGCTCCTGTGGTTTATTTGGAATTGAGTAGGTGGCAGGGGGTGGGTAAAGTTTCAATCATTGTTTTTGTGGATCACCGTGATAAACTGAAGCTGCTGAGTATCTATGTGTAGAGACTGTTCTTAAATTCCATGTTTTATACAGGGAAGAGGTTTATCTCCTTTTATGTTTGTTTAGTTTTACTTAATACTTATCTAAGCATCACTTTTTTCAGAGCAAAATAATAGTAATATTAATATAAACCTAAAAATTGTTGACCATTTTAACTTCAGTTCTGAAAATATAAATAAATAAATTCCCAGGAGAAGCTCATAAAAAGCTTGTATCCTTCCTTTGTTTAATGGTTTAACGTGGGTAAAGCATTTGTTATGACTGTAAAGGAACTACTCTGGTACCTTCAGCAGCATAAAAGGTTGACCCGGCAGAATAAACTGCTCAGAAAAGCAATTACAAAGCAAGTCACCCATCACTGTAAGTTTGCAAAGAGAATATGGTCAACCTCACATTCATAACAACTTAAGTTTCTTAAGAAAGAGAGAAGCAGCATCCCAGTTATCCAAAGGTGACCCACTGCATTGAAAAGTCAGCACACAATTCAGTGGTGAATGAGAGCTGCTTTGAGAGTGGAAACACCTGTAGAAAATGTGGGCCTGGATGGAGAGCAATTCCTTCTGTGTGGAAAAACCTTCATGTCACAGTCAGTCAGTGAAATGCCTTGAGTATTTACCTTGGGTCTCCAGCAGAAGCATCATGGTTGGAATAATGAGGCTGTATCTGGAAAGTCCCCATGCGAGCAGTGGCCTCCAAATTAACAGGATGGCATTCTTCAGTTTTGTGTGTGTGTCCAGTATTTGGATGACTGATGGACCAGAAAGGACACAGTAATACCTCCACTGACACTGTGTATCTCTTAAGATGTCTTAAGATGTCTTTTCCTTTCTCTGATTTTCTGAAGTTTGTCTAACTGTGGATTTGAGCTCTGTAGGACTAGACTACTTCAATTATCTTCATCTCTAGCTTAAGGGAACGAAGTTCTGAAGAAATAGCTCTGTATCATAAAAAGATGATCATCTTAAATTGTAGTACGTGGCATAATTCCTGCAGCAATTTCAAAATTATGTACCATCAAACGCCATGTCACGTCCCTCATAACGGTCATTAGCAATTATGTCACATTGAATCACAGAAAACATAGTGAGTTTGGTACTAATAGAGCAGAACAAAGTCTTTTCTGGCTTATGAGTCTTGTTCTTTAATCTCTACAACTGGATGTTGCAGTTTAACATTGGCAGGGAACTTTGTTTCTCTGTAGCTGTGCGCTTGCTTTTAGTTTTAACACGACAGCAATTCTAGAGAAAATTCTGCTACTGTTAGGCATGAAAATGGGGTAATTTATGCAGGACAAACATGTTATCTATCAAGACCAGCACTCCTCTGCCTTGTGTTCACAGTGCTTGTAAAATCCAGACAGCAAAAGCCTTGGTGTACGGCCACATGTAACCATTGACCAGTTTAGCGTGGCTCTGCTGCTGCAGGGAAAACTGCTACACCATGAAGGAGAGGAAGAGGTGCCAAATCTCACAGGCTTGAGACTTTTCTAGAGCAATGATTATGTACTTGCATTGGCAAGAACTAGCCTGGCAAACAGATGTGTTCGTCCTATCAGTATTCTGTTACTGCCAACTCATGGAATACTTTTGCAGATGCCAAGAAAATAAATGTAAACTGTTTGTTGGGGTATTCAGGTAAGAGCTAGCAAGCTGCCTCCTGCATTGCAGTGACATTGTCAGGGAGGGAAGAAATGTGTCTGATGGGAATTCTGGGAATGACTCGGAAGTCAGAACAGGAAGGGAAACGTGAAACATCAGCACACAGCGGTCATTTCTTAGGAAAAGCATTGCAGGAGAGAAAACACAGTGAGAGGAATGATCAATAAGACCAAAAAAACCCCCAAATTCCCAGATCATAGGGAAAAAAATGAATCTCTCATTTGTATTGAAGTCTCACCTGTCATTTGATGAATATGGATACAAAAGACAAATAGCAACACGCTCGAAATACCACTCCAGAGAGAGGGGAGCATTTCTTTTTAAGTGTCCAGTGATCTCACCAGAAGAGGTTGGTGTGAATTCTTCTTGTCTCACTTTTCAAAGCTAGACTCGTAACTGGACCAAATCAGAGTTTTAAGGTTTGTGGGTGCCTTTAATTGTATGTTTTGTAAACACTGTCTGCTCGACAAGTTTGATCTGTTGACCGATAAGAGTCTGATTTTGTGTACATGTGCTGCCTACAGACGAGGGCTCTAATGATATCTAATTATCATATATAGGGAGAATAAATACAAACTCTTCTAGTAACAGTTTGTTACCACCGCGTTCTAACTGGCTGACATCGGATATCAATCTGGCTGCGCAGGAGTTTGTCTCCTTTTAAGACAAACCTTGTTTGTGTTAAGTGAATGATCCATTAAGCAACATTGTCCTGGGAGTCTGTTAATTCTCACACATGAGTGGTCAGCTGAGCTGGTCACAGTGATTTCTCTTGAGAATCACATAAGGCAAACTTAGTTGAAATTGGGATGTATCATCTCTCCCTTTGTTTGGATTTTCTGAGAGTTTTCTCTTCTGTTGAACTACTGTGAACTTAGCAGTGTTGTAGAACTGATGTTATCTCTACTATTTTAAACAGTAGTGTGTCCAGCTTTTAGCCACATTATTTATTATGAACTTGGCTTCCTATTTGCTGAGATATAAGAGCACCTCAGTATCCCACAGAGCATTCTCTTTGAAAACACAGCATGACAAAAGAGACTTCTAATTTTAGACCCTTGAAATTGGTAACATGCCGTCAAAACAGAAGCAATTGATTGGCATGTATCTTTAATGTAATATAATGCACATTATGTTCTTCAAAGAGCTTCTTAGCCTACTTTCTGGCAATGTTGCTGCTGTGTTTTTTCTATAGCTATTTTTCTTTCTTTGTGTTACTTGTAATGATATCATGTAAAGCCGGTCATTTTACTTCACCCTGAATATAAATTATTTTAAAATGGTGATGATTCTGAATAAGAGTCATACTGAGCTCCATAATGTATCTTTTTTTTTCCATTAAACCCCAGTATGCAGCTGTTCTTTGTTATACATTGTGCTTCATGGAGGTAAAAGGTAGATGTAAAATTCTGACAAATGACTTAAAAAATGAAAAATTCCAATACATTGTTAGAATGACTCTGATATCTTCACGAATTCAAACCACTGTTGTGCTGTGACCTTTCTCATCTTGTTAACTTGTTTCTCCAAAGTGTTTGAACAATATAATGTATTAGCTAAAATGCTTTCTCTAAATTGTCAAACTACTCTTGCATTCAATTATGTCTTAATGGGTGTCTTCAGCATCAGCCAGCACCTTATTTAATACCATCATTGCAGTGTGTTAGTACACAAGCATCTTCAGGTTTTTTACTAAAAGTCTGTCATTTTCTATTTTCTTTCAGCACTTTATCAGTATTATATTGTTCATTGTTAAGATCAGTTTCTGTACTGCTTCTGAAAGAACTTTCTTTTTCTTTTCTTCATTTTTAGGAAAGTGACTCATAAATGTCACATTCCTCCTTCAGCAAACCATATCTGCACTCACACCTGCCCTTTTCCTTCTCTTCTGAAATGAAGGAGGTTGTGCAATTGTTCTATCTTTTTCATTTTCAGATTCCTTCTAATTAAAAATTAAATAAGTAAACACAAATCAGAATCTGCCTTCAGATTAATCCTGGTTTTACTTGTGTCGGTTTTCACTGCAGTGTGATTCAGTTGATGTTGGCGGAGTTCTTTCTGATTCATACAGGTGTAAATTTATAATCAGAAGCACACTTTGAGGCCTCAATCCAGCTAGGCATTTAATTCCCTTATTCTCCATAACAAGTTTATGCAAATAGCTTCTTGCTTGGCTGGTTGCTTTTCTTAATACGATGCAGGTCCTGTGTGTTAACAGGCAGCTGTTTGTTGTAGGGTAGCTTCAGAACGCATTGTTAGGGGGTCCAGTCTCAAACAGTGATCTAGAAAAGCTGCGTTCAGCAGGCATAAACACAACAGCTGCAGACCGTGGTACCTTGTTAGCTATCGTGAAGGTAATGGGTTCTGCCAAAACTGGGGAGAGATGGCAAGACACTCACTTACTAAAGTGTGTGATTGCTGAGTGAGAGGAGGAGACCATTGTCAGAGGGAAGGCATGGGAGAAGATCCAGAAACACAGGATGTTCCAGAGATGGAGTGGAGGGGAAATTCCTGAAAAATTCTTAAGAAAAACTGGAGATAAAAATATACTTTCTGTACTTTATATTTAGTATACTTGGAGCAAAGGTTAAAAGACTAGATAATGTTTGCCTCTGGACAAAATAATTTCAGATTCTTGGGTTTGAGGAGTATTTTACAGTCCTGTTAATCAGAACCATCACAGACACTCAGGAAGGTGGTTTGTGTGCAAAGCTCAGGTGGCAGTACCCAGTTACAGCAGTTGGCAGAAGGACTGGTATGGCTAGGATGGCGTGGCTCTTCCCAGGCATTCATGCAGAAAGACAAAACCATGCCCTTGGCTTTAGCCATGGCCATGGGCAGGCCACATAAGAAAGGCTGAAAGGCATAGTTTGCTTTGTAGTTTTTAATGTATGTGCTTACTTTTAACTAATTCATTATATTTCTTATCTAATACCTGTTAAATCTGGTGTGAATATTTGCTCTTAAGTTTGGCATTTATTACAGAAGTCTATGAGACTGGGACTTGACTTTCTCTCTGGCCTTTGTCTCCAGCTCAGGGTGACCTCCTGTTTCCCCCAGCTCTGACAGTTTCTTCTTTTCTTTTCACTCAGCCTTCTTTCTCTGCTCAAAACCTAATAGCAGAGATAGACATCATCTCCCAGCACCCACTGATTTCACAGAAAGCCTCAGGAAGCCCAGAATTCAGCTACCCCACCACCATCCCAGCAAGGCAGAAAAATACATGATGGTGCTTAGCCTGAATTTAGCCAATATTGAAGGCTGATCCCTTGAACAGCATGTTAATTCACTGGTTGATGTGGTTACTGGTATAATTTTATTCCTTAGTCAAGACTTGTTTCTATTATTTGCTGACTTGATTCAGTGTTCTTCTAAATCCACTGTGGGATGAGCTGTAAGAATATTATAAACACGCACCTTAAACTGACGCTGTAATTAAGTTCTAGAACAACAGCCAGATAAACTATTCATACAAGGCACAGCTGTTCTGGTTTCAAAGGAATTTTTGAGGGTAACTATTTCTTTCTCTGCATCCTGAAGCAAGGGCTAAAGAAAGGATTACAGCCACGAACAGCACGCAGCTCTCTTTTAACATGCCTCAGATGTGGTTTGCCCTACGTGGTTGATTTTTCTATAGCAGTCACGTACATGTTTAAAAATTACTTTCCAACTCATAACAAGCTGCCCTAGGTGACCATGAACTAAATTATTCAGTGCAAAAATTAACAAATAAGGGAGGTCTTTGATGGCATCGTCAGAAGATCAGTGTTTGTTACCAGCGAGCCCGCCCAAGCTCTGCATGCTTCAGATAAAAGCACAGGAACAGCTGCAGCCTTCTGGGAATGAGTGAGGAAGGAGCTGCGTTGCCACCATCAAAATGACTCTATGGTTGATGGGTTCTGGAATCTTAAAGAGAATGTCACATTTGGGGGGGGACTTTGTGGTATCCAGTTATTATTTAAATATTTGGATATAGAGACTAAAGCTTGACAGTGAGCCACAAGTTAGCAATTCTGGTCATGGTTATAACTTCCTTTTCTCTTCTGCACTGATTTTTTGTATGAATTAGAAGAGCATTTGATCCAAGCTGCACTTATTATTCATCTGCTTCTCACAGGCTTCTCTTTTTAGTGAAGTACTCTTGGGCTTCAAGTTAAATGTGTAAAATAACAGGGACCTGCTGCTGGGATGTTTTATTTGAAAGTCTAAGACTTTTGAAATTCATTCCTAAATTAGTAGAACCTACCAAAATGCTACGAAGTTGTAGGGTATAGGGCTGTTTTTCCCCTTTTGAATTTATGTTGCATTTCTTCTCGGTGACTGAGTGCTGTGAAGCCTTGGAGGAGGGAGGGGTTCTTTGGGGGGAAGCTTCCAGATCTTTTCAGGGACTAGGTCATCTGGCGTGGGTACTGCTCCCCATGGGAGGCTGCCAGGATGTGGTAACCTGGGTGAGTGGCTTCTGAGAAATAAAGATTTTGGAGAGACCTCTGGAGACTCGAAGAATTTCAGAGGAGGGTTTGAAGATCCTTTAAAAATTTTTCACTTTAGTCCATACTCTATCAGAAGTCAAACTTAAGCTTGCCAGAGAAGTGAAGTTCAAATAAGAGCGGACCTAAGGCACTGCCTGAGGTGGGAACCTGAGGCAGGACCTGACTATCATGATCCTTCCCAGCTACTGCGCTGAGGTTTTTTTGTGTGTAGGGAGTTGTGTTGCACAGGCAGCTTTCCTCGCTCAGCCTTTCTGTTGGTGTGGGAGGCAGGCAAAGTGGGGATGAGGTAGAAGGACCCATAACCATCCCGGTGGTAGATGCGCTGAGTGATGTCATTACTTACGATAATGATGGATATCTCATGCCAGAACTAAGAAAAGGTTTTCACGCTCTATTTACATTTAAATAGATGGAAATACGTATTTAACATACATTTATGCTGCCAGAACCAAAGCCAAACGCTGTATTTATTTCCTTCAATCTTCAAATCCTCTGATCTGCTTTTTGTCAGAACGTGTTATTAAATGATGTACGTAGTCACACGTTATCTGACTTTCTGACTAGCTACAACAGGAGCTTTAACAATGTTGGCAACATGAAGCTAAGACTAAAACTAATACCATATGACATGAATATGTATAAAGATATTAAATTCTGTTCTGGTAGGGATTTTTTTTGTGTGTGCTTTGAAGACTACAGTGTTGTGGAATAAAGATTTTCTTGCAGCAACTTTTCAATTTATATTTAATTGACTTTCTGCAAAATCTTCAGCATTTCCATATGATTTTTTTTTTCCCCCTAAAGAGCAATATGCACATTTTCTGCATTTTTCTAATAATACAATAAACAGGCTGTGTAAAATGAGCGAATATAAAAATGAGAAAGATAGGAACATCTATTCTTAGAAATGAGCTACTTGCAATTTGCTTATTCATTTTGTTTCATTTTAGTATGTCTGGTTCTTCAAGTCATTTTGTTTAAAAATTGGCAGAGGGTAGAAATAGGTGACAGTATGAGAGTGATTTTTTCCTACCTACTTTTTAAATAACAGGCTAATTAAATATGAAAAGTTAAATAATAAATAATTTATTCCTGCTTGGTCCACTCGGATTGCAGCAGAAATAGAGGTTAGATTTCTGTTCAAAAGGGATAAAACTGGAGTAATTTCAGTACCAAAGATGAATGAATAAATTACTGTGCTATCGAGGGGAGGGGGGGGGTGGGAAATATACTGCAGTGGGATTGCTCACATGTGAGCACATGTGATTACATGCCTGAGTCATCCAACCATGTGTGCTTAGGCTGCCTGGCCAGACCAGCATAACTTCCTCTCCCAAGATATTCATCACCTTTGCATCAATTTAGTCCCAAAATATCCTTTCGTCTCCTGAAGACATGTAAATAAAACAGAAGTCTCTGGTTTCTTTATTCAGGAAAGCTTTAGTTCCAGCTCAGGGCATTGGCAATGGGGAAAATTTGTCTGGAGTAACAACATTCATGCAACCTTCCCTTAATGAAATTTGTCCCAAGTTCTTGCCAGCCATGGGCTGTAGTTTGCTGGTAGAAAAGTCTGCTGCCCGTAAGAAGTTTTTATTTTCATGATCTGTTGCAGTGAGCTTTAAGAGTTTTGTTTCTGCACTAATGGTGGAAGCAGGATGGTTAGAAAGCACGACAGTAAGCTGGTGAGATCCTAAAGCATTCCTGCTCCTGGCCATCCCTGCAGAGCTTCCTCCACCCTCCTGAGCAGCGTCTGAGCACCGCAAAAATTAGGGGCAGGATTTTGAAGGAAAGCAATAGCTCCTTCTTGTTTAGCAGAAAACAGTTCCTTTCTGTAGTCCTTCACAAGGTACCACTTTAAGGGGGCAAAAGTGACTCTCGGCAGCTTTTTTGCCCTTTTTTCTCTTTTTTTTTCTTTTCCTTCTGTTAACAAAATACCTACAACGAAGCTTCAGCTTCACCTCCTCTGAAGCCTAAACTACTTTTCTACCAGGAGCTTCCTTATGCTTCCTTTTAACTGCTTTCTGTTCCATAAGGCACATGCACATTCCCTTTCCCACAGCCCTCCTTTGACTTTCTCCCAGCACAAACATAGAGCATCTTATTCACATAGCGAGTAAAAATATGAATATTGTATTGGATGCCTGCAAAATGAGTAAGTAATAAAAGAATCTGTGTATGCACACAAAGAACTCATTTGGTGTTTACCGGGGACTGTTTTAGAGATGCTGCAGTTGTTTCATAAGTGTCTGCTAGTAATAAGGTGGAGGGGAAAGGAGAAGGAAAGAACAGGGGTGAAGATTCAAACCAGGCTTCAATGGGGATCAACAGTACAGGGAAGCAGTTCAGTGAGGTGGTGCTCCAGCCTGAAGTAAAAACCTCAGTGGTAGCAAAGAAACCAAATTTTCCCACTGTGAAGGAATTTATTTTTTTTTCAGTCTAGCCTACAAGCATCTTCCTGTTTGCTGTGGATGATGTCTCTTATTGAGATGTTAAAAGAGATTTTACTAAAACTGAGCTTTCTGAAGTGTTTACTTTTGTTGTGTACTCTGCTTTATCAACTAACCGAAGGGAAGAGAGAGGAAGCGTGTCACCGTGCAGGGTCAAATGTATATTGTGTTATAAAAAGGTTTCTTATGAAAAGGTTAGAAACCTTTTGTTTCTGATTGTCAGTTATTTGGAAACTATATGTAGTACCTCTAGAAATAAAGGGGATGATTACGTTTTATAGGCAAGAAGGGATTAATAAAACTCATAATGCTCAGAGAAACAGCTGTTTCTCTGCTCTGTAGTGCTTCTAAACCCTCATCTGATGCTGAGTGAGTCAGCTGGGAAACGCCACTAGTGTTAAAAAAGAATTAAATGGAAAAGTAGTGGTTATTATTTGAAAACAATTATTCTCTAATTGTGCTTTGAGGGGGGAAAGAGAAGAAAGAAAACTGCTGTTAAAATAATTTATAATTGGAACAAAGTATAGAGTAGGAAGAAAAGATCATTTAAAATAACAACTTCCTAATCCATAAGCGGAGATGAAGTGACAGCAATAATGTTTTTATTGGTCTGTTTTGAAAAGGCTGCATGATTCCCAAGTGGTGTTGATGCAAGTGAGTGAGGTTGGGCTTCATCCTGGAGCCACTGGCAGGGCAGGAAACTTCAGCTGTGCTCCCAGCTCTGCTGTTCCTCTGCTCCATAACCTCGGAGCAAGGCACTGCATCTCCTCAAGCCTTCTTCTCACCTGTTTTTTTGTTTGGGTTGGGTGGGTTGAACTGTCGAGGATTCAAAGCAGAGACTCTGGTACACTCATACATACGGTGCAGCTTCAACTTCAGTTGTTGAGTGTGATAGAAAATAGTTATTGTCATTTCTATGCTTTTTTTTTTCTTTTTCTTTTTTTTGTGTTGCCTGGAATATTCATATGATTTTGCTGGCTGACTGGCAGAGGGAAGAAAAAGGGTTTTTATCTCCATTATGCACTTTCCATTAGAAGTGTGTATATTTAATAGTTATGGCTTGCAGTGACCTTAAGCTACGTGATGTAATCCTTATTCAATTTTTAATAAAGGCAGAATTCCCATCAAGTTTGAGGGTTGTCAACGTAAAAGGGATGTCAAGATTTACCCCATTAGATTATAAAATATTCTGCCCTGGTGCCTTATGTTCTTTCAATAATGTATTTTAATGGCATCTCTGGAAATGCAGGAATACTCCTTGATGACTTGATAAATTAATGGACTTTTCTATTAGTCTTTGAAAAGAACCGTGATCCCATAAATACCTCTAGATTTGCAAATGGTATCTTCATAATGTGTATGCAGCCTCCTTAACTTGTGTGCAGCATGACTACTTTTACTCCCTGACCTTTTGTTTAGTTTGTGTTTCATTTCGTCTTACTTTTCCAACATACCACTCTGGGTTTTGTTCAAACTAAAGAGCCAAATCCAAGGTATGGCGGTAAAGGCGAATAAATTTCTATTCCTGTTTTTGTAAAGATGTGGAAATCAGAATCTTGCCAGGATACTCTTATAAGAAACAGGAAGGAGAAAGAAAAACGAAAAGACACAAGAGAGCAGCTTCATCAATAGCCTGAGAGCTAGAAGAAGCACTGGTAATGAAATGACTGCTTCATTCTTTCCAGTTTTTACCTTCTCCCCTTTTCAGTTGTCTGTAAAAACTTGTCAGAAACTAAATTCCCCTTATGGATTAAGAACCTGACATGTTATGTGTAGTTGCAGATTGTGTTAAATGTGTGATAAGGTTATTAGACAGTGGGATACTCAGAAAGATACTGGGTTTCCCTCTTTCCCCCAGTGGTCACTGTCTCCATCTATTTATTCCTATTTTCTAGACAGTGCTGCAATGTAGTACACTTCTTAAAGTTCACTCCCAGGGAGGCTGAAAATAAATGAAGAAGACCTTCTTGAGGCTGAAGAAAATAATTTATTACTCCTTAGGGCTGAAGTATATAAATTTGGAAGGCCTTCGTGGGGCTAAAGAAAATAAATTAAACCTAAAAAGATGCTATTTCAGGGACAAAGATTTATCATTTGGAGGCTTATGAGGGCTATGCTCGTATTCTGAAGTTTCGTAAAGGAGACTCTTTGTTTCTTCTCTGTAAAATCCATTAGGCTCAAAATTACCGAGCCCACTCTGAATTTCAAAGTACCTGCTGTTTCTTCACTCTGTCTTGCTCCTGGAATAAATTACTGTCCACCCTTCCTGTGAAATTAGGCTGCTTGCTATGCTGTTTCCTTTGCGGGATATTTTGCATAGAAAAAGTAAATGGTGCTATTCCAGCCCCAAAGCCACGTGACAGACAGCTCTTCTGATTTATCATTCCCTCTCTCTAGCACACCGTAGGAACGTTGTGGTGCATATGATTCAGATTTTCCCGTGTCACCAGAAAACCAGAGAGTTTATTTAATTCTGTATCTGTCGTAAATGGCTCCTCGTCAGCCCAGCGCACACGAGTTGTCTTGGAGCAGAGTATGCTGGAAACGGTTCTTGTAGCAGACAGTCCTGCTCATGCTCCTGAGCTGGGCAGGCTGGCAGCAGAGAAAGCAGAGATCTAGTGGGGTACAGAGAACTTTTTGTCTAACCTTTCCTGTTATTTTTCTTTCCAACACAATACAGAGTCAGGGGGCTGGAGGGGTTGTGCAGAATGCAGAGGGGTTTGTGCCGTCTCTGTCCCATAGCTTTTACGTTCCTTGATACCACTAGAGTGGTAGCCACAGATGTGCTGCTTCTCACAGATTGCTTCACTGGCTGATTTGGGATATTTCATCACTGGTATTCTTCCCAGGGTTTGATAGGAGAGAATTTTCTCTAGAATTTTCTATTTTCCTAAGGCAAATTTATTTTCTATAGTATTTAGTTTGTTGATGGATGCATTTCAGCATTGCTGACTTTTCCTCCTTTTTAACCCTTTTTTTTTATTTTCTTGGTAAAAGAGAAATCAGCCCCTACCCGTGTGCCAACTTCCAGAAAATTCTGTAATCCACAGGATGTTTCACCTAGTCTGAAGGAGGGAGAAGGTCACCAGGCTCATGCTTGATTTGCAGTGTTCCCAGTCCATTCCTATTCACCCTGGGAAGCTGTGATCCCTTCTGTTTGATGTATAGAGGAACTCCAGCTCTAAGAGGTTGGCCTAACTGCACTTGTATTTCTAACAGTTACTCCAGAGGAGTGGCAAAAGTGAGTTATAACTTACAAGCCCTGGATCAAACAGTTCAGCGTTTACTTTATTTAACCTTCCAGAGTATGAGTTATGTGAAACCAGCTCTGTGAGACACGGCAGCTCCTCGAACATGCCTGGAGGGAAGTCAGAACTCTCCGTTGCAATTTTGCCTCTGGCTGACAGCTGTAAAAAGTGTTAACTAATGAAGTATTCTAAATGGGTAAACAAGAAAGAAAAAAAAAACTAGAAAGCTGCCCATAAAGCGTAGAGTTAATGAAAGTTTTCCACCTGCAAAGTTCCATTTCTTTACATACTTTGGCATTGATTCTCTGGTCAGTATATAAACCAGACTGGGAGTCTAGAGTAGTGGGCAGCAAAATCCTCTTTAAGTCCCTCATGTTTGTGTTGATTTTGCTCTGACCTTAAGTTTTTCCTCTCCCACATCAACACGTGCTGTCAGTACCTGGAGGGTACTGAATTTAAGATGCTGTATTCATAGTTTTACCTTTAATGATATACAGATTATGGCTTCTAAAACCACTAACCCTTGGAGAGGAAAGCCACAGCCTGGCTGGTTTTCTCATAGACTGAATCTGTAATCCAAATGGTGGTTCTCCAACAACTGGGGAGCATCCTGAGCCAAGGTGTAACCTCTGAAGCCCAATTTGCTCTCTCAACTAGCTTCAAAGACCAAGCTCTGTTGGCCTTGTGCCCTGTTATTGGGTGACTCCCCCTGTCTGCTCCTCTCTGGGTAGCCTGCAGATGTGCAGTGAGCCTCATGGCTTCAGAGCTGAGTATCTTCACTAGTGCCTCACTGAAGGCTGCCCCCCTGTCCCTTCCCACTTGGTAAGTTTATCACCCCAGCTGCCCATCACCACCCCGCTGCAGGAGATGACCACCTCTCTCAGATCCGTGGGTACTCTTTTAGGAGTCCTCATGGCTCAATAGGTATTCCCTTAAACCACCCTGTCAAAGTGAGTTTGCTGGCACAGATGTATTTAAACTTCTTCAGTTATGTCAGGTGTCCAAAGCAGTCAAGATGGCAGTTTATAGAGAGCAGCCCACCCACGGGCAGTTGGGACAGGTAGCAGAAGCTGGGCTCTCTCCACTTAAGCCAGCAGAGCCACAGCCAGCAGAGCTATGAACCAGCTCTGAAGACCCTGAGCCGAAAAGGCCTTTCTGCATCCCCTCCCTAGCATCCAATATGAAGTGCCAGAAATATTCCAGGTGACTGCAACAGTTGCAGTAAGTTATACTACAGCTTTGGGGGTTGTGGATTTTGTTTGCTAAGCTCCAAAGTTGTATTTGGTGCAGTGTGAGGACCGTATATGTCCCTGTGACCAGAGACATATAGCTCATGCAGGTGACAAAGGCCTGGGAGGACTCGGGGAGGTTCTACTTTGGTGCTGAAAGGATCAGAGGCTATAGAAAAAGAGAGGAGAGTGCATTTTCCCCTCAGAATAGCATCCAGCAAAACTGCGTTGCCGTAGCGATGAATAATTAAGCAAAGCTGCCTCCCCTCCAATGTGTCACTTTCTTGCCTGAAGGAATTGTCTATTATTTTTCAGGAGTTATCAATTAGATCCAACTTGAGATATGAAATGTTATGTAACAGAGATGTCTATATTTCCTACTCTAGTGATACACCAGAGTTTGGTTTCTTTAAACATTTGATATACATTGACCTTTGGGGCAATTCAGGAATACTGACAGTGATTTGGGTTTGTGAGTTACCAGCAAGAGAAAACGTGTTTACGGTCAAAGAAATCTTGTAGCTCAACCATGGGATTTTACACTGCTCCACATATAGATACAGAACTGTAATGGGTGAAGTACTTCCACTTAATAATTTCCATGGGGCCACAGGAAAGGAAGAAGTCTCTACACAGCCATTCCTCTTCTCATTTGCAGATATGGAGGGTACAGTTGGAATTTTAACTCTGTATTTGAATAAAAAGCCAGTATTTAACCAGCACAGAGAGCCATGGCATGTTGCTTGAAGCAGCTGCCGTGTCCATTTCTGACACTGACTGAAATAAGTTTCCAGTTTCTTGTTTTCCTAACTCTACATTCATCCTGGGATATGAAAGTCAAGCTGAATTTTTCCTGGGTTTTGCATATTGTTGCTGCTAGTGGTGATGAATTATTCAGTGGGAGCTAAATGAATGAGCCTATTGATGATTGCAAATGAGAAAAGAGTTTAGTTAACTTTCCAGGAGTTTTGCTGCCCCAAGGAATTGTTTGATATGTAATAGATCTAGCCAAAAACTGTTGTGTTGAGGGAACTTCTTAGTTTGGAAATCTGGTTTTGAGCAAAATTTTCTAGTGGTGAATGTGACATTTTTGCCTGGTTCTGTTTCTGAAAATAGAGATAGCTCTTCTGTAAAAATCAGGAATTCCTCATTCAACTTATGGAATATGGTTGCACTGAATTCAGTAACAGCATTTGACTCATTAACAAGTGATGACCTGGCAGACCTGAGTTCTGTGATTTGTTTTGATTATGCAGTGTCTGTGCACATTGGTACAATCCACTGCAATGACACAAGGTTTTGGATTTTCAGAAAGAGCAAGGGATGCTACAGCAATAGAATTAATAATAGTCTAAATGAAATTTGGCCAGAGCAGCAGGCTGGTCCTGCCACAAAGAGTGCCCAGAGCTTTCTACTTCCATCTCCTTATAGTGACAACAGCTATTAAACATTCAGTGGCACATTTCAAAATTCAGCAATAACACTTCCATCTGAAATTCTGCAAATATTGACTAGGTGATTTAAACCCCAATGTTTTTCTCCGTCTTGCAAGCTCTTGCTAATGCTGACTTTCTCCTGCACGCAGAGTTGATTTATATGCATTGGCACAGACAGATACGTAAAAAGGGAACTCTTTTTTTCAGATGGAAAATAAGACTCAAGACATTCTTTCTGCTTTTCTAACACGCCTATTAGCGGAAGTTACAGCTCAAGATTAAGACTTGCCTAGGTTTTCTTCCACGGATCATGCCATCCCACTTGTCAGATCTGCATGCAGATATAAGAATTAGGACACCTCTAGTCAGACCCCATGTTTTTCCTATGCTAAGGCAGTAGGGTTTTGATGTATTTCTCTGCCTGAAAAAATAGTGCAAATACTTTAATCTGCTGCTATTTGTGCATTGAACACAAATGGTTTGGCTTCTCCCCAGCCTTGTATTTATTACAAAAAGCATTTAGCCAGGGATCACAAGAATTCATTTAAAATTCATTTGCTCTCCAAGAAAGCAGATGTACGTTTAGCTATACAGTTATGAACTAGTAACCTATAGGGCAAAATGAACTTTTTTCCTTATAAGATAAGATTCCTGCTGTCATTCCTCCCTCTTTCCCTTTCTGTGTTCAATACCTTCTGGGGAATGCACATCATAAAACCTACGGAAGATCAAATCTCTCCTGGATTTGGCTTTATTACATAAAGGCAGTACATTCAAATAATTTGTGTCGTGCTGCTACCCTGCACTCGCTTGGCATACTCTCCAGAAGACATTAAACAAAGCACGAGTGTGACATCTATTGACAGCCCAAGACAGTCTCAGCTGGCAGGACAATCAGGTAGCCGGTTTGCCTGGAGCTCACTGCAGCAGGAGCGGTGGAAGGTCTGTAAGACCACACTTTGCTGCAGGGCTAATCTCAGAATGATATTAAAGAAAAGCTTTAGCAGCAAAAGGCTCGTTTTGGTTTTGAGTTTCATGTGTGTTTCATGTTCAATTTAACACAGGTCTTGCACAAATTTCTAGAAGAATAATCCACCTGGGACTATGAGATAAAAGAGATACCAGCTCCTATCTCAGAAAATCCTAGAGCTACAGACTCCACTGCAGGAGCACAACAGGGAACTGATGGTTTATGCTTTTGATGTCCATATTCTATTCCCTGGGCATTTGCTATTGGCTAATGATTAATGCATCCATCGCTGAAGGTCAGTGTGTATCAGCATGTATTAGCTCTAGAAACACCATGGTTTTCCAAGTTGGAGCAGCCTAAGGAGCCATAACTGCTGTAATGAGCCATCTGTAGTTTTGCTGTGTGTTGGCCATGGGCAGAATGAGGATGCTGGGCAAGACAGACCTTTCTTCTGACCTGGCACAGCTGGTCTCATGTTTAAGCTGAGCCAGATGAATGCACAATATTTACAATGTTACAGCACCTTCTGTGTTATAGACTCTGTATAGGTAATAGTTTGACTTCTGATGGGGCTAAGAAGTGTCTAAGTGCCTAACTGCAGGACCATCACTCCCTGTACCACACACAGAGAACTTCTTGAATCATGTTTTGAACTCTCCCAAAGCCCTTTTTCTAGTAGGACCCAGGTTTTGTCGGTTCCCTTAATTTCTGACAAAAAAAAAATAATAGTATTTGCACTTTAAATAGTTGAGTTCTCCTTATATAGAACCTTTATAACAGGCAGAGTGTTGGTCTTCTCATGGTGATCTCAAGCATCAGACTCGGATTTAAAGACAAAATTTTCTATACACCGTCTAAGTTCAGCTCTTGTCATTCCACTTCCACCACAGAGAGCTGACTCATTACAAGCAACCCTTGCTCATGGCCTGAGCTTATAGACAACAATATTGTGAATTTGCAAAGGGAAGGGTTTTTTCAAAAACATTAAAGGACTATAAGCAATCAACTGGGAATCGATTGCCAACGGCTACTTGCTAAGATCACTGATGCATCTTGTGGACCTTTGAATCGACTCCTGTGCCTTTAATCATTTGAATATTTCTGAAAGCAAATCACCTTTTGAACTGTATTCTTATCTGAGTTTTCTAATGTGTAATTCCCTTGACTTTGGAGAGGTGACTTAAGCTTTATGTTGATATAAGAAAGATTGCAATCAGACTTCTTATCTCAAACACAACCTATTTTTGCTGAACCTTTGGAAGAGATTCTTAAGATGGATTCCCAGTGTTTTCAGTGGAGATAGCTTTGAGATGAATATACGTATCTGGATAGATCTAGAGATTTTACACCTCATTCTCCTTTACATTCCTGTCATCAGAGGGATTTGGATCTGAGCTTAAACTTTGAATCCTAATTTAACCTAAACTGTTATCATTAAATATGATACAAAATTTAGGTACCTTTACATTTAGTAAATAATAAAAAGGAAAGTGAGCCCAGCCTGGTGACGTGATTCTTTATAAGTTTGAGAGAAGCTTCAGAAGGTTTGTTTTAGCCTACATCTCTGTGATATACCTTCATGTACTCCTCACCATCTGAGTGCCAAAAAGCTTCTGTGCTGAGACAGTGGGCTGTTATCTTTCCCATGAACATCTATGGACAAAAATGTCCATGCTGAGTTCTCTCTTTGCACTGGGGTTATGCAAGGAAGTATTTCGTCCATCCTAAAATGGACAAGAAGAAAGACTTTGTTTTGGTCTGCCTGAGCAAGGAGTACTGCAGTTTCTTCTTTGACATTCAATGGTTTCACCTGAGCTCCCCTGGCAAGAGCTTTTCTGGGTTACCTATTGCCCATGTGTTCCTGACAGGAGGCAAACTTCTACACATCAGGGCTTTTCTGTCTATTCACCACTTTCACCCATGGCAGGAACCCAGCTGGGATTGCTGCCTTTTACAAACTGATGTGCAGACGTTGTTCTCTCTTCAAATCCAGTGCTCATGTGAAGGACAGGAAGGAAGTAACCCAGAGTCAAAGGTACAAGCAAAATGTCTTCTGTTCGCTCATTTTCTTCTAGGTTGCTGACTCTTAAGAAAAGGAATATACTCCTTCAGTAAATTAACACATGGTGAAAATTTATGTGAGACAATGTGGATAAAATGTGTAATTTCTAAATTTGCCAGTTGTCCAAGCCCCGTATGTTTAGTACCAAAATAAAATTGCAACACGGGGGAAATTGGATGATAGATCCAGGACATGGCGGGAAATAGACGGCTATTAATTTGTAATTTTGGTTTGCTAACTGTGAGACAAGAAGGCTTTCTGCACACTAAATAACGATGGTATTTGGAGTGATAAATCTAAGCATCCTTGTGCTGTCTCCTGCTGCTGAATAAATCTGTTGGTCTGTTACAGGCTAACAGTTCCACTGATTATTTTAATTAGGCTGTTTCACAGAAAACCAGCCTCTCTCCCCTCAGCTCCACTGAGATTCTTGACGAAGCATGAATGGATCCCTGCCCGTACAAAGGACTGGAGTTAGGCTGTCAGGATGGTTCTAACGTGTCCTCAGTCCTTCCTTGCCTGGGAGATTCATCTTTATGAGCTCCCTGCTCTGCAGTATAGCTGAGCAGATTGCTAGCGCCCGCTTGTCACTGTATCCCTAGTTAGAGGTACCCTTCTTCCACATGGGAAAACTTGGAGCAATAGCTCTCATTAACTGCTTACATTAAAGCCTTGACAAAAGCCAGGTTGGAGTAGGAAAACTTATTTACACCTGATATAAGGGGATCATTAGGTAGCTGAATCATTACAAGAAATGTAAGGCTGCAGCACACCAGTGAAGAAACTACAGGCTGGCAGGAGGAGGATTCCTGTAAGTCTAGGAAACATGAACTCTTCACGTTGCTGTACACAGAAAGGAGGGGATTTCTTGTTTCGTCATTGTTGGATTTTGGGCTTTATTCTTTTTTTCTTATTTTTTTCTATTAAGCTCCATTTTGTACTTCCTAGCAAAAGTTGCAATATGCAACTGTGTGAGTTGAAAGACTAAGACGAAAGTTGCACTGGCACATAAACTGGATAATTTCAAAATAATCTTGCACTGCCTTCGTCATCTGCTCCTTTGGAGCCTAAAGTGAGACTTTTAACAAAAGTAATTCAGGAAGAAAGAGTGGCCCCGTGTTAGATTCCTTCAGGAGGAAGCAGTATTGGCTGTGGCTGGTGGTAGCAGTCTCAGGTAGGCAATGTAGGCGAATGTCAAACCTTGCCTTAAACCAGCACATTTTAAAGAGGCGATCACACATGCTATCTGCCAGTAAAACATTTGTTCAGGGGGTTTAGTTGTGGTTTTCAGAAAATCTGTTCAGATTGCTCATAAATAGGTAAATAGGATTTCACAGCTGTTACTTTGGCAAATTAACGGTTGGTGGCATTTGGTTAATTTGTTGTCAGATGTGACTTATGGGAAGGTGATCTGGTGGTGGCAGAGGAGAGATCATTTTGGATCTTTCTGGGCTTGATCCTTGTTGCATGGTCAGCTATATTGTCAAGGTAATATATTGTCATGTGTACATATACATAGCGTTTATTGTGACTGCCTTGTTCACAGGATGAATGTCCTAATTTTCAGGCTATTAAAGGTACCTGTCTATGTTTTAACACACAAGGCCTATCCATTCCCAGTTCTTTAGAGGACTGGTTGCAGAACTGTAGATGTGGATCCCGAGGGAAATGGAAATCTCTTCAGCACAAGCAGAGTACCAAAATCCTACAGGGAAGGAGCAGGACTTGAGTCCCTCACTCATCTTTGACTACTTATTATACAGCTTCTTTCTGACCATGTTGATACATGTTGAATTTGAGCACCCACCTACATTTCCTGACCTGGACAGCCATCCAGGGTGACCACATTTCTTCTAAGACAAGCCATACAGGCAAATGGAAGGGCTCAGTTGCATACAAATATTCTGGCGGTACAGCCTCATGCCTCAGTCCTTGAATTCTTGGTTCTTTTAGTGTTATGGTCAAATGTTTGACATCAGTTGAAAGTGAAGGCCATAAATTTAAACCATCCAAAAGAACAGAGGAAATAATTGTAATAAAAATGAGCTGATCATTTGAAAACATGCCAAAAATATGCTCTATTGTCTGGAATTCATTTGCAAAGATTTTACCATAATTAGAGCTTGAACATTCATTAATTATACTGAGTTTATTCTGAGTAAGTCAGGTAATCACTGCTTTTCACAATTACTCATGAAGGATTGTAATTAAAGAGCCCTTGCCATTCTCAGTCAGACACTACTGAAGTGACTTGCCCTGCATTGAGAATCCCCTGCTTGGTTTTGCTTCTGCCTCCCTTCTGGCAGAGCTGCTCAGAGCTGTTAAAAAGTTCCTGTGCCAATGTTGAGGGAAGACTGATTCTGGTATTTTTGCCTGCTTGTGGTATTTTTACCTTTGTTTGAGATCTTTATTACTCAAGTTTTACTTAAATGTGAGTTGCTCTAGAATTAGTATGTTATAGGGGATGGGGATAACAAGCCTAGAATTGTATTTTTATTCTCTTAATCCCCTACATTTAAAGTGTAATATACTTTATAAAAACTATATCTGTTCCATGAATTTTGAAAAACTCAATAGTGCAAAGTAAGATCAGGAGAATCAGAGAGCTGGAACAGAGTTAAAAAAATTATTCCTGATGACATCAGTATCCCTAATAGAAGAAATGTAGAAGTAGTCATGTGGGGAAATGATTATAGAATTCTACTCTGATGAGCTTACTTGTGTCTTCCTATGCAGCATCTGAATGCTGTAGAAAATAATATGTTGGCTCGTGTTTTTAATCTTCGCAACAGTTCCTTCTTTTCTGAAATTGCTGGCTGGAAGTGTAAATTGAGTTTGTGTATATTTTTTTTTTTTTTTAACTGAAACTGTGTCAGAGGTCTGCCTTGAGCACTAATTTTTAGTGTTATTTTTATGGTCTTTCTGAAGATGTTAACTATTGGAAGATGAGGCACGCACTCTGATACATAGGCTCTCTCTATTGGCAGCACAGACAGGCAGGCAACTCCAAAAGGGATGGTAGATTGGTTTTATATGTATATTTTTTTATAAAAAGTAAAAAGCACCAAAGCACTAGAAAGAGCAGAGAAAAAGAATGCAGGGCACCTTCCCTGCTGTTAACTTGGCAACAGGATATGCCAGTGATACAGCATGCTCTTTTCTTCAATTCATACTCCTGCTAATTCCCTAACTATATTACTTTAAAGAAGACATTACAGTCTATCATACCAATAATTCACTGAGTAGAACTCCTTAAGTACATATTTGCAGTGTTCTTATTGTAATGAGTTCTAAAGGAGACGTTATGGTTCAACATGCCTGATAACATTTAATCAACAAACCATAGAGGAAAATCTCTGAACGCTATGAAATTGGATGAAAGATCATAATCATTCCAGGGTTTGGGGTTTTTTTATTAAATTATTCTTAAAATAACAGGTCACTTAGGCTCAAACCTATCAGAGCACAGAGGATCAGGACAGTGCTGAGGCATGAACAGAAGTGATGAGGATCATACAATTCAATTATTTTAAGGAAGCTGAGCAGAGAATGAGCAAAGTGGCAAAGTTACAATGTGCTCTGCAACAGGAAACTACTGGTTGCAAAAGACTTCATCTAGCAATTTCCAGTAGAGTTGCAAGTGATTCTACATTGATCCTGTGTTGCTCACATCCCCACCCAAGATCTTTCTAAAATCCTATTACTTCTGGTGGGGACCCAATATCCTGGGAGAATCTTTGGAAAATGATGCTACTGAGTATAGCAAAAGTGGCCAGATCTTAGCTGTGTCTTGTTATCCTGTAGTTGCTTTGGAGTACTGTGTTTTGGTATTGTTTTCTCTGAACTTGTAAGGTACAATACTGTTCTTGGATAGTTACACATTCTTTTGGAATGGCATGCTCTATATATTAGGCTTGATGGTATTATTTGAATAAAAAGGCAATATGTATGTATTGTTATTAAGGTGGTGGTTAAAACTTGCAACCACCTAGTATTTTTTTACTTTTCTTTTGTCTTTGGGGACCTAAACAGAGCCTTAAAATGTGAAGAGGAGATGATGAGGCAGCCCAAGAAAGGTCCCATGAGACTACCAGATCAATTTGACAAACCCCAGAGCTTATTCTATCATTTGGACAAGTGTCGTCTGAAATATTTGAGTGCTTTTCTGAGACAACTCCCTCGGGCAGATGAATGAGATTCAGCCACTACTACCACTGAGTCTGATTTGCTGTCATTCTGGCTAGAAGGAATGGGAAAGTCCAGTAGAAATAACAGCCACAGCATTATAGGACCAGGGATAGATTAGAAAGGAGTTATTGCTGGCACTTTCTATTCTCTCTTGGCCCACACAGCTATTTATTATTCATTTTCCTCTGTGTCTGGATTTATCTGATGACTGACATTCCAATACAAATTGAAATTTAAGCTTTAGATATATGTACATAGTTGCTTCTTCAGGCTGAGGCAGTGTGAGTTAATGGTTAGTCCCTCAATGTCAAACAGAAGAGGAGCCAGACTGTGAGGGAAGAAAGTGGTATTGTATTTGGCAGATGTTCTCAGTCTTCACAGCACAGACATGACACTTACAGTAAGTAGAATTTCCCACAAATTAATGAAATGTTCTGCAAACTTGCCTGGCTGTCCTTTTAAGTCCTTGAGGTTTTTACACTCTGAAAATGATAACAAGCACTGGAAAGTTGGAGGCCGGTTAATGTTGTCACAGGAGAATAATATACAATGAAATCTGTCTAAATGAGCACCTGATATAAAAGACACACAGTGATAAGACTAAGAAATCCATATTCGCTGTCCGCTGTGCTACTCTCCTGTGGTAATGTTTATATGCAGATAGCCACATAAATGAATATCTTATGAATAAGTCAAAGTCAGAGAGAGAAACAAGTCCTTCTGTAAATAGATAAAACAAATTACGAGATGTCTTTTTGGATGAACTTCTTTGAATGCATTGTACTTGAGGGGTAAAGGGAGAGCTCAGCATTTCACAATTGTTCTAGAAATGAATGGAGAGAGACCTTCCCCTTTTCCATTCTCATACTGAATTTTTTGTTTCCTATGACATAGAAGGGGATTAGTTGCAACTTTAAAGTCAAGAGTATAATATTTTTAACCTGCTGCGTCATCCCCATACATGATCCTAATGAGTATGAAACAAACCCTGCTCATCCTCATTGTGGCTGTGGAAATCAGAGGTGCTGTGGCAGCTGTTGGGTTTTCTCTAGGTTTTTAAAGGAAAGAAAAGCATGTGGTCCTACCAAGTGGTGAATTTAATAAAGACCTTTCCTACGGTCCTATGAAGGACATAGTGCTGAATTCACTGCTATCCAAAGATTAGTCAAGGGAATACCAAGTTTAAATTGGCTCATTGCTTTTGTACAGAATGTATTGTCAGCTTTTGTGCTTCTCTGTAGCTACCGACAGCAGTTGCATGCATGATTTTGTTTTCAATAGCAAGAACTTTAAAACAATGGTTTAGGTTGCAAAGTTGAGCACACAAAAATGCACCAAGTTCTTCTATATGCAACTTGAGTTGTGCCTATTGGTTGCTCCCTCCTATTCCCTGAATGAAGAGGGTTCTGGGAGGGAAAGAGGGAGTTATTGTATTATTCAGGAAAGAGTTATGAGTGGGAAAATTAAGGTTTTCTCACAAATTTACTTGTCTTTTTACATGATTTTCATAGCCAATGATTGTACTGCACCAGCAGGTAAAATTTCCCCTTCTACACCCTCGCCACAAGTCACCGTTGAGAGGAAAACGTCCTTGTCATGAAAACATCACTCTGCTTGGCCTTCTGTTAATGAGTGGTCAGAGAGCAGTGCTGAGACATGCTAGCTGCAAAAGTGGAGCTAATGGTCCAGCGGTACCTGTTATACAGAGCAGTTAATTATTGAAGTCGCATCTCCCATTCTCTCTCACCTGGATTCCCCTTAGTTCAATAAAATCTGAGCAAGTCATCCAATACGTGCTCTCCTGTAAGTTTCAGATCTGGGGACCACATTTACCTTTTGATCTCCACCAAAGAAACATTTATCTAAATTTAAAATTAATTAATATCATGCAGCTAAATCTTAACCCTGTGGATTAGATTAAAGTTTATCCAATATGAGCAGAAAGTCTGATCCTCTGAATAAATGACTGCATCATCTGCATGAGATTTAATTGAGAAAACTGCATCGAAAAGGCAAATTAAATAGCAAGAGCACAACAGATTTTCCACAGCGAAACACCGTGGGAAGTGAAAAACCATCTGTACAGAGAAGAACAGGATGACATTTTTGCATCATGTCGCCAGATAATATTTTCTCTTTCGTGCACATTATCTATGTTAAACATTTTGATAAGACAGATAAATTAATGTACTTTTGCCTATCACCTGACATTAGTTAAGATGATGAAGCTCAGAATGACACATGAATTTTAAATGGGTTTCAAATTTACATTATTTCTCTAATCTTGTCTGTTCTGAGACACAACAAAAATGCAAATTGTTAGGAGTGCTATTTAGAATCCCTATCGAACATTTAGTCTGAGGAAGTAATTCTGGAGCCATACATTTGTACACTCCAAGCTTTCCCACCATTTGTTTCATAAAAAATGTTCCAAAATACTTTCATTAGGACTTCCGGTAAAATTAACGCCACCGTTAATAAATATAGTTTAAAATTCTGTTTCACAGCATATGTTTCAGAACCTCAGAAGTGCTGCCATCTGGTTTTGTCTGGGTTCTGAAATAGCCACAGTCAAGCGATACTGTCAAAGCCCTGTAGCATCCATATGCCTTTAAATCAACAGACAAGTTTGAACCAGGATTTCCAATGCCATATGGACTAACGTAATTTTCTCATTTATTCCAAACAAAACCAGCACTCTGTGTGTGCGTGTTCTGGTGCCAGGCTCACGGGTAGTTCAACAGAAAAAAAAAACAACCCAGCACTCGAGTCACTGCTCGTCGTACCTAAGGATTTTTTAAGGTTAAAAAGCAACAGAGGCAGCAAAGATCTGATAGCAACGGAGGTACAGGAGCTCAACAGGTTATGAATATGTTGCTAGAGTTTAAGAACATTTTCTCTAACGTGGTGGCTGGTTGGTTTTTTTCACTCCAAGTAGCCACATTTTTGGAACTGATATTCCCAAGATTAACTGGGCTTCATTTAAAAAGACCTAGACGAGGTGCTGCTGTCTTTAAACAGCCATTAATTTCTGTGTAACACTGGATAATACACACCACCCAGGGAAACTGCCTAGTGAAAATAGCTCTGTTTCTCTAAGCTGTCAGTGTGCCTCTGGAGTCTGCAAAGACTCTGCAGAGTTAAAAATAATGAACTGAGGTATCCACACAATTATTTATTTTCAAATTGGTGAAGTGCCATTTTCTTCTCAGTTCAGGAAATTAACCTCCCCGAAAGCCAGCTTGCTCTACACAAAATTAATAAAGCAGAGCATGCTGGCAATAACTTGCACATGTTTATTTATGTGTGATGTCTCCAGCTAGAAAGGCTAAGATGAAAAATTGACTCGAAAGGCTGCACTCTGAGGGGATTTACTCCTGGGTTGGGCCCATTTTCATGTTGTTTAAACTCAGAATTGATGGAACATGAATCTCCTCCGGAGCCTACAAAAATTAAGCTGTTTTATTATCACCTTTCCTTTTTTATCCCATGGCACACACCTAACACTTTCCTTTAGAAAATAAGGTGAGGAGATTTGCCATCCAGTTGTAAAGGAAAATCAAGGGGAAAAAGGTGACGAGAGGAGCAAGAGAATCTGTTGGTACTGAGCCCAAGAAATAATTTTCTCCGTATCTTTTCATTGAACATGGCTCAAACTGAAGTTGTATTCATGTTAAGTGCCAGTGAAATTTTGTTCCAGCATACGTACTTGCATGATCTGCTGATCTGAGCTTTGTAAGACATCTCTCCAGTTTGTAGCACTGCAACATCTAATGGAAACTCTCCAAAGGCAGGTCTCACCTGAATGTTAAGCCACAGCCTGTAGAGCTTGATGAAGAAAGTGATGCAGTAGGGCTGAGGTACTCCCAAATTAGCTCTCTTTACCAGCCTCATTTAAATTTGATGTGAAGTTTGGGGGTGATAGAATAAATTTCCCTGGGATACTTTTTCGGTTGTGTTTACCCTCGCCCTGTTTTTCTCCTCAGGGAACACAGATTAACAAGGATTCCAGTTTGTCGTTATAACAAGTCTGTTATTCCTGTCTCTTCACTGATGACTTTTCATTCTTGGCACCCATATAGGATTCAGTGAAAAATTTTAGCTTCAAACTTGGCTTTGAAGCAGACACGTCCCCACAGTCCTGACACGGCTCTGCCGGGTGCTGCACGCGCTGAGCCATCTGGGGTGCTTGACAGCAGCAGGGTGCTGCCCAGGCTGTGCCAGTCAGCACAGGCTTCTCAAGGGGGCTGGGAGGATTTCAGGGGGCAGGAATATGTCTTCAATGGTAGAGAGGTGAAAGAAGAATGTTTGACAGCATCTTCTGTGTAAGAAGCTGGCAGTGGTCCTCTCTGCCCTGGGCAGGTGTGATTTTAGAGGTGAGAGAGCCACGGAGGGACTGATGTCCTGGGCATCAGTGGCTCTCTGCTTTTTAATGCTGGGGGGAAGGAGAAGTGGGCAAAGAGTGAATGTGATATCTGCAAAAGGCTTAATGGTATTAATTTAGGGTCACACTGGACACTCTTTGGAACCACTGCAGTTCTATTCAAAATGGGGAGCTCAAGCACTATCCTCTGTCACTTCTCAGCTTCTTCTTTGAATCACGTCATTTAGCATCAGACATCAACAGGAATGTCAGCCCATATAGAAAGTGTATTTCAGGGTGAAGACAAACAGGCAGCATTTCATAAACCTTCAGAGTGCAAACTTCTTCTACTTATGCCTTCCTTAATGTCTTTTCATTGAAGCTTTAGGTGGACTACTGAGGACTTGAGTCTTTTCTCCAAAACAGTCCCAGCTGACCATTCCCTCAAAATGAATCCAGATCATCCAAAATTACTACCATGACAAAATTCCTACGTGTAACAAAATCATAGGGATTTCATAGCCTTGGGGAGATAGAGTACTGCAGGGACCAGGTCTGACCCATTTTGGCTTTGAAATGTGTCCTTTTCAAATCCTAATAGATGCTGCTGTAATCATGTCAGAAATACAGTGTCTGTGAAACAGAAATGGCTCCTGATTTGCCTGTAGCTACATAGATGGAGAAATTCAGAGGCAACATTCACATGTGAATCAGGAATCAAATATCTGTCCACCTCTCCAGCTCAGATTGCTGTGGCTGGCTTCAA
Source organism: Actenoides hombroni (assembly GCA_024336885.1). NCBI lineage: Eukaryota > Metazoa > Chordata > Aves > Coraciiformes > Alcedinidae > Actenoides > Actenoides hombroni. The sequence goes on along the minus strand of WUAM01000065.1, from coordinate 5,932,553 downwards.
GTTCAGAGCATCTGGAAAGCACTCAGCAGCTCATCTCTCCGTTGCTGGGGTTCATTGTCAGGTTTGTCTGTTTGTTGGCAGGAGGTTTAGTTTTTTACTATCAGTAAGCCTGAAGTACCACAGGTGTCAGGTCGGGCTGCGGGATTTGCCAGGGTGTATGTAGCTGGGAGTTAGAGGATGAGGAGCAAAGCTGGTAGGAGTTAATATGAGACTGAGTCGCCAGGGCAGAAATGAGCTTGGAAGAACCACATGTGTTTTCTCTCTGGCTGATGGGCGGCTGCAAGCCTTGGACCAATTCTGTTCTCTGGTCATTTGAGGAAACCTTGGGAAGCCTTTTGTTCTATCAAACCAGTTGCACAAATGTTACTTTTAATAATTCTTCTCTGCCTGGAAGTTTTGTTTTTGTGACAAAAGTGTCTTGAAGAGCCTTAACAAGTGTTAGCTATCTTGTTATGTTACATGATGCATAGAACAATAAATTCCCTCATCTGGTCTCATACAATCTAAATAGGAGAGAGCCCATTCTGCCCCTTTTCTGAAGCAGTGAGTGGGAACAGGAAGACTGAGATTAGCTTGAGGCTTTGAAAAAAGCCAAGAGCCCAGTACAGATAAGTGAGACCAGTGCCTTGGCAGGGAATGTCACAGCTAACTGAGGATAAAAGGGCTATAAATACCTAATCATTGAATGGTCTTGTTTCCTGGACCTGCCTGAAACCATGGTACACAAAGAATGCATGCATATATCAGGATTTTCTTTTAATTAGTTTTACTCCAGAAATTCAGACTAGTTTTTGGGCAGAGGCTTTGATTTCTTTTTGAACTGAATTCATGCGACTGCCAAGAAAGGCAGCTCAGTTTCATTTTCCTTGAAGTCAACAGAACTGCTAACTTCAAAAGCAGAAGCAGGCCCCAAATTAACAGAAGTCATGCAGCTCATTTGCTTCATCTCTGACCAAAATTACAATTGTTAATGCACTTCCATTGAGGACCACCATTATTGCTCAGTTTCCAGGGTTCAGTCCAGTAAGGAGGATAACTTAACACCAATTATTTGATAGCAAGTGAAAGTCTAATTTTCAAAACTCATGACTAATTTCTGACATAGTTTTCACCTCTTCCCTTATTAGAAATACTGTCTTTCATGTAGTTTTCTTTATAATGATTTAATCTGCAAAGAAATTTAATGTATTCTCTTTGATACCCACCCTGCAAATCTCAGTCAGAATGCTTTCACAAGAAACCTTAGACTTAGGTCTTTAAAAAATCCTTCAAGTCTTTAATACCATCAAGGTGTTAAAGATATATTTCTTGATTTGATACAGGTAATGCATCACTGAATTGTGAGCCTTATGGGCTGTATTTTATTTACTGTTTTCAAAGGGAAGTGATTCCTGTTGCAATTCTAGGGCCAGATTTCAAGCTTTGTGAAACCTGGAGGCACTGAAACTTAAAGTAGTTACAGTCTTTTGTTAAGAGAAGTGAATGGAAAGATTAGACTGAAATTGGAGGGGACACCCCCATCCTGAAGAATGGTAGAAAAAACTCTACATCTTTTAGAGTGTGTCCCGATACTGCTCAGTTGAGCAGCACAGTTCAGTCCTGTGATAGATGCAGAAATTTCAAAGTATGGAGAACAAGGGGGAAGGTGCTGATTCTCACTTGTCTTCCTTAACGTGGCATCCTTCAGAGATCCCCTGACCTTCTGCAGCTCTCCACAGATAATTGAATCATGAATATTGTGTGATGTGCCTGAGCCTAACAAATGAGCTTCTTCAAAACCTCGTATTGTTAATGGATTAAAGGGACAAATTTAGAATAATATCTATAATTATCTTAGATATCAAGTGATATCAAGTGCAGAGGTACTGACTAACCTAACCCTCATATTGCAAGCCTTTTTAATATTGATTGCAAAACTAGGCATCTATTGGATGAAGAGCAGTTTGATTTGTGTTCTAGTTGGTCAAAATATTGATTATATTGTACACTGTACATGTTTCTCTATTTTTCTGAATAGATAGTGAATTAGTGCCAGATTTTATTATGTTTATACGAGATAGTTACAAAGATGTTCCAAAGTTGCTCCTCTTCTTATAATGTGGGGCTTTTTGATTCGCTTTCCATTTCCCCTCTCTGAATTTCCTTCAGTCTCAGCTATGGGTAAACCTTTTCATTATGTTGGGCATGGTTCTCCTCTTTTCTGTTCCCGGGAGTCTGGGATGAGATTCATTTATCCTAACATTTGCACATAAAAATGAAATGTCTGCATTTTAGAGAGCCAGACTAGACCAGACTCTTTTTTTATAGCCAGTGGAGAGAAATAGAAACGTAAAATTTTGTACAGTCCCAGCGTGTCCAGGAGTATGCTTTAGATTGTAATGTAGACATTCAGGACGATCTAATTGCGAATCCTGGAATTTGGCCAGGGTGAGGAATTGATGGCCGTACTTACCTTAAATGTGCTGTGGAACATTAAAGTCAACATGTGATAATAGTTTTCCCATTTCACTCAACTGTTTCTTTTGTAGGAGCCCGACTTCCCTAAGCAGATGTTCCAGGGCACACTTTGTTTCAGAGGAGTGTTGCCTCCTGTAAATCGAACATCAAACACCTCTCAGAGGCAGGAGCTTGAACTGGAACATGTTCTCTAGTAGCATGGACCAACTAAGTGGTAGATTAAATTGCTTTTCTATTTTAGCAAGAAATCAGATTTTCCAAGTTGTTTTATACTTCCCTGTTGTATATTCTTCTGGAGCAGTTCTGTTCAAGACTGCTCACAATCCTGCTATGTGGCACAGTAGTTGGCCTCAACCCTTTTCAGGAGCGCTAAATTAGCCTAAATTTAATAAAAAATTGAGTTGAAGGAATAAGAATTGACTTGAATAAAGAATTAACTTGAATAAAGAATATAAAGAATAAAGAATTGACCTGAAGGAGAAATCAACATCTGATGAGTTATGTCCCATTCACCAGTGTTCTGCCCAAGATGATAAAATATCACTTCATGGGTGGTTCTCCTGTCAGCCTTAAACAGGGCTGTGCACAACTGCTTTGAAGAAAACAGTGTGGACTTAAATGGTGAGCTCACTTTGTATATTTAGCAAGAACCTTTCTTTAAAAGAAATACTGAGTAGAGTGAGAGGTTGCTGTGTTCACCCTGGTATTTTCAGATGTGTTTGCAGAATTCCAGTGATATTGAGCACAAGTGTGGAGATGGACTATTATTGCTGGGATTCACTGACTTTAATTCTCTCTGAATGCATTCTGGTTTGTAGTACTTGGCCTCCACCTGACATCTCTGAGTCAGAAGAAAGAAATCCTGTTTGCCAATAGCTGCAATTATAATTGCTTTTAAAAGAAATTAAAACAAATCAAGTTCTGTATTGTTAGTGGGCTCAAAAAACTTAAGGAGAAGGAAAATATTCTTCATTTTGACAGGTACATACACAGGAAGTTTAGGTGTTTTAGATATTATTGCTGACCTTGCATCTGAACTGTGTGTTTTGACAAGATTATATGTGTGTGTTTTCTGTACACTTCTTTTGGCTTTCAAGTCAATAACGAGATAGTTAAAAGAAAATGAAAGACTTTTTAATATTAGAAGAGTAAGATATTTTATAATGTCAGTGAATACTGAGTATCAATCTACATAGTAAATTAATGCATCTATGACTTTATTTTGCCATTTCCATTTGTACACTTTAAAGGTTTTGAAATTGCACACTCTTGTAACTTGTGGGTGGAGAAAAAAAAAAGTCACGTTTTCTTCTTTCTTCCTACCTGCTGAAGATGAGATTTGGAATCATCTTTGGAAAAATCCTGAGATCAATTTGTTTCAGGTTCATCTATGTTAAAAAAATCTTAATATACTATACTTTGATATTATTCCTATATATTAATGTTTATTTGCTGCAGTTAAAATACAGTTTTATTCTCTATCTGAAATATAGAATTGAGACTTGGTGCAATTGTTGTAAGTTTTTCTGGTTTAGTATTTGTATTTGGCTTAGGAAGGTCACATTTCTCTGGCCTCTTCTGCCAAGAAGGCAAAAAAAGAGTTGACACCATTTCAAAGAAATGCAAAGGCCAAAGTTTCTTCAGGAAACAAGACCACTTGATTGTTCTTGTTCTGAGTTGTCTGAAAGAAGCAAATCTGGGCATCTCACATAGGAAACTTCTGTACCTCTTAGAGCACATAAATTCTGAGACCAGATCTAGTGCCAATATGACGCCACTGGAATCACCAGAGACAATCTGTCTCTCAGTCTGTAAACTGTATAGATTCTAACAGGTTTGCAGGTCATTATTCTGATAACACTTCCCCAAAGAGAACTCTTTAAGATGGCTTTATGTTTCCTCTACTTTTCTTGTGGCAGTTGTGGGTATGAACTTCCCTATTTCATTTTCCCTGTCAAGAAAATGAGTAAAACAAGGGTGATGGAAAGGCATCCAAGAAAGAGTTCTGATAGAAAATCTCAGTGGAGAAACTGGAAACCCAAATCCATGTTTGGCAGCTGTTTCTGTTTGGCATGTCCAGATAGGGGATGAATAATTCCTCCAAGACAAGGAGATAGCATCTGATCAGTCCATGTATATGAAGCCTTAGAAATGCTTCTGTCATTCAAATTTTCATAAAGGAAATATAATTTGTGGTTATTCGTGCACTGCATAGACAGATGGAAGCACAGCAGGTAGATAAATACTGACATTCTCTTCTACAAGTACCTTCAAAAGAAAGGTCAAAGGTAAGACAGTGAGTAAAGTGAATGTAGATTAGGCAGAACATCTGTTGAAGGGGGATAGCAGGGAAAATATTCACTGCTTTTCAAATAGAAGTTCTGCTGAAAAAAAAATGCTGATTGGCATCTGCTTAATTATAAATTCTTTGCCATCCGTAACATTAGTCTTTCAATAAAATAAAATAAAAAAAAAAGATTAAAAAGAAAAAAAAGAAAAAAGAAAAAGCACATTTAACCCCAAGAGGTAATTCATTTTTGTTTCCATAATATAATACCAGAACTTGCTTGGGCTAGAAATATGAGAGTGTGGCTTAGCTAGTAACTAGAGTACGAGATGTGGGGATGAAGGGCACTTTGGGCAATGTCACCACCTTCCTCACTCTGTCCCATTTAGTAAAATGACAGAATGGAATAAAATCCTGAATCTGGGTATATGTGGCTGTTGGCAGTTGCCGTGGTATGATGCTCCCAGCAGAGCATTACCCTTCTGCAGCAGCAGTACAGAACTGACTCTCTTCATCTCACACTGAAAGAAGAAAAAAATCAGTGACATGAAGTGTGCACAGCATTCATCCCTCCTACAACTGCCCTGATCTTAGTAAGCTTCAGAAGAGGAGTGAAGATAAGCTATTATCCATAATTTAATGGAAATTTCACCAGTCCCAGCTATTAATTTAGCACGTTCCCCATGCGGTATTTTTATTGGACCAACTGTTTGTAGTGGGTGAGTAAACAGATGTCAATGCAATTTAAAGATGGTGGGAAGAGGCAATCCTTTTCCTTCTGACCTTTTGGTCAGAAAAATCCTGTTTGATGTCAATAAGAAAATGACTGCTAATATTATAATGACATATGCTAATAAGGTACCTGTCAACTAGAGCAACCTTTACATCATTCCAAGTATGACGGCAGCTGTCTGAAGACGTTAGACAGCAGTAAAGAGCCTGTTGGGTATAATTAGGCAGGTGACTTCCTCTGTAATACTGATGTACTGTGTTCTTCTCCTTGCTCTTTTTTGCTAAGCACCTATATTGAGAATTAAACAGAAAGGACTTTCTGTGCATACACATGCCGTTGTGCACACCCTCACATGTGCACACAGGCAAACCTGTCATTTTTAGTTTTATACTGAACTATGACCATTTCTTTCAGTTGTCTCTTGGTTGGGACCTTCATGATGTTGTTCATGGAAAGTTATATCCTATTTTCTTTATATTTCTAATATTGTAGCTATGACTCCTCCACACACTTAGCATTTGTAGCACTACCTTTGGGAGGCTGAGGGAGGATGTGTTTGGTTTTCACTGTATCCTATAACTAGCCATTTCTACCTGGGATCTAAAAGCACCTTGTCCGATAGCCAGTGACGATGTACGTGGGTGGGAAGGTTGTCTGATGGTGCAGGTTGCTTCCCAGGAGTAAAAGAAAAGTATTGATTGCACACTATCAATAACAACCTGAAGCTTTTAAGAGCAGATGATGTTTCCAAAGAGTAAAGTCACTGTACCTTCCCTGACACATTTCCTATCTGCTATTACTTTCAGAAACTTTCCCATTTTTCCCCCAAAGATATACTATCTAAGGATTCTCCAGATTAATGAGTTGTCCTCTTCAAACTGTTGTTTCATATCAAAGACCAGATATCAGTAGGGAAAAGTCTTTGCTCTTAAATACATCACACACCTGAAGGGTTCCTCATTCAAAGAGTTCTCATTAATTGCCTTCCCTTTTAAAGGACTTGGTTTTGTTGGAGGTGTTGTCCAGCTTCAGTGTCTCTGGGGTCCTGTCCCAGGCAGGGCCCTGCCTTCAAAGGGCTGCACTCGCCATGGCTGAAGGAGTTTCATGCAATGACTGGGGAGAAGTGCTAAAGCAGGGCTTTAAAATTTCATGGTGGTCTCAGAGAATTTATTTATTTATTTATTTATTTATTTATTTATTTATTTATTTATTTATAATTAAAGCTTCTTTCACATGAGCATGTCTTAAGAAAATCTGTTTCTAAAGACAGGACACGGCATGGTATTTTTTTCTTCTCTTTCTCTTTAAATATCTGATTCAAATCCCTTGAGATGTGTCTATTTGCTATATCACGTATACAAATATTTTACACTAACCATATGTTTCTGTGTTTTCTTGAAGCCTAAAATAGTTTCTTCAATCATCCTTCCTTTTCAACTTCTATGTTCAAGTGCCTTTTTGTCAGTCTAAATTGCTCCGTGTTTAATTGGAAATTGTTTCATAAGAGAGAGTGTATGTGTATTTGTTATTTATGGTTCTGAGTTCATTACACAATAAGGTAGTGTGTGCAGTAGGATGACTTGTGGAATCCAGGACTTTGTGTGTAGTCCAGAAATGATCTGGTAGAGCCAAGCATGCTGGGACGACTACCTATGTCTCATTAACTTCAACTCAGGAGCAGAAAAGGACGAGCATTAAAAAAATCTAGGAAAGTTAGAGAGGGATGCTAGATTCTGTAGGGAAAACAATGGCAGAGGAACAGCCTACTCAGTGAAAAAGTAGGTTCATTTTATAGTTGTTATAAAAGTTGCAAGTAAAGAACCCCTCAGGGTGAAGGCCAGGCGATAACCCATTGCGTAATGAGTGGGGTCAGGGCCTCGCCTTTTAACAATTACCTGCAAAGAGCAAAGCCTTCTTGCTTTGAATAACAATCATAAATTTTGGCAGTCTTGAGCTGCGCTGGCAAGTTGCCAGCAGCTGTAGGGCTGAACCTGTTTTACATAAACACTCAGCATCCGGAGGTGAATGTGCACACGGAAAGGTGAACAGCCGTGGTTTGATGCAATTGTAAAGTTGTGTTTCTAACTGCTGATGGAAGACTGTAAGAGGTGAAATGAAGAAAAAAGGATCCAGGCAAATAAAAGCTAGAAGGGGAGTATAAACCAAATATGAATATAAGATCTATTAATTTAATAGGAAGTCATCGGATTTTCTGAGATCAAAATGCAAAGCACACTTTGAGCATCGGCTTGAAATTAGTTGCAAGCTTGCAAGTGAAAAGAAGATTCTTGTCTGAAGATACCAGATCTAGATACAACCTCATCAGCATTATCAGCTCGTGGGAGAATCCAAATCCTAAACTTGTGTGAGTGTTGGAGCACCTTGCAGTATTTTCTCGTAGGCAATCACATTAGGATGCGTAATGGAAACCAAAATGATATAAATATTTAATTCTTATAACTAGGTTCTAAACAGTATAGAAATGTTGTCATAATTAATTTTCAGCCACTCTTTTTTCTTCCCCTTTCTAATTAGTAGAGTACAGATGAGATGCTGCTGCATAATTGATAAAAAATGATGTTTTTAATTGCGTATATATGATCATTCCTACATAGTTACATCAAATGAATTAAGTGTCATTGCCTTCTTTAACACAGCTCAAGGGCTAGCGAGGCTATAGCAGTAATTTTATTCTGGCAATAGAATCATATTCATGTTCATTGCTCTTCATCTGAAGACATCAAAGACCTTTGCAAAGCCGCATAGATTATCCTGCTTCCATATATGGGGAACTGGAGGCTCAGAAAGATTACAAGTCACATTTTTTAATCAGGAGATCATTCAATCATGAGATCAAAATAAGTGAGTGGTGTTAACGACTTGAGTTTAAAAGATTTACACATATAGGCATCAATCATAGAGCTCTGAACCATGCCATGTTCAACATAAATTAAAAGATGCCTTATTCTTTGGTCATGTAGAATGCCCAGGCAGATAATATAACTGATAGACATGATGTTTTCAAAGATACTGGTAATAGTTTTGCTCTCTGGGAGAGCTACTTGCCCAGACAGGCCTTCCTAGGTGTCCAGAGCAGGCAGTAACAAACACCTTAACCTAAATTGGAAAAGCAATAGCCTCTACAGCAGGTAGGTATTGATCCACATTTACTAAAGAAAAAAAATATTTGGAGAATTAGAAAACATCAAAATCTGTCTTTCCAAGTGAAGTATTTCACAATCCACACCAGCTTTTTTTGATGTGGCTTGGAACATAAAAATAATGATTTTTTAATTTATCCACCAAGTTGAAAAATCAATTATTGCACTCCTCAGCTCTAGTGAACTGTTTGTTCTTTAACGTAATGACAATTGTCTTCCAAGTAAATTAAGTCCAGCACTACAGAAAATAAAATATTCATTAGGAAAGTTATTAGAAAAATAGATCAAATTATATTGAGGCAGTTTATATTCCATGTTCTTACAAGGTGCTTGTAAGACTGCGTTGCCTGATTTTAAGTAACATCAGGGTAGTCTTTTGCTGTTCCAGGATAGAAAGTTTCCCATCCAATCCCTGGAAAATCCCATGCTGAAGGTAAAACACAGACAGTGGAATTTATCCTGAATGACCTTTGGTTTTATTGAGTAGAAGAATTTAAGTGGTAGAGGATGTAACAGCTGTGTCTTGGGAAAGAAGGGTTGTAGTGTGATGCCAGATGTGAAGAGAGGAGTGAAAGTTGCAGTTTAGTCCTACAGTATATCCCGACTGGACAGCAACAGAAAAATTCTTCTAGCTATGGGGCTGCATATCATTCTGATCGAGGAATTGCTAAATACAGAAGGAAATGTAATCAAAGTTCTTGCTCTTCCCTTCTGCACAAGCTTGTGGTTGTTTTGGATGTAAGACCCACAACAACCCACAGTAGTAGACCAACAAGCAGCAGTACTGGCAGCTGGCACAAAGAACTTGAGGCTTTTAAACTTTATTTTGCACCTAACATCCCAGAGATGTCAGTGGAAAGTCAGGACCCGAGTACAGCTTAAGTGCTTATATCCATCTGGGGAGTTCTTGGTTGAGAATACGGGCATGCTAAACTTCTGGGATCTTTTCCCCTTTCTTTCTGGAGATGTGATTGCCTTTAACCTACATGGAAATCAAGCCAGACTTATCTGAAAGTCAGAGTCACAGTGAATCTTGACTATAACCTCTTCTCCTCAGAAGTCAGCTTCCTATTCAGAGCACGGCTGTCCTGACATTCCTAGACAATTTTCACTCACCTAAATAATCCTTTAGATTAATGTTAAATTAGCAGCACAGAGTTGATCCTTGGAAGCCAAAGTGGGTTCATCTAACAGAATTTAAAAAAACAGTTATAATTATTCTCTGTGATCTCTCCAAAGTGCAGGGAGAAACAGAGAAGGGGGGGGGGGGGGGGGGCGCACTTACTTCTTTTGGGTGGGCGGGTTTTTATTTTTTTTGCTTTTTTTTTTTTTTGTTTGGGGGCTCTTTATGAC